>CM026293.1:628391-1106839 GCA_014851415.1 Cnaphalocrocis medinalis
CTGGGCAAAATTATAATATATTAAGCCTATAAGTATCTACATATATATTTTCAAAAGTATACATTAACCTTGTGAAACACCAAATATTAAAACAGTGACATAAAACAATAAAGATATAAAAATAGCACGTATCAAATCGCGTGCATAAATTGAACTCCACTGGAAATAAACACATGATAAAAAAAAAAAAAAAAAAACCTAACCCTAACCTAACCTAACCTAACCTAACCTAACCTAACCTAACCTAACCTAACCTAACCTAACCTAACCTAACCTAACCTAACCTAACCTAACCTAACCTAACCTACCTAACCTAACCTAACCTAACCTAACCTAACCTAACCTAACCTAACCTAACCTAACCTAACCTAACCTAACCTAACCTAACCTAACCTAACCTAACCTAACCTAACCTAACCTAACCTAACCTAACTCGATTTTCAATCGCCTAGAAGAGACCTACGCTGCTCATCTTTTGCTCGAAATTGCCTTATAATTTACCCTAACTACCCCCACAATCCCAAGGGACCTTTTCCGAAAAACCAAATTTTGGTGAATTTTTAAAGGTTTCCGGACTTAGAAAAATTTCGGTTGACTCCATTAGTATATCGTCCCGATAGCTTAGACTAATTTTCGGAATCTTTGAAAATTCGCCAAAAATCCAAATTTTCACTTATTTCAAATTTTGTAATTCTGTTTTATAGTGTTCAGTGCCCCCCTCCCCCCATACCAAAATCATCCCCCTACCATCATATTTAGAAAAGTTACACAACTTTGAAAATTTGCAACAAAAAGTTCCATACAAAATTTCTGCCGCTTAGGTGGACTTTTTCGTATGGAATATTACGTAACCCAGAAACCTCACTTTTTTGTTATTAGAGATAGCTTCATAATTCTTTTTGTGTTAGTTTGGGGTCCCCCCCAAACCATTTTTAGTGTTTAGAAATTTTCGATTTTCCTTATAGTTAATTAGTTATTTTAGTTTTTAGTTCCTGATTTTAGTTGTCTTTAGTTTTTGTGTTAGAGTCAGTGTTCTCTTCAGTTTTCTTCCTTCTTGTGGTGGTTTATAATGCCGCCCAAGAAGAATAAAGTTAATAAGGGCTCCTCGCCCCCCAAACCCCCCCCTTCAGCCCCAGTGAGACCGGACTTTGAACCGGGATATGAGTGCGACCCCGACGACATGATGTATGACGGGGAAGCATTTTATTATTCCGGTGATGATCTCGAGGCGGAGCTGGAGAGCATTATGCCAATGGACCAAATCATGTCCTATCACAAGCGGTTCCTGCAGAGGGAGAAGGAGGCTGCTGCTGGTGCTGCGGGTGGTGTTGCGGCGACGGTCGGCGCGAACGAACCGGATTCGCCCGCTGTTGTTGCCGCCACGCCTGTAGCCGATCCCCCAGTAGTGCCTTCACAGTCTCAGCGCAGGACTTCGCTAAGTGAAAGGACAGTGCCCGTGCTCACAGTACATCAAAGTGAGGCAGTGGACTTTATGTCGCTGTTTTATGTGGTGACTGGAGCGAACAGAACCATTCACGAAGCCGTGACGCATGGCAAAAGTCTGACGAGGGATATGAAATCCCTCATCATAAAAAGCCATCACGTCATCCATGAAGCCATGGAGCATTTTATTAATAACCTCGTTGGTTTCGAAGATCTACAGCGAACCGAGAGGAGGTCTTCGGCTCCGGCTGCCGTAGACAGACCTGCGGCTACCACTGCAGGGACCGAGGTAGTTGGCCAGGACGTCCGTGGCATCATCGCGGGTGTTGTGCGCGAGGAGATGCAGCTCCTAAGGGAGGAGCTTCGTGCGTCCCCCCCTGTGTCTCTCGCCGCCCCCACAGCCACTTATGCCGCCGTCGCTGCTAAATCGCCGCCAGCCCCCCCAGTGCAGACCACCAAACCTGCGATCATCGTCTCGGCAAAAGATGCATCGCAAAAGCCTGAGGAGATCGTGTCTGCGTGGAAAAAGGGTGTATCTTTCCGCAAGGAGAAGTACGCCCCAGTTAAGATCGCGCCGGTCTCCAAAGGAAAGTTGCGCATAGAGTTCGACACCCCGCAGCAGTGTGAAGAGGTTATCTCTCGCACAAAGTCGGTCCAGGGCTTTGACGCTGAGAGGGCTAAGCGCAGACCGCCCCTCCTGATTCTGAAAGGCGTCTGCAAGGATGTCCCACGGGATGACCTTGTGGATGTCGTACAGTGCCAGAATTCAGTTGAGGGGCTGCGCCTGTGCTTTCTCACGTCCAACCGCAACGAGCGCCTATACAACGCCGTCATAGAAGTGACTCCGGAGGTGCGCAGGAAACTGCTCGGAGTTGGGAAGGTCAATGTCGACCACAATCGTGTGCACGTGGAAGACTTTTCCCGCTTCGTGCAGTGCTTCCAGTGCCTTCAATATGGGCACACTAAGGCAAAGTGCACCTCCGAGTCCAAACCTTGTGCCTATTGTGCCAGCGAGACTCATCATGTCTCAGAGTGCCCACATAAGAACAATCCCGAGAAACGCAAGTGTTTTAATTGCGCCAAACATAGCACCATCACAGGCACTAAGTGTGACCTAAAACATCTGGCCACCAATCGCTCGCAGTGTCCTCGCATCAAAGCGATGATAGGTCGCATCAGAGACCTCACAGACTATGGAATGTGAACTCCACCCGTCACATTCCAATTTGTACTTTAGTTCTTCTGTCGTTTTCCCTTATTTTTCCCCTCTTCTTTCCCCTTCTCTTTTCGAATTAAGGCAAGTTCATCTTGCATCCCGCGACTTAGACTTTTATGTCTACCCTCCATCGTCAGTAGTGCTGTTGTATCAAATCGCAACACATAGCACAGTCATCCATCAAATACAAATACATGAAAAAAAAAAAAAAAAAAAAAAAAAAAAACCTAACCTAACCTAACCTAACCTAACCTAACCTAACCTAACCTAACCTAACCTAACCTAACCTTTTTTTTTTTTTTTTTTTTTTTTTTGTTTTCCCAGGGAAAAATGCCGCCGACTCAGAAGGAGCCGACGTCGGCGCCTCGTTGGCGCCGCCTTATGCACACCCGGCCGCTGGGAGACGACCGGGTAGTGTGGGGCTCTCCCCCGGGGGCCGCCGGGGGCCTACCCACTAAAAAATCCCTGGGGCTTTTCTAGCAAGCCCGTAGTGGGGTGGCTACGCGAACCGCCTGAAGAGGCTTTCTGCGCGGCACACCCTCGATGGGCAAGAGGCTCGCCTGCACGGCTTCCTCACGTCCACGACTCCGGCAATCGGAGCCTAGGGCTGACTCCCACAGCCCACTTCTCACCCTCCCCGAGAGCCCCGACGCTGCTGGAGTGCAACGCCAGAGCCCCGAAGAGAGGCGACTGTAGGCCCCCCTCACAGACCCCACCCTGCTGGCTGCAGGGCAGAGAGAGGAGAGGGAACCCACAGACTTCCGACACTACCCGCACCGTGCCCGGACGAACGTCGCCGCTGGATTGCGGGAAACGAACGCCGGACAGGGGGAAAGCGGGCTTGGCAGGTCACGACTCAACCCCACTGGCTGTGGGGCTCCATCGCACCCCACCGCGACTCCCACCCATAAGGCGGGAAGCGCTCCCGAACAGGTGCCCATACACCCGAATGGGAACGCGACGACACTGAGAGGCCCGTGTCAAAGTGCACTCGCCGGGAAACCGCTGCGCAACCCGCGCAGGCGAGGCCGGACAGGGCCACCTCTAAGGCTGGGACAATAAGACCTGGTTGCCGACCTACCACGTTGGGATAAACCGGCCCCGCCGCACGCCAAAGCGCCCCGACAGCGGGCGCCAACCACCCCCAACGCCAACCCACGGCAGAGGGGGGGCCTGATACGAAGACGGCCTCCGTGCCCGGCCCTACTACGCTCCGGTCGGCAAGTCACAGGTCGGTCCTCCGGCCCTCGGCGAACAATAAAAGACCCCCGAGCTACCACACCGCAGTGCTTCGCAGCGTCGAGGTCGGTCCGCCGGATTGTGCATCCGTTAGCCGCTGGGTGGCAATGTCGTAAGCATTACCACCCAACGTTGCCCGGGGACACCGGACCCTTTCGGTAGCAGTTCCCACGACAGGAACAAAAATACTACCGAAAAGGCCACTCGGGGAGGTCGATGCACCTTAGTCCCCCAACCTAACCTAACCTTTTTTTTTTTTTTTTTTTTTTTTTTTTTGTTCTCCCAGGGAGAAATGCCGCCGGCTCAAAAGGAGCCGACGTCGGCGCCGGTCGTCGGCGCCGCCTTATGCACACCCGGCCGCTGGGAGACGCCGGGTAGTGTGGGGCTCTCCCCCGGGGTCCGCCCGGGGGCCTACCCACTAAAACTCCCTGGGGCATTCCCTGCACGCTCGTTGTGGGGTGGCTACGTGAACCGCCAGCAGGCTCTCTACGCGGCACACCCTCGAAGAGCGAGAGGCTCGCCAGCACGGCCTCTACACGACACAAACCCCGCCAATCGGGGCCTAGGGCCTGGCTCCCACAGCCCAACACTCACCCTCCTCGGAAGTCCCGACGTTGCTGGCGTGCAACGCCAGAACCCCGAAGAGAGGCGACTGCAGGCTCCCCTCACAACCCCACCCTGCTGGCTGCAGGGCAGAGAAAGGAGAGGACACCCACAGACTTCACAACACTACCCGCAGCCTGCCCGAACGAACGTCGCCGCTGGGTTGCGGAAACGAACGCCGGACAGGGGAAAAACGGGTTTGGCAGGTCACGGCTCCACCCCACTGGCTGTGGGGCCCCACCGTACCCACCACGACACCCACCATAAAGGCGGGGAGCGCAAAACACCCCTGAAGGGTTCGCGCGACCACCAGCGAGGGGCCCACGTCAAAACGCACTCGCACATCTGCGCAACCCGCGCAGGCGAGGCCGGACAGGGCCACCTCGAAGGCCGGAGAACAAAAGGACCCCTATGTGGACCTACCACGCAGGAACCGGCCCGCCGCACGCCAAAGCGCCCGACAGCGGGTGCCAAGCCCCCTAGCGCCAACCCACGGCAGAAAGGGGGCCCTGATACGAAGGCAGCCTCCGTGCCCGGCCCTAGTGCGCTACGGTCCACAAAAAGAGGTCGGTCCTCCAACCCTCGGCGCGACAACAAGGACCCCGGAGCGGTGTGCGCTGAGCGCGATCCGCAGCCTCGGGGTCGGTCCGCCGGATGTGTGCATCCGTTAGCCGGCGAGTGGCAATGTGGGCGCATTACCACCCGCCGTTGCCCGGGGGACACCGGACCCTTTCAGTTGCAGCCCCCACCACAGAGGCAAAAATACAACTGAAAGGGCCACTCGGGGAGGTCGATGCACCTTAGTCCCCCACCTAACCTAACCTAACCTAACCTAACCTAACCTAACCTAACCTAACTCTTTCGGGAATTATTCGGGAATTCCGGGAATTCATCCAGAAAAACCAAACCTAACCTAACCCGATGGGTTAGGTTGGATTGGGTTAGGTTTGACTAAACCTAACCTGAAAAGGTTAGGTTTAGTAAAAATCGCGGGAAGGTGGCCCGGTAGGGCCACCTTCCCGCGATTTTGGTGTGGTGCTTGCGGCGTGCCGGCGCGGCGGCGGCGCGCGCGGGGGTGGGGGCTGCGCCTCAGCCTGGCGCACGCGCACTAGTCAGGTTGTTATCTGTAAACAAAATTATGTTATTTGTTTTCGCTAAGAATTTTATCGTGACCAATTTACGCTTCCTTATTACGACTGAAATTGGTTTAGTGCCACATAACTTTCGCTTCTCTGTCTCTTGATAACGATCACGATTTCACCACTATGAGCCTTAATTTGATATCAAATTTAGCTTCCTATTGTAGGCGCAATGGATAATTACACTAATATTAAGAAATATTTGTGGTTTATTGATTAATTGAGAAACTAAAAATTTCATACGAGAGCGCTTTTATTTTGAGCTCAATTAAATCATTAAAATTGTTGTTTTATTGTACTTATTACTTACTAAGTATACGAACGCTGTAGCAGTTTATCGTATTACATTAAACCAAATAATAAAACAACACATTCTTACATTTACCCGCAGTCTCCATCCATTCCATCCTAATTCCAGTAGTTATTCACCAGACTTCAACAGACCTTCGTTCCGCAACCGCATCTGTATCTAAGTATTCAATTCAATTAAAAATCAACACCAAAGGTCGTGGGTTCGATCCCTACCCTGGAAAAACATTTGTGTGAAGAACACTAACTTGTGTTTGTTCAGTGTCTGGGTGTTATATTACGTATTCAAGTATTATTTTATGATCCACTATTGTCTGATATGTATAACACAAGTGCTTAAGCTACTTAGTACGCAGTAAGGTTAATGTATGAAATGTTAGGTATGTTAAAAAAAAGAAAATCAATAAACACCAACCAGAAGATTTTTTCTAAAAGTAAGTACTAAGAATTGTTTAATAAAGTACATTACACACATTACATTTATATAATTATATTACATTAAGAAAGTTTGTACCTGAATGAACTGTGTGTTTTTGAATAAATAATTTTGAATTTTGTCCCTATCTCCAAATATTAATAAAATATTTTAATTAGGTATATTGAGTTTATAACTGTCTTTATTCTTAATGTCGTGAATCAGGGTTCTGTTCTGTTAATAAAGTAACAATATGCTTACAATAGAATAGAATAGTAGGTATGTTATCGTGTAGTTAATGTACTACTCTTATGTTATTCATGGACAGTTTCATGCTAAATACAGAAAAGTAACAAAGTGCAATAATGTAATTAAATACTAGTAAATAATAAATAGAAAGAAGCATACAAAGTAACTAAATAATAATATAATGTATCATTAGTTTACAATAAACAAAACGTAAGTATTTAATAAATTGCTATGTATGTCCCTACATTATAGATTGCTAGTTTGCTTTGTTCACACCCTATCTACTTACGTACATTGTGTGTCATGTAATTAAGATGTTTAATTGATGTAAGGGATAAGGGTTTTTTCAATGTCTCAACATACGGAGGTAAATAATAATAATATGTCACCCATTTAAGTATAAAGTAAGTATTTTATGTCCAATGGACTGGTAAATCGAAAACATCGAACTCCAACCCATAGCCATTACAACAAATTTTGTCATATCGATAACCTTGGTAAGAATAGATCTCAGGAACAATATGTACTATTATGTACCTACCAGTATCACAACTTAGCATTCTACACAATCGAGGAGATCCCACAGGAACTTTGCGCAGCGCTTGCAACAGAACAACTGCGCCTCTGAAATCACAAAAATTTGTAGTTTAAAAAAGTTCTACTTAATGTAATAAATCATTAAAACCACAGGCTGGCTTCAAAGTTATTATAACAATATGTCATAATTTTCTCTCAATATCAGTATGTTCTCGTATTCCCAGCGGCGTCCGAAGCCATCGCTTTGCGCCGGGGTGAGATGCACTAGATCATGATTGAGTTGGTGAGTTTGTAACTACATTGACGCGACCGCCGTTGGACTTTCACAAGCAACCCATCAACAGGGGCACCGGACCGCGGTGACCAGGTATGTGTGTTGGGTCTGCGTGTTTGTGGTTCCTTCGTAGCTTTTGGTTTCCACATTAAAAGAGAAAAACCTTAGTTTGGAACCAGAACAAATGAGATGCTGCCTCAATTATATTTATCATATTCACTAGCGGCCGCCCGCGACTTCGTCCGCGTGGAAAAGTAACTTTTTACCCCCCTTTTAACCCCTTACAACCCCCTTAATATAATTATGTTGATACAACTTAAACAAATTATTTCGACCAAATTTGGTACCATAAAAACGGTCATTGTGACTAACCTTAAAAGATAGACATATGCCGTCGCGGACTTTTTTTAGATCATGTATAGAGGAATAATTCTTTCATTCATACATATTTTTTGTGTATCTTGAACCGTTTTCGCAGCGCACGCAAAGAAAGCCTTCAAAAATGAATAATTTTCCCCGTTTTTTTACACATTTACCGCTTTGTCTTTGCTCCTATTGGTCATAGCGTAATGTTATTTAGCCTATAGCCTTCCTCGATAAATGGACTATCCAACAAAAAAAGAATTATTCAAATCCCACCAGTAGTTTCGGAGTATTCTTGCTAGATATAGGTATTATTAGTACATTTATAACAACAATACCTACCGACCTGTGAGCGATTGCCGAGACTGCCTTCGCTCCTGGGGAGCTGCGGCCGGAGTATTCGCACGCAGACGCAAGCATTCTGCACCTAGCACATAAAAAACAATAAGTATTGAGTACTTACATAAAAACTTATCCATCAGTGCCATCTTAAACTTTAACTATAATATCTTAAAGTAAGTATACAGTTGTCGTCTCTCTCAACTTCTTTTAACTGTATCTTATAAATTTATTCAGCAGGCCGATCTACACGATGGTGTCATGAAAGCAGCTGAAGCCCTCGCTTGGTGCAGTTCTTTACGTAGTCTTGACTCATCACAGAATAAACACAATATGTGACTACAAACTAGGATGTGCATTTCGTTATAAAGTCGTATGGGATTTTATAGGTATTCCTTTTATAATTCGCGAAGGTAAACCAAAATATATCTTTGCGTAACCTACCTGTAGGACTTTCCTCGGTTAGTCGCAGTATCGCAGTGGAGTAGCGTCAGCCAGCCCTGCATCTCGGGTTCGACGCCGCCGTCTGCACCGCTGGAGACCCTGAAATTAAATACACCAATGATGATTAGAGTTACCTCGTTACCTCGGGGTACAGGTCTTAGACCACGCTGATCCAAGCATACTCCAGTGCCTAATAGATAAAATAAGCAATTGAGCGTTAACAATATTTTTACATGGTTTTAGATAGTGTAAATACACACTGGCTTATAGAGTAGGTACATACCTACTTGCTTGCTTGTAATGCCTACGCTGTGTTTGGTCGAGTGAGTGAGGGTACCAGAGGCCCAATCGGGGGGAAAGGGGCTTAAAGGTTAGCAGAGCACTTGTGACTACTGATTTTGAAGGTGTCTACCTACGGGCGGTGGAAATCGCTTACCATCAGGTGATCCGTCTGCTCGTGTGCTACCTATCACATCAAAAAAATGTTTACGGGCATTAACAATGAATGCTGACTACTGACCGGCCCTGGTGCACAGAACATCAGTAGGCAATTACAGATAAAGGCAGGGAAATTATACTTAGCGCCTGTAATGTGCCACAGCAGGGCCAGGCCTCTCTGAATTATTTGACGACCCGTTTAGCGCAATGGTTTGAGCGCCGGTTGAGACGTAAAGGTCGCGGGTTCGATTCCCGCATCGACGCAAATGTTTGTTGATGAAACAGATATTTGTGTTGGGTCTGACTGTTTGTGGTTCCTTCGTTGTTTCTGGTTTCCATAGCACAAGGGAAAACCTTAGTTTGGGACTGGGACAATGTAGGTATGTGATGTCTCAATTTATTTATTTATTATATTATTTATTACCTTTAGCTACACAATGATGATCAGGTGGTAAAAACGAACAATGCGATAGGACTCATAATCTCCTTATATGTTTTTCCTTCGTGGGGTACTTTTTGTCTAGAAATCACCTTCAAAAAGCCATAAATAGTGTTAGAATTTGTAGATCTCATGACCTCTTCAGGACATCAGCTCCAATAATATCATAGCATCCTGGTCTAACTACCTATTTAGCTAAACACTTATATTTTTCTAATTATTATCTATGTAGGTATCTAAATAGGCAGTACGGTGTATCTACCTGTATTCAATGTAAGTAATAAGATTAAACGCTAAACCTACCAAAAGCAATCTTCAGCCAAAGCGGAGGCCGCAGCCCACGCCTCGCGGAGCCCTCGCTGCGGCTGGTGCTGCAGGCCGCGTGCAGTCGCTGCCAGCAAATCGAGTTACTACGGATAGGTACTTGTATCGGCCGCCGACTTCACTCCACTGCATCAAACTGTACATAATACACAAACTAATAAACGTGTTTTTGAAAAGAGTAAGAGTAAGAAAATATTTATTGACTACAACATATTCACAAAGACAAATAAGGGAAACATAGAAGTTGTGGCCAACAAGGTTCAGCCTCAGCATGATGCTACAGCCGCTGCAAGCAGCTGCTGCAGCGCTGGTTTTCAGGCTGGACCTTGGGTGAAATGGGTGACGCAATAAGATAAGATAATAATAAAAAAGAGTAGACATACACAAAACAACAGATACAAATAAAAATATTTAAAAACAAAAACAAAAGAAATGCAGGGCTGATTTATATGTTACTAGCTGTTATTCGCAACTTCGTCCGCGTGACATAGTATCTTTGGGTAGCATTTTAAATTATTTAATAATTTTTACACCCCCTCCCCCATCTTTAACCCTTAACAACCCCCTTTTTGCAATAAAAATATGTCCTATGTCCTTTAACAGACTCTAGACCATCTTGCATACCATCACGCACGCGTGATTGCCATCGACGCTATAGTATAAAAAACAATATGTAAAAAGAGTATGTACCTAACACGGCACATACTCACCTCACCTCGCGTGAGTGTCACCTCGTCGCCGCAGCCTCACCGCTCGGCGCTGGCTCTGGCTGGTCCGGGCGTACTGCGGCTCTCCGCGATGTCCGCGTACGTACCAGATACATCTCCCATAGTTTACTCCTATAAATTATATAAATTAAAAGTTAAGATGGCATCTCAGCAGACTCCAGGGTGAGGATGACAGACTCAAAAATTAGTTTGTTCTTTTGTGCCTGTCAACTTCATATTTGGATCTCACGGCCGCTTCCCATCAGGCGGAGTGAGGTCATTTTGTTTGTCCTCAATATAAAAAAAAGATGGCGCGTTTTTACTCACTGAGCTACCACGCTCTCAGGGGCGTCTTTCCCTTAGGTGCAGGGTGTGCGTTGCACACGGGCGCCGCGGTCCTAGGGGCGCCGGGCGCCGCGGTCCATGGGGCGCCGGGCGCCGCTCGCAACGGAGCCCCACTCAGCGCGCGCCCGCGCTGGCCGGCCGCCCCGCTTTAATAACCAACGTAAAAAGAACTCCAGTTTGCATACATTTTGTGTAGCACCTGGAGCTCTTCTTATATTTGTCGTATTACAGCAAAGCAAGGCGCGCCACGTTTATATTCGGGACAAAACGGAGGCTAGATACTTCGCGCCACCACGTCGTCGTTTTCCTCCTGACGCATCCATATCTGTTGAGGGCTGTAGAGTGGAAGTTAAGACAGAGATGAAATATCTCGGTCTAATTTTAGATGCGCGTTAGAATTTTGGTCCCTACTTCCGGCGATGGTACCGCGCCTGTTAACAGCAGCGAATGCTTTTAATTGGCTCCTGCCTAACCTGGGTGGTCCTAACCCAAGATGCCGGCTGCTATATGCCGGAATTTTACGCTCAATGGCGTTATACGGGGGCCCCCATTTGGGTTGATAAGATCTCTAGACGGCTGAATGCCTCCCTTATGAGAGCGCCTCAGAGGGCGATAGCGCAGCGAGTCGCCAGAGCTTATAAAACAGTAAGTTTCTCGCCGGCTTGCGCGCTGGCAGGGACCCCTCCTTGGAGGAGGAGGCCAAGGTGCTGGCCTCCATCTATGAATGGACGGTGGCCAAAAAGGAGGAGGGCGAGCCCTTCTGCCTACAGGAGCGCGAGGCAATGCGTAAGGAGGCGAATAAAGATCTCGTCCGGAGATGGTCCGCCAGCCTAGGCATCGCGAGTTTGGTCGGTGGACAACGGACGCGCTAAGCCCCGGTTCTAGATCGGTGGTTGGAGAGGTCCCATGGATTCATCTCGTTTCGTATGGTGCAGATCATGACAGGACATGGTTGCTTCGGCAAGTTCATGCACCGTATCGAGCGAGAGGAGACCCCCCGTTGCCACGCTTGCGGGGCGGACGAGGATACGGCCGAGCACACTCTGGCCGTGTGCAGCTCCTGGGACCAACAGCGCCAGGAGTTGGTGCGCGTAGTTGGGAGCGACCTTTCGCTCCCAACCATAGTCGGAGCGATGGTCACCAGCGACCAAGCCTTTACGGCCTTTGCCTCTTTCTGCGAGGGACGTAATGTCACAGAAAGAGGCCACCGAGCGACAGAGGGAGGAGGATCCCCTTGCATGCTCGCAGAAGGGCAAGGAGAGGGAGGAGACGCGCGACTCCCTTCTCTCCGAGGAAGAGGCCGGTCAGTGCGCGGTGCGGGGGTGGGGGGGGGGGGGGGTGGGGGTGCTAGGGCAATGTTTTGCACACGGGCGCCACATGAGCTAGAGACGGCCCTGAACGCTCTTTTATTTTATTACGACTATCCTAGCCTGCTGATTAACCGGGGACCGTCACTTTTGACATTTTTAACAGTCCCAACTTAAGAAAATGCGGGTCGTAAGTATACCTACCTTACCTGTACCTGTTCGGACTAAACGACTCAAAATGTAAGTACCTACCTACTATTGAGAACTAGGAACGTATTGGTATAGTAAACACATCCAATCAATAATTTTGTAGGATTAAATCCAACACTCTTAACTCACCAATCAATGTGATGATGGCATGACTGCGCGCACTGCACGGCACGGCGCTGCCAGCCACCGCGGCACCTTTGCACAGCCACAGCATTCTTCGACTGGAAATAACATCACTTTAGTAAAACACCAAATCAGACATCACAAAAGAGTACCAGTAGGTTCCTAGTGTGCTAACATTCATACAAACAAGTTTATGGTAAATACTTACCTACATAATTATAACTATGTAGGCTTTAAATAAACTAAAATAAAACAATGTCATAAATTTATTAACAAGAAAAAACCATTTTACTTACTTAGTGCACCATTATTTACCTATACGTAAAGTACAGTGTGCCCAAATACCTACCAAGAAAGCAACTATCTCAAACAATTTCTAAACTTTTCGCGCTTTGAGCGATTTTGATAAATGATTTGGTTAAGGAAACTTGATGCATACAGTCCAAGGATCATAAAAGTCAGGACTCAGTGTTTAAACCTATTTAAACCACGTTCAGACTATTTTTTAAATGCATATTGCATTATGAAAGTATTTCGTTTTGAGGAACTAACGGAGTCCCCAGTTTAATAACCCATGAGGTTAGCATAATTATCCTATGGACGTGAGCGGCAGTGGCGCCACCAATTGATTTCATGAATTCATTGATACAATATTTAATTATTACTTTGAGTTAGGGAATTTTATTAGTAATCCATACTCAAAGAATGATTACCTATTATTTACAGGTGTTTTTTTTTTACTTGAAGTAATATTCAAGTTCCATAGTATATTATTTACTAAACTTTTCACTCTATAACCAATCAATTAATTTCATAACTTTCTTGATGTATTACTTTTATTATACAATTTATAAACTAAAGCTAATGGCCAATAAATTAATTGACTAAATGAAAGTAAATGTCTGTGCCTTTCATTTTGTAGGATTTATTTTAAAAAGTTATCTGTCACTTTGACATAATAATCAAGTGTCAGTCAGAGAAGCGGATTGCTTTATAGGAAAAAAGGCGCGAACTTTCGAGGCGGGAGGTTCAACACTTATTTGTAAAATCTAAAAAATATTTTTTATTGCTAGTTTCCAATTTCTTTTAAGAAAAGTGGTACAAGAGAGAGTCACCATGGCCTCAGATAGTGGGGGAGGCAGCGGCAGTGCAAATAAGCATAATAGAAAAAGGAAAAAGGAACCACCAGATACAATCTCAGATGATGGGAAAAAGATGAAAACAAACATTTACCGTATTTCAAAGAAAATCACGTAAGGAGCTACCCAGTCAATTCTCCAGGAACAGTATTTCCAGTATTTATTCAGAGTACAAATGAAAATATAAAATTCGGTAACAAAGATCCCATTTACTTAAATTCTATCTTCAGTAGATATAATAAAGGTGTAAAAGAAATTAAAAGAATAAATGCATTGAAATATGCTATAATTTTTGACAATCCTAAAAATGCAAATTCATTATTAACAAACACTACTTTCTTGTCTTCACATGATATAAAAGCATTCATTCCAGCAGCAACTTCAGAGTGCACAGGTGTCGTGAAGTTTATTCCGACAGACCTTAGCTGTAAGCATTTATATGACAAGTTGATTAGTTCGCAGGAGATCCTGTCCGTACGAAGATTCACCAAGAAAACTCCAGAAGGCATTATTCCATTGCAAACAGTCTCTATTACTTTTTCAGGCAATGTCCTTCCCACCCATGTCAATTATGGTCTGTGTATTGTACCTGTAGAAGAATATATAAAACCAGTATTACAATGTTATAAATGTATGGGTTTCGGTCATACAACGAAATTTTGCAAGCGAGCTGTTGTCTGCTCAATCTGCTCTGAAGGGCACTCATTCAAAGAATGTACAAATGAAGGTAAACCTCTATGTATAAACTGTAAAGGTGAACACATTGCTGTTGCAAAAATATGTCCAGTTAAACAACAAAAAATTAATGAAAATAAAGCAAAAATAATGAACAAACAGACTTTGGGCTCGTTCTTCCCAGCTCTGAACAAGACATTTCGCAAAAGCAGTGGGTTCACCGAAACCTCCAATCAAGAAAATTAAAGAAAACAAAGATATAATGACCGATGTTATAAATAATGATATGATACTAAAAGCTATTGTTGACACTTTATTATCTTTCTGTAGGAAAGAAAATAACACACCAGTAAACACATCGACTGTTAAGGAGATGTTCATAAAAAATCTAAGCGTTTATGATGGCCCTACATAGGGCTCACTTAATGATAGTACAACACAATGTGCAAAGTTTAAAACCGAAGATTGCTCTCTTACTCATTTTTTGGATAAATATAACGTAGATATTTGTATACTCAATGAAACCTGGTTAAAACAATCAGATTCTATTTATATTAGAGGTTATAAAATTTTTAGAAGAGACAGTGACAATGGCTATGGCGGGGTTGCCATTTTATGTAAAAATAATTTATTTTGCACTGAAATTGCCACCACTAGTTCTGATAAAGTTCAAACACTTGCCATAAAAGTTAAAACAAACGATAGTTCTCTTACAATCTTAGGGTCTTATTGTCCTCCTAGAAACGGTCGGTTTCCTATTGCTGTCTTAAAAAATGTGATTAACTCTTTACCTCCGCCTATTTTAGTCATGGGCGACTTCAATGCGCATCATACTGCTTTCGGATCAGCAAATAATAAACCAAGAGGAATTCAAATCTTTGACATGTTGGATGAAATAAATATGTGTATTTTAAATACAGGTGATTCAACCACCTTACGTAGACCCAATCAATCAGCTTCAGCTTTAGATATTGCTTTTGTATCGCCAGGTTTAGCAGCCTCAGCAGAATGGTCTGTTTGTTTAGATGATAATTTGGGTAGTGATCATTTTCCTACTTTAGTTAAATTATTATTTCAGCAGAAGTGTATGACAGTGTAGGGTCTTTTGAAAAATTCGTTTATAGAAAAAGCTGATTGGTCAGGCTATTTAACTAAATCTTGCAATATATTTGACAGTTATTAATAGAACCAAATCCTCTAATAGCCTATGAAAATTTTGTAAAATATTAAATGATTTAAGACAGGAATTTGTTCCTATTCATAAAATCACTAGTAGTGCACATAAGTGTCGTAAATCAGTCCCCTGGTGGAATGATATTTGTTCCTCTGCAGTAAAACAAAGTAAATTAGCACTTTACTCTTATAGACGATATCCTACTATGGAAAATTATTTGATCTATAAAAACTAGATGCCTTAAAAAAAAGAACAATTAAGGAACAAAAATCATTAAGATGGAAAACCTTCTGCTCTAGTTTTGACAGAAATTCTTCCACTAGTGAAGTTTGGAAATTGGTCAAAATATTTAACAGGAAAAATCTTCGCCGAAAAGTAAAAATGATAATTTTATAGATAATTTTTTAAATAAGATTGCTTCAGACCAGTCCTCATTTGATAACATTGATAATCTTAATCAGTTCTTTGATAGTAACGAATACAATTTACACTTAAATTCACCTTTTAAAGAAGAAGAATTCAATATGTCATTGAATAATAAAAAGATACCACTCCTGGTTTAGACAATTTACCCTATATGTTAATTAAAAGACTTCATTCTTCTGCTAAATAGTTTTGCTTGAAATATTTAATGCTTTGTGGAAATATAATGTCATTCCTAGTTCTTGGAAAACTATAGCTGTAGTACCAATTTTAAAACCAGATAAAGATCCAGCTCTAGCTGAATCATACAGACCCATATCACTCTCTTCATGCGTTGGAAAAGTATTTGAAAATATGATTAAGAACAGGCTGGAAATGTATGTGGAGTCTAGACAAATAATATCATCAGATCAATTTGGATTCAGAAAGGGTAGAAGTACAATTGACAGTTTATTAAAGTTCAGTGGTGATATACAGGATGCTTTCCAAAAGAATGAATATTTAATCAGTGTTTTTTTAGACGTTAGTGGAGCATTTGATAATGTAGATTTATGTGTCTTAGTTAAAGTTTTACATAGTTATCATATACCTGGTAAAATGTGCAAATGGATCTTTAATTTCTTTTATTCAAGACTTGTCTACGTCAAATTCAATGGCAGTTTATGGTCCCAAAGAAGCTTTCAAGGGTGTTATGCAGGGTGCAACTCTATCACCTCTTATTTATATATTATATACCGCTCAACTGCATAAATATATTTCTGTAAAAAATCTTTCAGTATTACAATACGCTGATGACATTGTGTTGTACTCATCTAATAAAAATATACTGCAAGCACAAATACTTTAAATGAAGCGTTAAATAATTTATTCTTGTATTATAAAGAAATGCTAAAACTTGATATAAATCCACATAAGAGTTCTGCTATGATTTTTAGTAATAAAATTGATTATAATAATGTAAATATAGATTTAAGATATTGCTCTGTAAATATTAGTGTAGTTGATGAAAAAAATTTTTTAGGCCTAATTTTTGATCCTAAAATGAATTTCAATTCTCATGTCTATAAAGTAATTAGTAGAATGCAAAAGAGTGTAAATATTATGAGGCATCTAGCAAGTGTATCTTGGGGGATGGATCCCAAACTTTTAAATATGATTTTAAGGCGATTGTTAGAAGTCATTATGACTATGGTTTGATAATTTTTGGAAAATGCATAAGCTCATCTTTATTTCATAAATTAGAAGTCATGCAAATAAAGGATTGCGCATCATTACTGGGGCTATGTGTTCCACTCCCATTAATTCACTAGAAATAGAGGCAGGTATATCTCCAATTGAAATAAGGGTTAATTACTTATCTGAAAAATATTATTTGAAAATATTAGCAAATAGAGAATACTTTCATTTGTACATTAATAATAGTTTATTACAAGGGGAATTTAGACAGGAGCTTGATCATTTGTGTAAAAACATTGACCATAATATTCGTTGGGACCTTGGTTCATTAGAAATTCAATTAACTGTGCCTACAATTTGTCAATATAAAATATGGAATAATGATGATTTTCTAAGTTTTATCGGTGGTGAAAAATCTAACCATAGAAGGATTTATACGGACGGGTCGAAAACAAATGAGAGCACCAAAGCTGCGTATTATGATTCTACAGCAAAATTTGGCAGATGCTTTACACTTGATAACAGGACATCGATATTTACAGCTGAAGTATATGCAATATTTACTGCTCTTCAGTACATAAGGGGAATAAGCATAGAAGAAAGTACGTGCTTCATGATTGTTACTGACTCATTAAGTACTCTCAAATGCCTACAAAATCCTAAACTTTCGTATAAAAACAACCCATATATTATAAAAATTCGTGAATTATTACATTATAGTAAATACCGAATAGAATTTTTATGGGTTCCGTCACACTCAGGAATAACTGGAAATGAAATTGTGGACAGCTTAATGAAAATTCAAGTTCCAGATACTGACATATCGCAATACGCTCCACCTGCAGTTCCAATGACAGATTACTATCCTTATTGAAGATCCGTATGTTTGATTTATGGGCAAGAGACTGGGAATATACAAGACAATACAAAGGAAAATGGTATGCAGAAATACAGCAAAATATACCCACCAAACCGTGGTACTTCAAATTAGAATCACCTTCAAGAAAATTTATTACCACACTCAATAGATTAAGACTTGGACACGGACAGTTTCCTGCTCATCTAAAAAGAATTAAGCTCAGCACTTCTGCCGCTTGTAATTACTGCTCATATAGTGATGCCACCTTAGACCATTTAATTCTGGATTGCTCCGCCTTTCATGTGCAAAGATTGCTCCTTATAGATGGCCTAATAAAGGTATTTAAAAATGAAGAAATTCCCCGCCTCCTGCCATCTATACTCAAGAATCCTGAAACATATCAAGACATTTACCAGTACATAGTTTCCACATTCTCAAGCACTTTGAGAATTACCCTACATTTGTCATGAAGATTTTAAATCAAGATTCAAGACGTCATTTCAGTTCATATTATAAGAAAATTTAGATTTCAAGAGACACAATACAATTCAAGAATGCTTCTTCCAACAGACTCATAATTAAGTCCCAGAGGACTGGACCCTTACTACCAGCCGTTAAAGCAGGCCTGCTATTGAACTGCCTTGTTATTTTGTACTATGACGTCCTTTACGCAGGCCTGTAGCAGGCCTGCGGCAGGGCAGTTATGTTGACGTCTTGAAAACCGTTCACCTTTTTTTTTGTATGGACTTTTCATATTAAGAGCGCTTATTAATTGTCAAACTGCGCGTCTTTTGAGCGTGATAAACGTCAAATGAACATTATTGAAAAAGTTACTTTTAGACCAGTTTTATCAACATTGTTATTGATTTGCCTTGTAAATGGTGGCATTTTTTCGCTGTGTTCCCTATTTTGTGGTTGTGTTTAAATGTGTTTTTGTCCCCCGGTCCGGAGTTAAAAGTGTAGGAGCACTTTATTACTCATACATTGATAGTAGATGCAAGAAAAGCCTTGATTGATCTCGACATGTAATTATTCTGATAATGTGTGCATACAGTGACAATCAACCGTGAACTACCTACCTATAGTTAAAATTGTAAACAAACAATCGGCGCGCATAGGAATTTAGGTCGCTGATCTGCAATATAGGTACCTAAATGTTCAATGTAATCGTACAAAAAGTTTTCTTGTCCCGTCCTTCTACGAGCATCATTGATGAGCCTATTTTTCCGTTTTATTTTGGTCTTTATAGGTCTACCCAGTACTGGAAATATAAAAAATTGTATTACAATAACATCATGTTATAGTTCCATACCTTTATCTATGTATTGTAAATGCAATTAGATTTGTTAATAAATATAATATTATGAAACCAAAACTGTTTTGTGATTTCTAAGTTTAATTACACTTACACTCTTATGTAGTAACTAAGTAAATACTGACATACTTTCAACCAGTCTGATGCAGACTTTTTAACAGTGGGAGAGCCAGGCTTTGGCATGAAGGCTCGACCGGAGTAATACCACGTCCCCACAGAAAACTGGTGTGAAGCAGTGCATGTGCTGTGTTTTGCTGTGTGTGTGAGTTTATCAGAGGCCCAATCCAGGGGAAGGGGGGTTTAAATGTAAGCAGCACACTTTTGACACCATTGGTGCTATAGGTGTCCATGGGCGGCGGTAATCGCTTACCATCAGGTGATCTGTGTGCTCGTCTGCCACCTGAATCATTAAAAAAAAAGAGTTGAGCCTTCAGTCTTTCTCCCGTCTCTTATACCCTACTGCTTTTACTCTGGGATCATTCAAAAACTCCCAAGCAGTTGGGTATATCTCACACGATGTCTTGTTTGTTGTTTTTCACTATAGTAAATATTCTATTTACCACTAACATACCTACATAAAGTGCAAGTACGAGTAAGTTATTTTGTAATGTAAAGTGGACTCCACTTTCCACACTTAGACTCTTCATTCATCCATTATATGTGATGTAAGTAAGTTATTTATAAACACAAGAAAAAAATGCTATGTACTTAGGGACCATTCAAGTATTACGTAAGCATCGATGGGGGGGGGGGGGGTCTGGGCACTGCTTACTTTTGATAAATTCATGAAGGAAAAGTATATTTTTTCGACCATTTTGCTGACAAGGGGGGGAGGGGGGTTAAATTTCCCAAAAAATCTGCTTACGTAATACTTGAATGGTCCCTTACGACATTTTAAATGAAGACTGCAAACACGAAAACTTAGCTGCCCTGCCGAGCCCGAGCTATGTCTACTTCCTACAAAAGTAAGTATGGACCATTCAAGTATTACGGTAAGCAGATTTTTTTGGGAAATTTAACCCCCCTCCCCCCATTGTCAGCAAAAATTGGCGATAAAATATACTTTTTCTTCCTGAATTTACCAAAAGTAAGCAAAGCCAAGACCCCCCCCCCCCCCCATTGATGCTTACGTAATACTTGAATGGTCCCTATCGGCGAAGTTCATAAAGTTTAAAGAAACATCTTGTTGCTACGTATTCGTAGGAATCAGAAAAAAATAACACTTATTGGTCTGTGACAAGTAATAAAAACTTCTCAAGTAGTTAGACCAAAGAATTAAAAAAGACTTTAGAATTCGAGTTTAGGATTTTAAAACTAGTTTAAAATACTTAAAAACTCACTAAAATACAGAATATACAAGGTATACAATATCTATAATAGTTTAGGGAGATTGGCTATGTGCAAAGCGAGTAGGTAGTGGTGGACAGATAACGACCGCGCACAACACGGCAGAAATTGGAAACAAATGCAGATGGTCAACTGTCAGAAGTGTTGATTGCGATACAACCACCAATATTCTCTACAAATAATAGTATGTTATTGTTAAAATTGGTGAATAAAAACAGGTTTTGTAAATATTGAATCAGTCTTTATTAGTCATATCTTCGAAGAATTTAGAACATTTATAATGAACAAATTGCCGAATACTAGGTTTGCCCCAATGTTGTTTGTTACTGGTCTTTGACAAGCTGGAGGTGATGTTAACATAGGATATTAAGGCACTAAAATGCTTGCACTTGCTGCTCTGATTATAGACACAGTCACATTTTACACCAGTGACAACACAGATCTGTAAAAATAATAAGAACAATTAGTAAATTGGAAATGACTTACATGTAATAAAATAAGTACAATCCCCGGAACTAGTACTGGGCATCCCCAGGTGCATACGCTTGCTAAAAGAGTGGTCAATCAAACAGAGCAAGCAACACTGGATGAGATCGACAGGCCAGACACATGCTAAAGCCTTAATTACAGAATTTTTCAACAAGTTCTCACTAGAGGCTCTTATGTTATTTCGAGAACAGTTGAGGATTCTCACAAGAACTATCACAGGTCACTGCAGATTGAACAAACAGATAAATATATCACATATAAACATTACTTACGTTAAAACTGGTATGTATGGTGTTAGTGTCACAGATGTCTGACGAATTACGTGGGCTCGTATTAAGTAGCTTTAGCCGTTATGTCGCAGTTCTTCCACATTTCTTACATGCTCGGCTAATAGGATTTTTTTGCCTTTTATCTCAGTTTGTGATTGGAAACTAATATTATGTGCAATAGTTTATAAACCCGGTTTTTATTAATATATTAATTTTACAGTAAAACTATTGAATAAATTGCACTTAAATAATGTCAACAATACTATTTTAATCTTTGATTTTATATAAATTTGCAAAGAAAACTACCAATGTTGACATTGATAATATTTCATTTATTTGACAGTAAGAATCGTTCAAAAATCTAGGTAGGTAAGAAGAGTACAGAATAGTCGCACGCCATATAAATTACTCCATAATTTTATTAAAATCTACTGTGAATTAAGAAAATTATGCTGATTAAGTAAATTACACTCATAAAAACGTACTTTTAGTCAGCAATTGATATTATAAAGCGAAAACTAAAAAACCGGTAAAACGGGAAAAAAATATCATAAGATTTCCGAACGATTCTAGGTTGAATCAGTAAGCAGACCAGAGACAAGGAAACCGTTCACCTTTTTGCCTAGCAGTGCAATAGTCGTTCAGTTTTTATGGGCTCATAATACGAATCTTAGCAGCGCAGAAACAGGCCTGCCTTTGAACTGCGCTGCGAATGGATGGTTTTCGTATTTGCTGGTATTACGGGCCCTGATCTGCTGCATAATAGGAAAATATTGTGATGAAGATTTGGCTGTATGGACCGCTCCGAAGCCGTAAAACTTATATAAAAAAAAAAAAAAAAAAGGATGCTTTATAACCTCAAAATATTGTTACATTGTTATTTTATTTTATTAAGGTAGTGATTCGGCCTTGCTTCTCCTCTAGGATTTTTAAGGTTCGAAGACTTAATTTTACCTACCACAGTAGTCTAGACAGGTTTGACCCGAGACGGCGTCCTGGGGTGTGAACTGCTACGTCGAATGAGCCGCTACTTTTACTTGGACGTCGACCTGTAAGTAAATAGTCCATGGTTACATCACGCCGCCAAAAGGTGTGGAAAACGGGGACGGCAGTGTCATGTGTTGTGTGTGTTGTGGGCAGGGGCGCGGAGGAGAGCGCGCTGGGAGCCCGGCGGCTAGTGGAGGCTGCGCTGAGCGCGTTGTTCGGGTCGGTGGGCGCGGCGGCGGTGCAGGTGGACGTGCTGCGGGCGGCGGGCGGACGCGCGCTGCTGCGGGTGCAGGCCGGCGAGCTGCGGCGGCTGCGAGCGGCCCTTGCCCTGAGTTCTCGAACTTTGCGAGTCAAGGCGCAGTCCCCTACACTTCAAGCTATTCTATAGACATACACTAAATGTAAGTTTAACAACTTGTTCTGTTCTTATCTGATAAAATCTTAATGCCATTACTTGGTTGTGGTTGTTAATGAACCTTTAAACTTATTCCTCGTTTCTTAATTTAACAAGTAAAGAAAGCAAAAACAAAATCTCCGGTGTATTATGCATCAAATTGCACAATATTTTTAAAATAATACATTTAAAATCATCAAAATAGATCTAATGGAACACAGTACTCTATTTCCACAATACATTTTGATGTAGTTTATAAAAAAATGTGTAAATTTTTCCAGTAAAATGGCGACCCGGTCAGTGATGTCGTCGGGGCCGGAGGGGAAAGACTTAGTGATTGTAGCCCCACGTGAGGAGCTCGCTACACCTAGCACGGTGACACTGCCCGAGCCGGAGCCTGCGCCCGGGCTCATCCTGCCCGACGGCTCCATCAACTGGGGCTGCCCGTGCCTCGGAGGCATGGCTACGGGACCATGTGGCACTCAGTTTAGGGATGCATTTTCTTGCTTCCATTACAGGTAATTTGAATATAAGTTTTTTACAAATTACAATTAATGTTCAATGAAGCTGAAAGCAAAGAAGGAAGGAAATTCAGTCTTGTATGGGGGGCCAATACCCACACTTCACTACTGAGCCAATGCAGTGGTAGACATTCATAATAATTTTCATTTTATCACAACTTACCAGTTATCCTAAAGTGAATAGTGGCAAGTGGTTAAAATTTATGTTGAAATGTTTCAGTGATGCAGATCCAAAAGGCAGTGACTGCTACGAGAAATTCAGCATCATGCAAGACTGCATGGGGCAGTACCCCGAGCTGTACGGCAAGGACGACGAGGACGAGCTCGCGGCGGCGCTGGACTCGGCGCAGGCGCAGGAGCAGGGCGCCGGCGACGCCGCGCCGGACCAGCCAGCGCTCGGCGACAAGAAGCACAACTAACATGCTATGTGAGACTTAATCCGCTCCAGTGAGCTTCGGCCAGTACTGTGCAGTGAAGTGGTTTGTGACCTGTGACTGAGTGCTCTTGGTTAGTTATGAAGTTTATCTTTGAGTAGACACATCAATGAACATTGTTCTGTTTATGGTTCATTTTGAATTTACTTGCATGATTGCCATGTATTTATAATTTGCCCTTAATGATGAAGTTTTTGTTATCCATTTTTATTTCTCTTGCAAGTACCTATTGAAAGGTTTCTGACATAAATAGAAGTTGCAAGTGAGTATTATACAGGAGAATCTATGGTGTAAATGATAGTGCCGTTGTAAATTATTCTCAAGTGTAATGGAAAAATAATAATATTACAGTAATGGTGCATAAGATTTAAATAATTACTGTTGAAAATCCTGACATTTTGATCAATGATTGTTTTCAATGGTTATAGATAACTTCTGGTTATTTACATTAGAAAATAGCAATATTAAATTTAGATTTACAATATCGTGCTAAGTTGTCTAATATTTGGGCATCAAGACAGATGGAATATATTCAAACAATCTTAATATTTTAAGATGGTCCAATAGATGCAGACAGTCTATGATGTTTTGGAATTAGATCCTATTTTGTGCATACCTACTAGAAGTACTTAGTTCAAAATAAATTAGTTCCTGGAAAAAGTAGATGGGAAATAAAAGAGTAATTTAATTACATACTGTTTTTTATTTAAACTGTGACAGACAATTCACACCAATCACTTACTTTCAAACAATTTTTTGTGCAGACAACCACACATCAGGTTATTCTGATCTGTCAAATGACTTCATTTTAGGTATAGAATACACATGTCTGGTGGGGCAGTTTTTTTGGAAGCCTGCAGGCACTCTCCCCCACCTTGCCCTGCAGCCAGCAGGGTGGGTGTGGGTTTGTGGAGAGTTCTGCAGGAGCCCATGCCCGCGACGCCCGTATCGCAATCCAGCGATGCGGGCGCCGCCCGGTTGGGGCTTTGTCGGAGGGCAGTGGGAGCTGCTCTGGGGGCTTTAAGCCCCGGGAGTCGGAAAGAGGCCGTACTGGCGTGCCTTGCTGTCCATGGGTGGGTCTGCGGTGATGAGGTTCGTCCTATTTCCCGCTTTCCCACCCCGAGCCTGGATTTGCCGGGAAAAGTCGCAGAGTGTTTAGTGGGTATGCCCTTGAACGGCCTCTGATTAGCAGAGGCCCAATCCAGGGGAGAGCCCCACACTACCTGGTCGTCTCCCAGCGGCCGGGTGTGCATAAGGCGGCATTCACTCTGCGTGAACAAAAAAAAAAAAAAAGGTATAGAATACACTTGCGAGCAACCAAATGAACTCAAAATCACTTATTCATACAAATATGTTCAGTTCATGAGCCTGTTTCATCTTCGATTAATCAATGTAGAACTCATGTCAGTTTCCTGAAATTAGGATTGACTGAGTTTTCTATTGACGACTAGTTTAGGGCAGTGGAGGAGACGCAAAGGGCGCTGGTTCGATTCCCGCACCGACACAAATGTTTGTTTATGAAACAGATATTTGTGTAGGTTGGGAGGTTCCTTCGTTGTTTCTGGTTTCCATAGCACAAGGGAAACCTTAGTTTGGGACCAGAACCAGGATGTGATGTTGTCTTAATTAATTAAATTATTATCTATCGTAATTGCATTCTGAATGATAGTTTTATGGGTCGTCGAGCACGTTGAGGCGCAGGCGGTTGGAGGCGAGCGCGTAGACCGAGCGGCCGTCGTCGCGCAGCGTCGTGACGCGGCAGTACGCGCCCGCGCCGCGCTCCGCCGCCGACGCCGTCAGCCAGAACAGCCGCAGCGCCAGGAACCCCGTCACCAGCTGGATCTCCAAGTTGCCTGATCAACATTTAATGCTTCAAACACAGGTCAGTGACCTACAACTGTTGGCGTAGTCGTACTGTAAGGGTCTACGCCTTGGCACCGAAAGTCTGATTAAAAAACCTTAGTTTTACGCATGATGGTAGAGATGACGAGAAGACCCGATGCAGTATGGCAAATGCTGTCTGTAGTGTGTTTACAGTTATAAGATGAGTGAGAGATGAGGGAAAGTTAATGTGCGAAACAAACCCAATGATAGTCGATCAAACACTGATTTTATTCATAAGTAGATATTAAAAGCTAAGTAGACAGACGTAGGTAAACAATAATTATAACCGCGTTATTGACCTAAATTCTGAGTCATCGACATTATACCTATTGTGCGGTTACTAACCCGTACACTGTCCAACCCTGCTGTATTCTCCTTTTGACCTGCTCGAAATTGTTTTTATAATTAAAATCTGTCCCAGGTAATTACATCTTAATTAACCACAGAATAATATAATCTTACTTAACTAACTCCCTGAGAATTCTATAAAAGACTTCCGTAACACCTGTGTGTTACGGAACACTCTCTAGTATACCTAGCGTTTCGAACCCGTCCATCATGATCGATCGTTAGGATCTTTTTGCCTATTTATGTACCCGCCCACTCATTAGGGACGGATTGAGAAGTCGGGAGTTGATATTATGTACCGGATATGGTGTTCCTGACCTTTGAAGAGGATGAGATCAACGACCGCGGTCTGCAGGCCGCGCGCGCTGCACGCGAGGAGCACGCGCGCGCCGGCGCGCAGCGCGCGGGGCTCGGGGAGCGCCGTCAGCTCGATGCTGCCCGCCACTGCAGTGGAATCATTCAGCATCATTTAGGATTTGTATCCTTGCTTTATGTATTGTGTACAGTAGCATTCGTTACGATCGTAAAGGATCCTAAAGGTAAGAGAAGATGGTCATTTAGCTTACGTGGAGGTATCACAGTCTGGTTGCACCCCTGCACCTCGAGCCTTACTTGTTCCGAGCGCACCGTATACATTTGCAATTTTTTTGTTATGGACTGAAAATAACCATTATCTATTTAATTGACTGAAAAAAAAGAAGTAATGTAAATACGAAGTACTCCGACATCACTTAAGTAAATACGAAGAAAAATTAAGTATGTACTTAATACACACATGCTCTTCCAAATAGGGGGCGCTGCAGAAGAACTCCGCGCCGTGCAGGTCGGCGCTGACTCGCACGCGGAGCACCAGGGGGCTGCGCCCGCGCGGGCTCAGGTAAAACTCCACGGGCCCTGTAGAACAAGAATTGTCAATATCATAGCAATAGCAATCAAGTTTCGGTAAGTAAGGAAATGAGTATGAGGAGGACCTTGTGCTCGCATCCATTTCAGAGTGGAGTAATGCTTGACGCCGCGGCGCGAGGTGCACGTCAGCTCGAGCTCGTCGCCGGCGCGCAGGGGGCCCTCGATGCTGCGGGTCACCTCCAGGCTCGGGGTCACTGCAATTAATTTATATACCTATAATATATTTTTTATGGTGTAGGTAGATGGACGAGCCGACGGATCACCTGATGGTTTTTTTTTTTTTATGTGATAGGTAGCACGAGCAGGCGGATCACCTGATGGTAAGCGATTACCGCCGCCCATAGACACCTGCAACACCAGTGGTGTCACAAGTACGCTGCTTACCTTTTAAACTCCCTTCCCCTGGATGGGCCTCTGGTACCCTCACTGACACAGTCAGTTTTCTGTGAGGACGTGGTATTACTGCGGTCAAGCCGGCCCATTCACGCCGAAGCGTGGCTCTCCCATTGTTATATAAGTATATTGGTGCAGTTAGGAGGCTACGCTATGTTGTCTTTTAAAATATAAAGTGTGAATAAACTGCATGCTTTGTTAATTACAATTGTAATAACATACACGTTCACATTGATCTGATACACTTACCTTCAGGATCGCGCCATTCTTCTCCGGAAACAGTTAGAAACAGGGCCGCAAATAAATACGACATTAACTTTGCCATAATTGCAGGCGTTCTTACGTTATTGTATAAAATAGGTATTTTTAATAAATTTCTGTGGCCGTTCCTCGGCAGTCTTAAGTCGAACTAGCTCGAATATAAATTTATATAAATAGAGAGGAGTGTTTCTTCTTATAATATTTATCGTAGGCATATAGGTAATTATGACTTATTATTATGACATATCAACTTACTCGTGGCTATTTAACTCGACTAGACCGGACTGATATGAGCCATGAACCTAAACGATGTAAACATTGTAAAACAAAACACTAGGCGTCAAAAAATTGCACCACCGAGCCACCGAGTAATTTTCTTAGATAAGTAGGTAGGTAGGTAGTGTTTTTTAAATTAATTCTATTCGAGCCGATGTTAAGAGTGTTTAATTAATAATTAGGTAAGTACTTATTTTTAACTGAGAAGGATAACCTGCTAAAGTCTTAAAAAATGCTAAATGTACCTAAGTGGTCGTTTCACACCCAAACTACCTTGTACTATTAGGTAAGTATTCTGTGCCCAAACGAAAACAATTTGTTTTTTTGTAGAAATTATCATGCTTTTCTCCTCAGTCAAAGTGCTTTTTTTAAAATCATACTCTTTTGACATCGTTTCGCTTTAAATTCACTACAAAGGAACTGATAGGTACTTATTTTTTATATTAATTGTAGGCCTCGGAACCGATGGTAACCGGTGGCACAGAATACTTAATAGTACACCGGTGGTAACCAATGTACAATATAATCTAACTATTATACCTAAAATCACGCGAGTGTTGCGATTTTTTTTTACGCTGAGTGTATTTAGGTAGTAAAACTGGTATTAACTCGCGCTAATAACTACCACGAGTGTATTTATTCATATCTGGTTGTAGCTGGTGCTCCGATCACTAGTTTAATGTTTAAGATGTTAAAGGGGAAGTCGAAGGGCGTATCCCCAATGTTATACCTACTCGTAGTTAGTAATCTCTGTCTCCGATATGAACTATAAACATGACGATGAAAACAATATGTAGGTAACCTATCTTTATTGTTAATTAAGCATCGCACACACACGGACGCGTCGGTAAGGTGTCCGATCAAGAGAGCAAATGTAAGTATGAAATGTATGTGCTAACACCTGATTGAAGTGTTACGTTTTGGCTATTATGAAATGTGTCAGGTGCTTTATTATTAGTACTTGTTATAGATTTAAGGTTGCTATGCCCTTTCAGGGCGTCGCATGCATACCTACCAGTAGTTAATTTAAGACCTAAATAAAATGTGTGATACGCATAATGATTATGATCTCGTGTATTTGGAATCCCAATGGTCGCGCACGATGCGGAACCAGAATATAAAACCTCTTGCGAACGCTCTGGCTGTGGAAAGCTCTACAAAGGTTTTCCCAAGGGACTACACTAAATGTACAAGCGTATGAGGTTCTTCAAACACGGGTGTTAAAGTTTTTAAATTGCATGTGCGGACATTATTGAAACTTTGTTATGGTTCAGTCAGTTCAAAGAATATTTATTTTTTTCATTAAAAATCGTAAAAAAGTCACTTACACGAGAAAACAATAGGTAATTGTGGGTAAGTTACAAATAGCTCAGCAGGAGGATGTTAAATAAAGACTACCTACTCTTTGTGACCCAATGGGAGTAGTCCCCTGATGCGATTGGGCTCGGTCTGCCCGCACATAAGTAGTTCTTGCTTTGCTAACACAGGCATAATAAGGTTCAAACAAGAGGCTCGACCGTTGCAAAACACGATCAGGGAAATGGTTAGTGTTTTCGCAATTGCTGTGTCATATCAATCTAACTCTAAACACACCCTATAAAGGTTATACAAAACTAGATAACTTTATTAACATACTTACATTGAATTTCATAGACAGGTAGTTGGTCGTTGTGATATCGTGCTGTGTGTATCGGGAGCGGGGCTCGCCGGGTCCCAGGCTTGGCGGGCGCTGAGGCGGCGGTATCGGCGCGTGAATGGCTGCAGCGAGGGCAGCGACGGGGTCGAGGGCCATTACGAGATGAAAGGCGTCCCGCGCCGCTACTTTGTCCAAAGTGACCTATTTTTAACGCTCTATGAAACGTAGGTACTTCTTTACCTATTTGTAAAATTTTGTAGAATGCTTTTAAGAGTCATTAACTTTAAAACGTAAGATCTGGCGGGGGGTAAAAAGGTCGGTCGACGGTTGAATAATAATTAAGTCTCTGAGATTTCTATTGAAGGATTTCACATGTGGATTTCTTCAATTAGTAATAAATACTGGTGGGTATCTACCTTCTGGCCCGCGATTCTCGATTTTTGTTTATGTGATGTTATATATATCACAAGCACGAGAATAGGGGCCTCGTATAATAAGTATATCAACAAAGTCATGAAATTAAGTGATGGCGCCTCTGCCGCTTACGTCATAGAGTATGGTAGCCCCCCATTGGCTATATAAGTAGGTACTTACTATGGAATTCAGTAGGTAGTGGTACAAAACCTCAAGAATAAATTTGACGACTTTATTGAACAGAGTGTAGGTAAGTAATTTAACCAGGACAATAGATAACAGACCAGAATCCACTAGGGTGAAGTTAGTGGAAAATATTGTAATAAATAAAATTAAACGCTACCTAGGTACTTCTAATAGTCTTCTCACGTAGACCACGGTTGCCAATGTTAAGTATGTGCTTTCGCACATACTACAGTTGCTGAAGGTTATTTTGCAAAATGATAACTAGACGATAAGTCTTTTCCGAAGTGCAATTTGACCAAAACAGATGTGGGCTAAAGGATGACTAGATCCTGCCTGAATGTCGGATTATGTGAGCATTAATTTATGTAGGACGTAAATGTAAATGTAACATGTCCGCTGGCGAGTGGAGCGCGCGGGCTTGGGCGGAGAACGGTCATCACGGCCCGCGCCCAGGCCCGGAGCCCTGCGCAGCGGCGCGGCGCTCGATGCCCGGCGAGGCAGCCAGGCCTGCTCGCCGGTCGCAAGGGTGTTATTTGCGGCGCGTGCGGCGTAATGGGGCGTGTAGCGATCAAGCAATGCCGATGAAAGCTCTCGCTTGCTCGGGCGCATCGCCCTCGCTGCTGTCCAACCGATTGAAGCGCCTATTACAAATTACTTAACCAACTCAGCAGTATTTATAATCCAGCTCTCCCTTTCGACAGATCATGGACAGTTACTTGCGTTAGCTCAGATCTGAGTTAGAGTGAGTACCTAATCTTCCATCTCATTTCATTGGTTATTTTGCCTGCAAAAATGCTGTTAAAGAAACTTCTTACGTCAGCATTCTACCGCTTGAGCGCTCCTACTAAAGTAACCTACTTAAGCATTTTTGGGAACAATGTTGTCTGCACTTAATTATTATGGTAGTATACTAATATTAAATTGCTTTCAGCCTAATTTCAGCTTTTTAGTCGTTATAAAAACTTGGTAAAATAATGCGTTTTGCCTCTTTATTTTCCTTCTTATCATTTATTGTTTTAAAATGTGTCTGATGAACCAATTAATCTCTATGCTAAGCTAATTTATTTGAGTCCCACTCTTGTTGGATATACTTAGCTACTACAATAGGATTTGTAAATTCGCTGCCGGCGCCTGACCGTATTACGCACGACACGCGCTAGATTCTAGATGTGATGCGATAGCGACTAGGAGAGAATATCGCAACTTTGAATCTATAGAAGCAGGCTTTCCAAGATGTTATCGCCAGTAGCATCGCTGCATGGGAGTGTAATGTTACGGATTAGTGCGCCAATGCTACACTTGGGAGGAAACATCTACAATCGTAGTGAGCGATCTGGAACAGGTTGAGCGTCGTGCCAATCCGTCGTAACTGCAGGCAGATTCAGTAACACCGTTAACGATAACTCCTGGAGCTGGCAGCCGCGTCGCCGCCGGGTGCGTCCTGTCACGGCGCTGCAGCCGGGCGGCGCCGCGCGCCAAATCGGCTTATTTCCATCAGCGGCGCGTGCCAGTAGGCGGTAGTTGTGTACAGTTCGGGCTGGAGTGCCACTGTGTCCCCCTCCCCCCACTCGTCCCAGAGCGGCAGTCGCCCGTCATAAACTTGGAGGCTTGTTTACGACTTGATCTCGAATACACAGTAACTTGCTACAACCATGCACATGAATTACAGCAGTGTTTTGACGTTCGCGTCGTGTTCTGAGGTACCGAATTACGACGGGAACTTCAACACCTTATTGTGATTGTCTGAAATAAGTAGGTACTTCTCTGTATTTTATGTAGTACCCAGGTACTAATGCATCTAGTTCTAATTTTATCTTCGCTAGCATAAAGTCGTCATAAATTCTTGGCAGTTTCCAAACTTTCAGATCGCCAATCAAGGTTTCGAAACAATCTGATTTCTATGTGAACCCGTATCTACTTGCCAATCCGATTTACATTCAGACTAAGAAAAAAATATGTAGGTAAATACATTTTCCTGGACCATTCTCAATAGTGCTTTTTAATATTTTACATTTGTCACAATCTGGCTTGGCTGCATTGGTTTCAACAAGGAACCATATTAAGGAGGTTTTCCCATGGAAATACCAATATTGAGAGGATTTCCCCAAGTATAAATGAGGTTGAGAGTTATCAGCTATTGGAAATAATATGTGGCCATATTTTAAAATATCAATCAGAATGACCCGGGCCAGTGCACTCTCTGACTTGGCATCAGGAACAGTCGCCTGCTATCCGCGCGGTAACTTATGAGCCACCATTATGACACCCTTGGGGGGCATAATGATAAGATAAATAACCTTTAATTTACTGATGAGGATTTCCAACAACAATTTACCGTAAGTATCTACTAGAGATCTACACCCCTATAATAAAGATCTTTCAATCTTTTAATAGGTACACATAGGATAGGTAGGCGTTCTGCCACCCCAATACCACTAGCTCTTATTAATTAATAAAACGAAACTTATTAATCTGTAGTAGGATAGTAGTTAAGTTTTTATCCAGTAGGTACCTACCACAGATTGTGCTGGGTACGTCAGCCCAGTAACGATTTTGTCAAAATGCCATCGTGATTGTTTATAAAAATTCAAGCGGAAAAGTTGACTACGCAAAAATCACCGAGTCGCAAAAGTTTTCCAATACTTAATAATATGTACGAGTAAGTAGGTAATTAAAGTAACACACATTGTCAGATATTATGTAGTCCAGTACCTACCTAACTAGCAAATATTATAATACGACGCTAAGAAGTTTTCAGGCGGGCAGTAACTAACTTGCCAAACTATGGACACGGTAGACGCGTGGAGCGGAAGCCAAACCAACTTAGAGTAACTACTATCACAAGTTTAGGAAGCTCAATAAAGCGCTCTTTGTCTATATCCAATCGTTAAGGCCGTCTGTACGTCCTACGACGTAGTATAATCATTGAAATTAATTTATGGTTTAGTACTTACTTAGACGCATACCGCGGCGGGTGGAAGGAGCTTCCGTTACTGGCTTTTATTTTGCCTAATAGCGCGTTGCGTTGAACTTGCTAATGGGTTTCAGCTGGGCGCCAGCAGTCAGTAAGTATCTCGAGTACTCGGCGTGTGAAGTGTCCGGGGAGGCCTGCGCTTGGTGTGTTTACTCCGCGAGGCATTCGCTGGGAACAATCGTCGCTTCCGCGAAAACACTCCACTTGTTTGCGACAGCCGATCTCGATCGCCCGCTGCCACTTTATCCACTCTTGAACCGTGATGCATTAAACTAATGGAACGGTATTATTCATTTGTTTGCTGTCATTACTAGTAAACGATCAGCGAGCCTTATTTCCTGACATGATGATGTTAGACATGAAATAAACACTACTTATTCCCGGGCTAGCAATAGTATGTTTCCTTTCCCTTCTATGAAGGCCTTCGCTCTGCAGTGGGACAGAATGTAGGCTGATAGATAACGTAGATACTAAATAGTTTTTTAAATTTTCGCGTTGCATTATAACTATAAAGTATTAAACCGGGAATTAACGCGACGTTTATTATTAAGTACATTGTATGTACTTACTGCTTGACGTTTCGGCTACGTTGCAGCAGCCGTGGTCACAAGCGAACTTCGCTTACAATGTACTTAATAATAAACGTCGCGTTAATTCCCGGTTTAATACTTTAACGTAGGTACTAGCCCTGATTATTTTTATGTTAATCGTAGGTACTTTCGGAAAAGTTAAGTACTATCTCGATTTTATCATGGACAAATAGATCAGATATTTTTAATCGGTGAATACAGGAAAGCAAATCATCTACTTACCCATTCGGAATTATAAGGAGCAGCCAGGATAAACTCTGCATTTACTTCGTACATTTTCCGGAGTGAATTCATAAGAACGATAATGTTAACTATAAGATAAATGCCGTGCCGTGTCTTTTTGGAACAGGAAAATCCGCTTTCGATTATGCTGGGAACGGCGCATGCACACGTCACGCGCTCGCTTTGCGTTTCAGCGACACACGCAGACGTAGACCCCCAGTCGCTTTTCATCAGGTACGATAGTGATCAGGCGATTCAGGATTTGGAGAGTCTAACCTTTGCAACCTTATAAAATAGAACTAGACCATCTGAATCATGGTTACATGTTTCAGGAACTATCTGAAACGTGCAGGTTTCTATCACCGCCGAGCTAATGGTAGAAACACGCACATAATATTATGTAGATTAGAAAAATCGAGTGGTGCATACTCGGATTCTATGAGCTATCATAGCTGCAAAGATTTATATATATTTTATATTTAATTTATATATTATTTCTAGAAATTAATCAACACCTTGTGTTTTATATCGCTCTTGATTTCGAAAATGACACTGATGAGAAGTCACTTAATCCCTAACCTACCATAGTTCCAATAAGAATGACCACGTATATAGGTAAAGAATCGGAAATAAAGGAAATACTCGTAGTAACATCATTAGAAGTCAGTGCGAACTCGCAAGAACGGTAATTAAAACTCGTTCTATTGACTCGATTTCCTCGCAAAGTTTGTAGTAGTTAAATGTAATAAGGCGGATAAACTGAAAGTGCGTTAAGTTTGCAGACTAGCAATTGTAGAGCGGTGGGTGGGGTAGTGGAACCGCGTGGAGCGTCTGCGCCAGTGTTGTGCGTGCGCTGGCGCAGGGTCTGTCGGTGGTCGTTGCGAAGCCGGCACACCTCTCCAAACCCACACGGCTGAACTGTTCTGTTTGGAATGGAATACATTATAATGATATCATTTGTATCGTGTTGTGACATGTCATATGCAAACAAAAAGTTATTAAAGCTTTTTTTATGATATAGGGGGCCGACAAACAGACGGCTTAGGTTAGGTCAGCTCGAAATTGACACAAAGAATCCTAAAATGCAAAAATAGCACCTCTGTGTCAGACATAAGGGCGGTCCAAAGTCCAAAAAAATGGTAGGCAGGTACACAAGTGTGTAATATAATACTCGATACCTACTCGTATTGTTTATGGCTTGTTTTAAAGGTTTTTCCAGTTGAGTTTTCTTGCTTGAAGCGCTCGATTTTCTTAGTTATTGCAGCATAGAGTTTTCCTTATCTTACCTACTTACAAGGGGGACATAAATTAAAAACTATTGTCATATTTATTTCCACAAGATGATAAATATTATCCTCAATAATAACTGCGCTGTAAGCAGAAATAAACTTTTGGGGTTTGATATATTGTTATCGATTTGTCATGAAAGAAGTTTCTTTCCAGCAAATACTTACCCCAGTGTTATGTTTAGTCCATTATTGTGCAGCTCACTCGCTGACAAATCGCGGGTGTTATTAATTGCGTTAGTTCCGAAGGCGGCGGGCGCGCCGGGGGCGAAATAAAATCTTTCTTATGAATAAGATAATCCTCGAGTCGCGCCCCGCTGTTTGAGCAAGAGGAAGTCGCAGGCCGAGGGCCGAGGCCCCGGGGGAAGGAGGCGGCGACGGCCGCTCCCGGCGAGGCTCCCCTCGGACATGTCGCGGCTCAGATAGGCTGCGTCTTTGTGCCGGCCTGTAATCTAGATTAAACAGTCTGATGTTAAGGACGACGTCTCAAGAGTTCCTTTTTTACTTTGCGTAAGGCCTACGAGTCCTAAATAAATTCCATTTTCTCAGAACAGCAAGATGTACTTAATCTAAGCGACATAATTATTATCTAGTTTCATCAAATCGTTTCTTACCTGAGTATAAGACCGAAGTAGACCGATGTCTATAGTAGTATAGCAAAATAAACATAATATTTATGATCTACTTAGATAAACACACTTAGGTATTTTAGAGTAAACAATTTATTGCTACTTATGTATAAATAATTGTGTAAGTAGGTACTTGTATATTATAAAAACCTACCGTAAGTACATAAGTTTTATGTTACTTATATTAATGTTAGTAGGTAGTCGAGTTTACTAATGTTCTATACAGGCTATAAATAAATAGCTAATAAATATTATTATATGTATATATTTTTATTATAATTATTTTCTACAGTAAGCATGTCATGTAATATTATTAAACATAGTTCTAATGTTATATGAGCAGTGGAAAAGAGTAAAGTGGTTTTCTTACGTAACAAGTTTTCTGATACCTTATTTACGCGTAACACATTTAAATAAACAAGTTTAGGGTTACAAGTATGTAAAATAAGAACTTACATAATTTTAACTTTAAATTTAAAACCATAATTAAAAGATCCCATTTGTTAATAAAAGTAAAAGTTCTCGGACAAGTAAACGAAATTGTGTGTTGGCGGTTCGAAGCGCAAAGGACGGCTAGATGCGCGCAGCTGCCCAGAGATGGCGCTACCTGTTCCGAAATGTGGCAGATCTCATTAATCTTGTACGCGAGAACGTAAATTGACTAACTGTGTCGGTAGTCGGTACCCACGTTTATACGACAACATTGAACTTTGCGCGAAGTAAGTACTGGGTCTATGTTTTTGGGTTGGTATTATTCAGGTGGTTGGTGGTTTTCAGAATACTTAGGTATAAGTTAAAGAGTTTAATTTTTATGTCTGAGTTTAGGAATTTGGTTTCTTAAACATAGACAAGTGAAGAGCATTGAGAAAGTTTCTATAAGTAAATACTTAGTAAGACAGAAATAAGGGATATACTCAATTATAGTATACAACACAACCCGAACCCCTAAATTACCGTGAACGGAAAGTAATCAGTTTCACGAACTTGCGCTTAGCATAAACTTTTTTTCAAAAGCAAAGTCCGGCGAGACGCGACGCTCCAGATCCTCCTGCCGCCGCGCGCGTAGCGTGGTCCGCGCTGGCAACGCGTCGCCGCGTCTGTCGCATTATCGGGCTAAGTATTTCGGGCGCGACTTGGATTCGGAGTGGGGTCAGGTCGCGTATTTCGGGCGACCTCGACTCGTGCGTTTTTAACTCGCCCAAATGTCGCCTGAAAATAGACGGGTCAGCTGTTTGCGGCGGGGCTGTCGCGAACTTACTGGACAGTGGACCGGGAACGCTACAATCCAGAGCTTCTATCGGATCTATGTATGAAAACATACATCTGTTTATGTTATAATATTAATCTCTGAAGTTATCGTGTTTAAACTAGTTGTTTGATCTTTTCTGTTTTTCTTTTCTGTTGTTTGTGTTTCACCTCCAGATAGGAGTTAAAAGTTGCATGAAATTTTGATTCGGACAATAAAATAATAAATAAATTCACATAACACCTCATACTTATATTGACCTGACTCCGTACTAAGTAAGTAGCTTAAGCACTTGTGTTAGGTACAGATATGATAGACAACAGAGGAAACACAATTATTTATAATACTTAAATACGAGTATAGTATAGTCGAATACGCCATCTGGTCAGTTAAAGTTAAAAGTAGCTCTTGATTCACACTAAGTCCAAAGAGGAAACCATCGAACAGAATGTTAATTAGGTTAGTTTTCACATAATGCGTTTAATCTGAAGACTAAATAATGCATGGGACTGATTGTAATTTATGAAAAATCATTTGATTTTATGTTGTCATTAAGTACCTTCCTAATTATGATCACAGGATATTACAGAATTCACACACCTATTAATGTGTTATTTATTGCTAATGACTTCTCCTGAGTTGCTTTCGATTCTTTAATATAAATTAAGTAAATTAAATGCTTAAGAAAGTAAGTAATAGTAAATCATCATCTAAATTGGATACATTACTTCTCTTAATGTCCGCAGTGAAAGCAATAACTAAGGTAATGCGCCGCCGAGCGCGCGCGGTGCGGAGCTGCGCAGCGACCGTCGAAACAAGCGGCTGTCATCGGCGCGGGCGACGCGGTGCTTCGCGGAAGGGAACTCGAGGAGGGTCGTGGTTTCGGTTCCCGGTTCGGGGAAGGTGCTTGTGATTAATGAGGCGGGCACCGACCAATCTGTCGACAAAAATGTAAAAACGTTGTAGCAATAAGTAAGGTCTCTCTCTACATTTTGCTCAGAAATCGCAAAAAAATACCAGACATGTGTGATGTTAAGTAACACATTAATGAATACTACACTATAATACACTTTGACTTTAATAATTTATCTGATGCTTATTAACTCTATGATACTTATTACGCTATAATTGAATAGTTAAGAAAGAACCTAGTTTTATGGACTGTGAGAACTACTTGTATTAACATTAAAGAATCTATGTTTAGCAAAACAGGTTTTTATACGATTTTTTAAGATAGTTATTGTTTCTATGGTGTTTATTGATGCAGAGACCGGACAGCCTCCTGCAGAAGCCATCCGCCGACGCCGCGGCGCGCGCGACCCTCGCATGACTGCCGCGAGGGAGCCGTGTTTACGCAGGCTATCGAGATTACTTCACTCCAGCGATCACATCCAACGTAATTACTGCGGGGCCATCACAACATGATTCACTTCAGCTATCGCGTCAGCCATAGACATAGAGTTCAGTCCTTCGAGAAATGTAAACTCCTACGTTTGAGATAGGTATCGCTACATTTGTATTGCTCCACAGCAATTCATCAATCCAGATATACGTCAATAGCGCACCGTTTTCAAGATCGGTCTAGTTTCTTAGTAGATATAAGTTTGTGAATATTGTTGCATCCTTTGCATGTGTACTAATACTTAGTCTGAGCCTTCTTTAGCTTTCAACGTTGTAAGTGTATTATGTGAGTATTTATTGTCGAAGGCTGTCTGCTTGGAAATTACTGTATCGTTATATCACAGAGTAATAAGATGCTAAGTAGATTGCTGATTGTGGATGAATCTCATATGCTTACACTATTAACCCCCTACGCAATTAGTTATCTATACAAGATGAACTCCCTGAGCATGTCGAAAAGGGAAGAAATCATAAAAGCTGAGCAATACTCTGCCTATCGCAAGAACCTATGCATTTTAAGCCACACACTTGGGCACACACATCTGTAGTGTGTCTCATGGAATGCCAAAAGGGTAAAACTAACACAAGTCCCTAACATAGAGATCGTCTCTTGAAATAATGATTCGATCATAAATAGGCAGGTATATAAGGATAACAGAATATTGATATAGCTTGCCATTACGCGAGAAATAACACTCATTAACTGTGAAAGGGTATATATTAGTAATGGTATTTCAGAGTATCAGACTCAAAGCGCCTGCGTCTTATTTAAATAGCGAGCGGCGAATCACGTTGCGATCGTTCCAGCGAAACTATTATGATGTCGAAGCCATTTCATGGAGCTATAAAATTTCCACTCGTCGCAATTCAATAGTAACGAGGTTAGTGATTGGAAAAGTCGTACAAGTATATTTTGTAATCGGGATTCTGGAAATTAATCCTTCATTGCCTTCTTACTAAAAGGTTGACAAAAAGATGCTAGATAAACTCTTCTCCATGCGAAGTCGGCAAAGTCCTATGGAGGGCGGACGACTAGGGGTCATAGGATTTCGCGAGCAAATACCTATTGTATGTAAATAAAATGAATCATTATTGATTGGAAACATTAAATTATATATTTTAGTGATGTATCTGGTGTGGAAATATCGGCTCAAATCGGTTATGCCAGTGGGTAGCGAGGGCGCTCGCGGAGCCCTAGGCGGGGCGCGGCGGCTTCGCGGCGGCGGCGCGGCGGACGCGCGGAGACGGATCGCGGCGCTCCGTCATCATCCGTCACGCGGCGCGGCGCGGCCAGGAGTACCGCGCCCGACACAACAACTGATCATTTTATTTCACCTTGTGTAACAACTCAAAACATTCCATTCTTTTTATAGCCCTACTACATTTTCAAAACGCGTGAAAAACTACTCAAATTGGCTAGGAAAGAAGAGATTCTTTCAAATTCATTACCTATAATAAAATATAAGATGAAACATTTGATAGTTTGTTGGGATTGAATAGGCACCGAAATTGCTTGAACTTTACTTGATTTTTAAAATTCTTTCATTATTGGGAATGTAGGTACACTATCCCCGATGAAAATAGGCTCTATTGAATTTACAAAAAAGTAAGTTTTACATAATAAAACCCCAATAATGTACTCCAAGTTGTGGATAAATAACTAAAGAAATCTTTACGACGCGACGCGTGAAATATACTTAAGTGCCAACGAGGCCGGGGTGGGCTTGCATAATGCTACTCAATGTTAGGTAGAAATGCCTCTCATAGGGTCTCATACGTGTAACAGCGAAGGGGTAATAGCAGGTATTTAATTAGGTCTAGAAGTGACGGCTACATCTGTGTAGCGATGGCGCTCACGGTCTATAATCATTGACTTAAAAGTCCTGAACACTCATGTTCCTCACATGGGACTCGATAAATAATTCACATACGTAAATGATCTCAACGTCCACTTTCAGGTCATCCTTTGAATTATTAAACTCAGATATCATCTGTGGGTTCATCTCGGAACCTAAATGATTAGTAGTAAGTTTCGTGCGTGAAGCTGGAGATTTACTCCGCGCAATAACACAAGTATGGCGACGGTTTGCATTACGTAAATGTTCGTGATGAGGAGGATAAAGTTGTTAGTGCACGACAACTGTTAAAGTTTAGCTCTTAAGGAAAGATTTAGAGCGGTCGTTGCGGGGCGCAGCGGCTGTTTACGTCCCGGCATCAACTGCCATTAGAAAACTCATAACACGGATTCTTGTTATTGATAACGTTCCGCGGAGTCCACCGCGTCACACGGAACCGAAGCACGTCTGATCTATTGCCAAGTACAGCAGTCCGTCTGCGCGGGTGGAGGCCTGCCACGGCATTGTGCCCTCTATGCGCCCGGCGTACACCCGGGGTGAACCGCACTACGCACCAAGGTGCGCTGTAGATTGGTACAAAGTACGGCTGCGGTGTTGGCAATAAATTGCATTCCTTGGCAGACGCATGGGAAAACTATCGCAACATGACAACAGACGGGCGTCGAAGCGTTCGTCGTGCGACCTGTCGCGGCCGCCGTTCACAACTTTTTGCACCACATGCTCCATAGTCGACAATGCGAGCTCATTCAAATTAAAGGAAGCCGAGCTGTTCCGTCGACAGAGACGTCAGTAACATAATAGGTTCTGAAAACTAAATTTGCCAGCGTAGAACGTAACTACATTTTATTTATTAATCCATTTGGTTATAAATTGTTCCGTTACACAATACGTACTGTTTCCAAAGGCAGGGCTTCTCGATTCCTGGAAAGTTTATTTGGTTGAATTGCGTAGTCGGGCGTGTACTGCGCGTAGCAACGGTAGCAGGCTCTGTGTAGCAACGGGCGAGTGCCTGAAGCTGATGGAAAGTTCCTCTCGTCGGCGCGAGGCAATGAAAGGCTTCGCGCGGCGACGCGATACGTTATTCAGATTGAATAAAAATGCGCCAGACTATTCACTCGGATTAGACGATTTGAATGAATAGTCTCAATGAAATGAATAGTCTCAATTGGCTGTACTTAATTTAATATGTAACTGGACCATGATAGCATGGTGTCTCCCAGCACTTCCAGACCGGAGAAAATTGAGAAAAGTTTATTAATCTGATCAATTTAGATCAGACCGAAACTTTCCGCGCTCGGGTGCAGCACCGCGGCGATCGATCTTTATAATCTACACAATAATACGACGCGTCGTTGTTTAATGCATGTGCCCTCAATGTATGTGTAAGTTATGATACGTTCCGTTCATGTTTGTTTTATGTGACATTTATTAGGGGGCTTTGTTTTTGTTGTCGTTCTGTTGGATTCGCATTTGAAAGCCTTTGTTGACGATCAATTACAGTAATAAATAAAACGGTAGTAGAGCGACGAGGCCCCGCGCGGCCCCGCTCGCATCGTCTCGCTGCTCGGCTCCGCTCGCCCGCGGCTACACGACTACGGCGCAATTCTCTGCGGACACTACCGTTCTAAGATGAGAAATTCATATACCTTTTCTTCTTTGAACAGAGACTTTTTATTATTTTCAGATAACATTTTTATATTAATCCATTTGGTTATAAATTGGTTCCGTTACACAATACGTACTGTTTCCAAAGGCAGGGCTTCTCGATTCCTGGAAAGTTTATTTGGTTGAATTGCGTAGTCGGGCGTGTACTGCGCGTAGCAACGGTAGCAGGCTCTGTGTAGCAACGGGCGAGTGCCTGAAGCTGATGGAAAGTTCCTCTCGTCGGCGCGAGGCAATGAAAGGCTTCGCGCGGCGACGCGATACGTTATTCAGATTGAATAAAAATGCGCCAGACTATTCACTCGGATTAGACGATCTGAATGAATAGTCTCAAACTAGGACATTGGCTGTACTTAATTTAATATGTAACTGGACCATGATAGCATGGTGTCTCCCAGCACTTCCAGACCGGAGAAAATTGAGAAAAGTTTATTAATCTGATCAATTTAGATCAGACCGAAACTTTCCGCGCTCGGGTGCAGCATCGCGGCGATCGATCTTTATAATCTACACAATAATACGACGCGCCGTTGTTTAATGCATGTGCCCTCAATGTATGTTTAAGTTATGATACGTTCCGTTCATGTTTGTTTTATGTGACATTTATTAGGGGGCTTTGTTTTTGTTGTCGTTCTGTTGGATTCGCATTTGAAAGCCTTTGTTGACGATCAATAATCACATACGTAAATGATCTCAACGTCCACTTTCAGGTCATCCTTTGAATTATTAAACTCAGATATCATCTGTGGGTTCATCTCGGAACCTAAATGATTAGTAGTAAGTTTCGTGCGTGAAGCTGGAGATTTACTCCGCGCAATAACACAAGTATGGCGACGGTTTGCATTACGTAAATGTTCGTGATGAGGAGGATAAAGTTGTTAGTGCACGACAACTGTTAAAGTTTAGCTCTTAAGGAAAGATTTAGAGCGGTCGTTGCGGGGCGCAGCGGCTGTTTACGTCCCGGCATCAACTGCCATTAGAAAACTCATAACACGGATTCTTGTTATTGATAACGTTCCGCGGAGTCCACCGCGTCACACGGAACCGAAGCACGTCTGATCTATTGCCAAGTACAGCAGTCCGTCTGCGCGGGTGGAGGCCTGCCATGGCATTGTGCCCCCTATGCGCCCGGCGTAGACCCGGGGTGAACCGCACTACGCACCAAGGTGCGCTGTAGATTGGTACAAAGTACGGCTGCGGTGTTGGCAATAAATTGCATTCCTTGGCAGACGCATGGGAAAACTATCGCAACATGACAACAGACGGGCGTCGAAGCGTTCGTCGTGCGACCTGTCGCGGCCGCCGTTCACAACTTTTTGCACCACATGCTCCATAGTCGACAATGCGAGCTCATTCAAATTAAAGGAAGCCGAGCTGTTCCGTCGACAGAGACGTCAGTAACATAATAGGTTCTGAAAACTAAATTTGCCAGCGTAGAACGTAACTACATTTTATTTATTAATCCATTTGGTTATAAATTGGTTCCGTTACACAATACGTACTGTTTCCAAAGGCAGGGCTTCTCGATTCCTGGAAAGTTTATTTGGTTGAATTGCGTAGTCGGGCGTGTACTGCGCGTAGCAACGGTAGCAGGCTCTGTGTAGCAACGGGCGAGTGCCTGAAGCTGATGGAAAGTTCCTCTCGTCGGCGCGAGGCAATGAAAGGCTTCGCGCGGCGACGCGATACGTTATTCAGATTGAATAAAAATGCGCCAGACTATTCACTCGGATTAGACGATTTGAATGAATAGTCTCAATGAAATGAATAGTCTCAATTGGCTGTACTTAATTTAATATGTAACTGGACCATGATAGCATGGTGTCTCCCAGCACTTCCAGACCGGAGAAAATTGAGAAAAGTTTATTAATCTGATCAATTTAGATCAGACCTGAAACTTTCCGCGCTCGGGTGCAGCATCCGCGGCGATCGATCTTTATAATCTACACAATAATACGACGCGTCCGTTGTTTAATGCATGTGCCCTCAATGTATGTGTAAGTTATGATACGTTCCGTTCATGTTTGTTTTATGTGACATTTATTAGGGGGCTTTGTTTTTGTTGTCGTTCTGTTGGATTCGCATTTGAAAGCCTTTGTTGACGATCAATTACAGTAATAAATAAAACGGTAGTAGAGCGACGAGGCCCCGCGCGGCCCCGCTCGCATCGTCTCGCTGCTCGGCTCCGCTCGCCCGCGGCTACACGACTACGGCGCAATTCTCTGCGGACACTACCGTTCTAAGATGAGAAATTCATATACCTTTTCTTCTTTGAACAGAGACTTTTTATTATTTTCAGATAACATTTTTATATTTGTTTTGAACCATTTCGTATTTCATCTTAGCTCTAAAATATGATGTGAAATGTATCATTTTCATCTTATTTACTTGCTGGTAAACATTTGACGCCGCACACGTACACCCGCAACAACATTGAGCCACAAGTGCGCTGCCAACTTTCAATTCCATCCTTATAATACAGTAATACATAATTTCCATGTTTATTAGAGATGTCTTTCAACATTGTTATTTCTTACGAGAGAGGGTGAATTAATAGGACTCTTTTACTTGTTAAAGTTATTTAACTTAGTGGAATGATGTGTTTGTGGAAAAAAAGTTATTCAACTTAGTGGAATGATGTGTTTTATCGCCAAAAAGCTACTACCTACATAGTATAAAAAAGAATAGAGTGATCGCCTACCAAAGGCATCGACAGTTCCTCGCCGCCCGCGCCGCGCCGCCGCCTCTGTAATGAAGTATTGAAAGCATTCAATAGGAGCGTTCGGAGTTTAATGCTGGATTCAATTGAAATACATAGAGCTCGATCAACATATTTATGAATCCCGACAGTTGTTTGTCTGCCCTCTATTCGAGTCGGTATACGTACGTACGTAACTGAATCGGTTATTGAATAATTCGTGGAATATAAATTGTTATTGGGCACGCAGTCGTCGACGTGGCGGCCGGCGGCCCCTCGGCGCCCCCTGAAGAACCCCCTCGTTTTACATAAAAACAAGTTTTTGTTTGAGGTTTAATATTTATCTAGCGGGCATGTCGCGGAGGCCGAGGCGCGTCTCGGCGGCGGAGGCTTTCTGTTTGAGTTGCGAGTTGTCGGCGCGTGTTGACACACACACACAGGGTATTTGCGTTTGGTACTATTTGGAACATAACGTGTTAAACGAACTTTGATCCATTATAGATACAAATGTATACGACCTGTAGCTCAAATACGTCGCGTATATGGGGAACGGTGTATTAAGATTTTTTTCACATTTGGGGACAAATATTACAAAAATTATGGCATCATTAAACTGGTTAATTTTAAACCGAGGCTGAACCCAAAATTATTAAGGATCTTAAAGCGTAATGCTACTTTGATTAGATTGTAAATCGTTATACTTATTAATGTAAGGTTAGGTTAGTAAAAACATTAAGCTTAAGTAACCTAACGGTAGAGTCATAATTGAGCGATTAAGCGCTGAAGTGAGCGCGGGCGCGGAGTTTTTCAGGCAAGTTGCGACGCAGAGTCGTTCGGAGTTTGCTCCTCGCGTAACGACTCTCGCATCGGGCTTTACGAGAGCACGCTTCCCAAACTTCGCTCCTCTTTATTGCCCCTTACTTTGTAGATACAATATTTAGAGACGTTTGCGTGATTTACATAGTTGTACTAACGTTTAAATACCTGTGTATGTAGATATTAGGTAGGTTAGGTTACACTTTATTGAATAAAAACAGGTCTTAGGAACTAGGCATTACAAACATTATGGTTATATATATTTTTTCTAAACATAGTACAGGATGTTTTATCTTTGGTTTTTTCCTCGTTCTTCCTTACTTTTCCTATTTAAGGTAAAAAAGCTTGCAGGCAAATAATCTTATTGTGCAAGCGAAAGTGGGACTTGGCAGGCACTTTATTTTCTTACACACGTTAAAATGGATAACCTTGTTAGCTTTAGTCTACTGGTAATGTTAGCAAAAACTCGATGTGCGCGTATAGTCGGTAATTCTGGTTGCGTAGGGGACATTTTAATATGAAGGCGACATTTGACAGGCGGCGAAATATCGCGTGTCGCGCCGAGCGGAGCGTGGCTGCACATGCACCGGGCCGAGCCCCAGCCAGGGGAATCCCAACCTTACCTGCTTGAGATAAAAGTCGACAGAATGCAATGCTAGGATGGCAGGAGCATAAAGAGAGGTATCTGGAGCGTACACGTCGGAGGTCGGGTTCCTATTTCCTAAGGCCTGACGGATCGGGTCGCAAAATGCAGAACGGTTTCAAGATCTCTACAGACAGCCTTGGTATGCATTGTGCATCTACCTAGCAGGCCAGACGTCCTCAATGTATATTTTAAACTGGCCTCTTTTATTATAGACTAAGCTTGACCACAACCGCACCTGATGGAAATCGTCGATGAGGTGTAGTTGTTATAGGATTACTTGGGCAACAACAACAAAGAAGCACAACATCAACAACAAGCAACATACATCTTATAAGCGTTTTGGATGGTGACATCTGTTAGTTTGTAAGAAAAATTGTACTAAATAAATACAAACATGGGCTTTGCTGTTCACACTCCCGAGTTCCTTCCTTCCACTAACATGCACTTACACTTATTTAACTTAATGTTTCGAACGAGAATTTTCCATAAGGCACTGAATAAGTGATTTCTTATTTACAAACTCTGAAATCAGCTCTACTTATCACAAACACGTTATCATACCGATACTCATAAATAGTCAGAAGAAGCTTTAGCCCGGCCTGGCAGCCACCCTCGTCGTATACTGTGTCAAAACATGCCCAGATTAGCGGCGAATTATACCATTATCTCTGAGATTAATCGTCTGTCGCCCCGCGTCGCCCGGCGCCCCGCGCTCCCCGCCGCCGCCCGCGCCCGCGCGTCGCCGCCGCGGCTCCCACGAGCCCTTCAAACGGATTATTGTATACTAATTAATAGGACAGACGCGTTTTCAATTATTAATCTTGCGGTTCTGGCTCTGGATTCCTGGGAATTGTCCGCCTGTTGTTGTAAATTAAAACGTGCCTTCAAGGAACTTGCGAATTCCTCTCCCTGCTTCCACGAATACCTACTTAACCAGGCTTTGGTAACAAAAATAGAGTCGAAACAACATTAAATAAATACACAGGCTTTAGAACTTCTTAGTCAAGAAAGAAAATTTACCAAATACTACAAAATAAAATAAATTATTGACTACTATTAACTTTTTTCTGACTCTACATGTTAAACGAATGATTTCATGTAAATCTTTAAAGCTCATGCAGGTTAAGTACATTCCAGAGTTATCTACGTTGAGTTAAATTGGTTATTGACGATGGATAATTTGATGTGCGCTTAGTTCATCTCACATGGCAGTAAAAGCATTATCTGTAGTAAGTGCATGTTTGGCTGGTGGCTCGGCGCGTTGATGGAGGCGCGGCCTCACGGACCTCCATTACGATGTTGCGTCGGCGGCGGACTCGCTCCGATACTCAGGTCTAATCGCTCGACGCACTCACCGCTCTATAACTACAGCTGAGTAGACCCACAAAGAGAGACATTTATTTACATTTTCATCTCACTAAATCTCTTTAACCTTTGAGCGAGTACCTTTACCGAGAAGCTTTTGTATAAAAAGAGCTGTAACGACTAACATTACTACGAAGTCTCAAAATTGATACGCGCTCTAGGCTTATGCCCGTACAAATTACACGGTAAAGCGACTGTGGTAGTTTACACTCGACTGCTTTTTCGCGTATTACATTGAAATGTGGTCGTTCGTAAAAGCTGACGACTTTTACGGGGCGAGCGCAACCGATTTGTACAATAGCTTAAAGTTGCACGGTAGAAGCAATATTAATGAATGTAGTGAGCGCGCGCGATGGAGCGGGGGGCGATTCTACACGGACCGATTTACGACGGGCGCACACACCCTCACACAATATCATTTACTTGCACTAATGTAATATTGCGGAATAAATATACTGTAAATGAATCTACATATTAGGGCCTAGATAGTAAACCCATTAGAAAAACAATTGTTTTTGCTTTTACTTATCTGCACCGAGTCATCTAAACCAGCGCTCAAAGGCTTTTCAAGATAATCATCTCAAAGGTTCTTGAACCAATATTCTGTGGACCAATAATCCTCTACGACCAATTTTGATTTGTTACTCGTAGTTTTCAACATTTACCCGTGAAACCAGATAAGAAAACAATTGAAGCGGATCAGTAAGTGATACAATTATGAGTAAGAACCCCCGAATGATATTGTTGAGTCCAATAGTTGCATTTTGCCTGGTGTAATTCCACCAGGGAAAAGTGAAACAACATCGTGCAAGGAGTCGGGAGCCTTCTGCGCGTGCGGCCATGACGCGTTGACGCGAGGAGCTGCCATTGTTCCCGTACGAGACGCTCGGCCACGATTACGCTACAAGCCTACAACAGCTTTCAAGATGTTCGCACTAGCCCACGACAGACAAATAACCGCACACATTAATCGAGTGAACTTGTTTCAATCGAAACTAAAAGTCGCAAATAAAATACCGGACTAAACTAGCAACTACTCGTACAGCATGAAACAGAGACAACGTGAACCTTAAGCATTATGAAAAGTAGTTATTCGTATTTGTAAAGACAAAGAGAATTGAATAAAAAGGTATTGCATTTGCGTTAAACGTAGTTAAAATGTTAAGAGCTGTGTGAGCCTACAAAGTTGCATTGCCCGTTTAATCTAACATCAGTTATTTGTTCCTGCATAACAGGCTGTAGTAAGTTTTCATGGCAATTTAATTTAATTACCAACATTTCCGAGACGCACGAACATTGTAAGCGAGATTAGGTTCCGCGGCGCAGCCTCGTAGCGGACACCGAAGCAGCCGAATGCGCCGTAAACTGGCTCGAATGCGCTAAACAACACACACAGTGCACATCATTTGTATAAACTGTACTTATTCAACACTAAAACCTTCTTACGTCCTTCCCTTTTTGTACTTAAAATAACAACAATGAGTTCGCAACTTGCGGTGCTGTTGCTTTCTTTACGAATTGTTTTGAAACAGCAATCTGACCCATGTAACCTCTCAATCCTTTTTATTTATTTTTTGAGTTTTGATTGATTGACACAGTTACTAATAGCAATATTTACATATCATATATTATTCTATATGTAGAATAGGTATGTATGTAACTATATTATCAGTTTATTTCTAATAAGGATCAAAAGCTGCATGCTTTGCTGCTGCTTTGCATCTATTTTACTTTTGTTTGTAACTTCTAAATCTACTTACTAACAATTTTAACCAGAGTTTTTAAGTAAAACTAACTTGTTTTCTAGGAACTTCTCCAGTTAGGTTCAGGAATCAGTTACCTTAAGATACTTAACGTCAATAATTCCATGTCCGACATACCTCACTGTTGTTAAATTTATTCCATAGAGTAAGTATGTAAGGTAATAATAGCCTGCGAAGTAAATCTCGTAACGTCGTAAGTCGGTGGACACAATTGGATCCCTTGTTTGGGTGGAATCGTGACGCTAACAATTATGTAGGAAACCCTCCTCCTAGCGACCGCATCATTTGGGACGATGCAGTGGCCTCTTCACTTGAGATGAGTTTGCCTTCATGGCGTATCGTATCGTACCGTAATGTATGTACGTGTTGATCTGATTTAAGGATATGTTTGTGTAGCTTCAGTTATTATTTATGGATTCGTCTCACACTATGATAGGATTGTTACGGTTTATGGGGATGTGCAGTTAATATAAGCCGGGAAACAGTTCGCGATAGATGATAATATAAAAGATAAGAGTACCTAAGTATAAAATAAGATACCAAATAATTCATAATAATAATATTAATGTAAAACTAATGGTGGATCGAAGTGGAACGTTTGGAAACACTCTGTGGTGAGACACGCCTGACACTGGTTCTTTTATAGAATGCATACCTAATCCTTGAGTCGTCTTATTATTTGTGCGTCAACTAGAAGTTGTTTCCCTCCCAATACAAAAAGTAATGTTAAATGTTCCGCGTAGGCCCCTGGCAACGCGGGCAGAGATGTCGACTCGATTACCGCGCATGCGCGTTGCGGCGCGTTTAGCGCAATTTGCGCGCACGACGCATCGCGCTCACGACAGACATTACTGCTGCTCAAAAAATGAGCTCGCCGAGATTGCTAAACCGCAGCGTTGCCAGATGCCGCGTTTGTTACTTTTTTGCAACTTTTTGCTGTCGCGAGTAACATACGACTTCACGGGTTTGTGGCAGGTTATGTTCCCCTAGGGGATAACGATGCATTCAGACCGCTACAGTCATTTATTCCGTTATTATTAAATTGGGATGCATTGTAGATGTGATAAATATTATGCCGTCTCCTTAGATATTTTGGGAAACATTAAGTAACTTTTGAGTATTTTTACGCAACAATAAAAAATAAGTTAGGTACCTAAGCAATAAGTAAGTTATTATAAACTTTGGCTTTGCTATTATTGATCTATACCAATTAAGATGATTTCTATCAAACATCAATTGTTTTACATTAAGTTGAGAGTCCTTGGAAAAAAATTGACAGTTTTGAATGTGGCTGTTCGTGCCTTTCTTCAATAAGGCCTGAACCTAAATCGAATGTACCAACCACAGTGCATTATAATTGTACGCTACGGGGAGCATATTTTGGTTTGTTCCTCTTCCACAAGCCAGCGCCGGTCCCCTGGCAACCCCGGCGTCTCGGCAACCAAATGAAGCTATTATTCTGAATTACCCCGCGTGCACTAATTCTATGAAGCACGCTGCGTCTTGTGCTGCCTGCACTTTTCTTGCGACGTACGACTTGAATGCGTTTCACGGTGCATTGTTCCACTTCGTAATACCCATTTAGACACGTCACGACGAGTCGACAATATTATATGGTATAATCCTATATTTTTAGGACGTGATAAAAATTAATTAGAATGATTGGATATTAAAAACAGTTTTAATTGCAAGAATTGCATTTAGTATTTTGTAAGCGTGCGAGTGTCGTGTGTTAGTTTATATTGTTTGCAGCTATTACCCGCGAGGCGAGGTTCGCGGACCCGGCACAAATTGTTAACGACTGCATATCCGATGTCACCGGCCCTTAGCGCGGGCCGAAACGTGCACAAAACCACGTACTGTAGCACTACGAGTATCATCGCTCGCAGGAAATCGGAAACCGCGCCGATGAAGCGGCGACCGCGACGCGATTTACATTCTTTATCATACTTAATCAACTCATTGAAATCTATTTGAATACTAACGAGAATAAAGAATGGGATATTATTATAATGAGCGGGCAACCTCGTCCGCACGTAATAATATCTTCCCTGCGACCCTTGCTCGCTTTCGGCTTTAATTAAAACTTGAATGAAGAATCACTTCCTCTTATAGTTTGGAATAGTCTCGGCACTATTGTGTTTGCCCTGACCCCACTCACATCACCTAAAGAATGTTGAAGTCGGCAATATATTTTATTCTTTCTAGTCATTTGCTTGTTTCGGTACATTCAGCGGCGGGTGTCGCGAGCCGAGCGCGCGTTGGACGCGGCGTGGAGCGCGGGGGCCGGCGGCGGCGGCCGCGGTAGCAGCTCGTACGTGTTCAAGAGGGCTGCGGCGGGTGCGCCATAACAGCGCTCACAGAAGCTGCAATTTATCGCGGGTTTTTCGTGTAGGAGCATTTTTGGCAGGAAGCGGTTGTCGTCGCCGGCGGCTGCGGCGGACGCGGACATCGGCGCTCGGGTGACATCCACGTCACATTTCGTGTCTACTCTAGTACTCGATTAAAAAGTATCCGTACATGATGCTATTCATTATTTTTGTATAGAGAGCGATATTTGCTCAGTGAATATGAACGCGCCTTCCATTCGTGGGGTCGCGGTTTTTAATCTGAGCATGCACGATTTTTCAAATCTATGTGCATATTTCTACCATTAGCTTGCCGGCATGTATACTGTCATTCCATCGTGTCGCAGATATTTGTTATGTTTCACCATAGTAGTACGATAGAGTCGCTGTGACATGACAATTATTACGAGATAACGACACACGCTCAAAGTGATAGCTTTGATTCCTAAATTCCTGTACCTATACATTAACGTACGGAAAGTATTAAGGAACAGTAGGTGGGTCATTCTTATTGTGATATCGTTACCGTATCAGTCTTCAATTCCCTATTCCTCCAAAATTTTGATCCGAATCTATAAATATAACATTAAAAAAAAAGGCCTAGGCGTAAGTAATCGGTCAATTCAAACATTCTGACATCAATTCCGGAAGTGTACAGGTTTGCAGACGGTAGGTAGGTAATGGTCTTTTTTCCCAGAATAATAATTATTATGTTACTATTTATAATTATTATGTTTGGCTGGGGACCATTTTTCATAGCAGTTCATTATACATGTAATGGTCTAAGCCGCGTCTATTCACATTGTTGCTTTGTAAGTTTAACATCTTCAGCCGCGAGCGCCGCACGAGCCGCGTACACACTGGCGGCTAACACCGCGTGCACACCGACACACGGCAGATAAGTATTAATAGGGGAATAAATTCGGGCGCACGAAGTAACGCACAGGTGCTCGCAGCGGGCACGATATTGAATCATTAATTAGGACGAGCTGCACGACGTAATTATATTCAATTAATATTCGTCTGTTTGCTGGCGCGCCATAATTTATTCGCGGGCTTATCGATTATCGACGATGGAAAGGTTTCGATGCCCGCGAGCTGCGGGCGCGGGCGTGACCAGCGCCACGGCTCGCAGTGACATCTGGCTGGACATACTGGAGCTTAAATAAATTTAACGTCATTTGTGCCTAATTAAGTACGTAATAAGGAGATCTACAGACGTGAACTGTAATTAAGAAACATTTGCGTTACTCTTCATTGCGTTTGAACAACATTGCACTTGCAACAGCACATTTTAGAAGACTATTCAAATGTAAATGCACCCATAAAGCTGTGCATAAAAGCATCGCAGTTATTACTGTTGCAACTTGCAACCCAATCCACGTTCCCATATTATATTACCAGAGAGGGTTTAAACGTAACGAAAAATGGAACGAACAAACGCATTTTTGTGCGATAGAACTATACTTGCTAAGGGTAGGGTGCGTTGTTGCCTTCGATGATGGAGCGGGAGACGTTACGCATGAGCGGGGCTTATCACGGCGATTAGAGCACGGGCCGGCGGCCCCGCGCGGGCGGAGGCGGCGGGACGCGGCCGCGCTTTACATTTTAATTGCATTGTTAGTTGTAACGAGCAGGTTATCTGGCCGGGGATTAATGGTGGCGATAACGTAACGCGATTAGTTACGTCCTGCGCCCCGCCGCCCCCTCCGGCCGGCCCTGCCTGCCGGCGCAGCTGCCGCGGTCAAATGTTTATTTTTTACGTTATATCGCGGATATATTGCGCTATCCGGCTCTCTATTGTTATCTACGCTTCGTTTAATTTAGCTCTTTTTGTTGACTCCCGGGATTTCGCGCACAAAAAGCGAAATATATTTTTGTGCCGAAACACAAAACCGTCCGCTTTCGGCGTCGAGTGGCGCGTTCCACGATTCGTAATGTTTATTTTTGTAATGGCACCTATAGAAAACTCGTTAATGGTCGGGGATTGTTTCCTAACAATAGAGCGGCAAGTGCTAATGCGAGTCCGGCCCCAGTATACCTGGCCGCGCACACATCTTGCTCGGGAGGCGAGCGACACGAGAGCTCGGGACCAGGCGGGCGTGTTCGCGATTATCTATGCTAGACGGAGCGCCGCATCTCATTGCGCGTCGCCTAATGGGCAAGAATAAGTGCGACAATGGGGCTTTTGTTCGCGCCTGAAAGGTTGAGCGAGGAATTAATCGCGTCTGTCGCGCGGACGCATTTTGCGCGGCTTGCGCGTGACCCCCAGACCGGTGCGACTGACGCCTGAGATGCTTTTGATCAATTTAATTTTAATCTCTTATCAGATTCAAGGGGTAGCCGGGGGCGGAGGGAGCGTTTCCAGCCGATCGAGGCGGCTCTAATCCCGAGCTGGAAACGCTCACGCATCGCAATCATAATAATTGAAGCGTGACAAAATAAAAATGTCGACCCCACGGCTCGTTTTCGGAACGTGATTTTAATGTAACATGGGATAAAAAGTCGGGTTTAAGTGTAGTGTTACGACAATAAATACGTGCCTATTGTACTCACATATGCTTCTGTTTGACATTTATTTTGTTCCCCCCTGCTGTTCAAATTATAAGATCAAAAGAAGCTACATTTTTATAGAGCCAATTTTATTACACGAGTATTTAAAATACACATAAAAATGCTCGCTATGAGTTGTGATTTGATGAAAAATATTTAATAATTTAAATTGAAACTGTAATTTAAATATTATAAGAACTTGAGATAAAAGTGCACAGACTGGTAACAAAGAATTTTAATTTCGTTCTGCCAAAGAAAGCTTTTTTAAATTCGTTAATTTGTTTCAGTAGTTATGCGAAATTTTCTTTTGCTTTAGTGAAATTTGCATTAAATTAAACCACTGTTGGAGCAGACGGCTCGTCATAACTTGATATCTTTATACCTACTGGTAACATTACTTACTATGGATAGAGCTTCTTTGCAATACTCGTACTATGTAGAGATTTTCTAGATATTATATTAAATAAACTTGTTATTACAAACCAAAATGTAATACGAGTCTATTTACAAACCATCACAGAACATTTATACATACAAGTTTTTTTTAATAAGAAATATTAACTAGTAACTTCAACGTGGTTTGGTTCAGATCTTTCTTTCTAATCCGCTGATGGACAGTTAATTGTAGAATATTTAAACTAAGTATGACACGTTTTATTGCTGTAACATATCGAAAAATGTTGGACAAAGTAGCTAGCTTTTAAATAAAAATGTTATTGCAATATCATCAAATTTGAATATTTTATGTTACCTTTCAGATCCATTACAGGCCGGGAACTGGGTCAAACAAAACATAAATATGAATGAAACTTTAGAAACAAACAACATTTTTAAACACGAGTACATCCAGGTAGAGCAAGTTAAAATATCATCCTATAAAATATTATTGCTTTCCAGAAACATATTTTCTTATTCTTGTACTATATTACCTCTATAATGTTTGTTTAAATTGAAAAAAAAAAGAATTACCTATATTATTAGTTCGGTCACCAGAACACATGTGATACAGATTGGCCTACATAATTTGCCATACAACAATACTTCCATCAATATCAAATATCGTCAATATTTATAATAATAATATGCCAATAACGCGAAACTGCTGGATCACCTGATGATTTTCCACATTGGTTGCCAGCCCATTCATGCCTGAAGCGTGGCTCTCCCACGGTAGGGGACTTATATTTTTGCTTTAACAACTGCATTTTATGATACTTTTCATACACAACAAAAAATATGATCAAGTAGTAAACATGTAGGTAAGCCGTGATCCCATGAGTGCCTGCCTCGGACGTGGTCCCGGCGCGGAGCGACCACGAGCCACGCTTGCCTCTCGGAATGCGCCACGATATCACAATCATTATGACAATATTCAACACGCGCGTTATGATTGTAGATCGGATGGATACTATCTACACCCGGTTCAATGTTGGCAGCATCGCGAACGATATCTATGGGGAATCGATGAGATTAATTTTCATTCACTAGTCAATATAATTATTTCTTTGGTGGTTACGTCACGCTTCTTGAAGCCGTTTATAAAATTGATGTTGAAGAGCGGCATCTGTTATGATGAGAATAAGACACGTGCATATACTCTAGACTAGACTGAAAAAAAATTACTGTTGCTCTCATAGCTGGTACTTAGGTTGGAGCAGTCCAACGATGCTAAGTTTAAACCAGATGTGTAGTTGCTGGGAACTTTATTATTCCACATCTGTTGAGTTTGAGTTATGTCTGGTACCTACTTTCATTTTTATTTATGAATATTGCTAAAAAGCTAGCCATAACTGAGACTTGCTTTACGATAACCGAAAGCTAAATGAATGTTTCCTCGGTTTAATTAATTGCATCCGTTTATCTATATTAAAGGGGATCGCAGTAATTTATATCAATTCATTAACGTAATAAAGATAGAGGATGTCAGTTTTAGTCATCTAATCTAACAGAATAGACGCGATATGCAAATGATGGGAAATTAATGAGAATACCTGCACCGCATCTAATCTCGAGGATTCTGGTACTTAATAACTAATAATAACTTTGAATTGGACATCGCTATCAGTAATATAATAATTATAATGAGTAAACAATAATGAATTCTGAAAACATTGCGTATAATATATAATGTTTGTGGTTTTATTTATTGCCCTGGGGCTAAAGGTTAAGGTTATCATTGGTTTCTATTTTCCTTTTCTTTAAAATTTACTATACTCATTGACTTTGCATAACTACTTAAACGTACGTGGTGTCCTGGACAATAGCAGACCGCAGTCTCGGATACTCGATCATCGATAGATAAATCACGACGCTTGCGTCTCACGGTCGGCGGTACCGACCACTCGGACCGAACGACCCGCTGACCTGAGAACTGCCCGACAAAAATACCAACTACCCTTTACCTTTACCTAGTTACATAGTACCTACTACATAGTCTGCGGCGCGACGGCGGCGAGCAAACTCCGGGGTTTGCACGAATGACAATAATTTGTGGGATTTACCAGAATTAGTTTCTAAGGCGAATAAGACTGACTTTTGCGAAACTGTTTTAGCCGTTCAAGAGCGGGCATTAGGTTAACTACTATTTAGTTACTAAGGATTGGAATTAACGTGTCCATACATTTTAATTATGTACATAAGTTAAGAAAGTACATACTAAGTAGATATTTATTGTTAGATTTGCTTGTAGTTATAATATAACGCGTAAATCAAAATACTTTAACGCACTAAGGCCCAGAGAGTAGACAGAATAAAAATCAATTGTTATGCCTTTATAAAGGCTTTTGGGTCTTACGACCATGAGAATTACCTATCTACATTGTTAAAAAAAACTAGTAGATCCCAATAGGTAAAAAAATGTATAAATATGCAATATTTTTTCTAACTAAACCTTTTTTTTACTTGCCCGGGCTCACCGATTCATTCGCGATCCAGAAGTGAACTAAATTCGGAAATGACACGTTCATTTGTTTAGTTGCCATCCGGTCTGTACACGGTTAGTTGTAGCTAGACACATATAGCTGCCAAGAAAGGGCTGACACACATACACGGCGACAATGTAACTCAATACATCATTGTCGCGAGCATAATAGTTGTCCTCAACACAGGCGCTCACGTCGCGCGACACGGCCGGCACCCGTCTCAATGGCACAAAAATGCCAACATAATAATTCAGGGAAACTGTCGCCGTAAATAATGCTCGGAGCAGTCGTGGAGCTCCGACAATAGCGCGCTCAGCGCGGGGGAGCCTGCGCGTGCGGCTGGTGCAGGCCAGGACCCGGGAGCTGGAAAAATACTGACATTTGCCATATCACAGACAACAACCAACGTGACAGGCACCAACGCGTCGGGTCTACTACTAAAATGTGCAACATTTTCTCAATTGCTTTTTAACAGATGTGTGTAACACTAAGTTGAGAGAGATTGTAGTAATTTGACAGTTGGATGAACGAACTTAAAGTTTGCGGGCGTTTTCAGGTACAGTCTATTTATTCATTTAATAGCTACAACAAATAGTCTGATAAGCTGCAAATACAAAGCACATAAAAAGCACTTTTGAACACTAAAATATTAAATTTAATTCAAATTAATTTAATTTCTCTTATGGTTACTTCCAAAGTCTCAAATTAAATATTTAGTTTAGTACAGTGTGAAATTGTATCTTGCGTATGGAGACCATTAATCAACAATCGCCACGGGTACATTGAAACAGTTATGAAAACTTAGACTTCCTTAGACCATTAAGTGCCGTGGACATGTAAATAGCTGTCCAGTCTGAAAATTAAAGAAGGTTTTCCCTTCAGCATATAGAGCAGCATCTAGTTGTAGCGTTTGACTAGCGTCCGACAACGCAGATAGACAAAAAAGCATTGATTAGTTGCGCTGTTCGTGCTGTGACCAGCATCGCTGCGCAGGACATCTGGCTCGATTAGTCTCCGCTGCAAAAACCCCGCGCTGACAGCATCCCTGGACAGCCGGGCGCGGCGCGCACTTGACAAAAACCAGCGCGTCCGAGTCCGGCCAGCACGCCAGCCTCGCCCAGGTGTCGTCCGCCCATCCACTACACGTGACTATACGAATATAAAAGCGGTCAACATGTGGCTACTGGCTGTGTGGCCTGGCTTTAATTAAATTTGATTTACAGGATATTTGTTCACGTAAATTACGCCATAAGTTTGAATTAGATTAAGATATTGATGTTACCATTTACCATCAGATGGGCCGTATGCTCGTCTGCCTACTTCAGCAATAAAAAAAATATTGATATTAAGCGGGAGGATAAAAAATGATTATGATTTTAATTGAACGTCTCCTTCCCTTAAGTTATAAAGTCTTCGGATTAAAGGGTAAAACTTCGATAATCAATTTATAGATTCAAACTTCTGAAGGAATTTCTGCGTTTGATTCCGCTAAAAGATCAAATCGAGTGTTCGGTCGGAGCGTAGAAAGACCGTCGAAAATTCTTTTGAGGTTTCCCGCCTGCGCCCGCGCGGGAGCGCGACAGATCGGGCGCATGTTTATTTATTTCCTAGATATCGTAACAAAGAGCTCCTCTGCTAATTTATGGCGCATCGCTGCGGCTGCGCTGCGCCCCGCGCGCCAGCCGCCCTGCGCTCGCGCAGAATGGGCGAGGTAATCTTTATAACAAAAATGCTGTCATCAGACCAGAGGCACTGCCTTGGGTGCGTTTCTACAGAAGCGGAGCTGCGTGGAGTTGAGCGGAGACTTGTAAAAATTGACCAATCATGCTGTTCAAACAAAATACATATCTCATCTCTGATGAGCAAATATGATTGGTAAATTTTTATAAGTCTCCGCTCAACTCCACACAGCTTCGATTCTGTGGAAACGCACCTTTAAGCTGCCAACATTCGAATTTTCTTTTAATTTAAAAAACACTGCTTTATACCCGTAAATTAAATAAGCTTGAATACATCTAAAAGATTTCAAACATTTATTTTGTTTTTCGTAATAATTATGATGATGAACTTTCTTGGTCATGTCTCTTTTTTCGTACCATTCTAAGTAAAGGAAAGTAAATGGTGGCGTATCACACAACAAGCCTGTTCGGTTGCGGCCGCAGCGACCGGATCTAATAAATTCTCCAAGCTGTAATAATTTAACTATTTATTACACTCCCCGTGCAACGAATAGAGTAAGATATGGCTGTTGTTGCGATTACTTTATTGACTGCTTAACTTATATATTGATAACGTGGACTACCTTATCGATAATTCTAGTTTGTAACATTTGTCATAGTCTTGCATGACATAATGCACATGGTTTCTAAAGATATTTTACATACAGATTCCTCGGGGTTATTGGCTAATTTATGGCTTACTATCATAACACCTGGTCCATATCTTGTGTGCATTATTATAACAGATCTGTTTAATTTATAGGTACTTACGTACATACGACTTATGTATGTATCTTCTTCCAATGGCCAAACCCGGATACCCTTTTTATTAATATACCTACATAAGATGATGAAACTAATATCGCTAAAATGTCTGGTGAAAAGCTAAAAAAGCCAGTTAGTAGCCGAAGCGCGCCGACGGCTTCGTCGCAAGATTAATTACAAGCTAAAAACATTAAAAAATTACAGGATAATTACAACGGAGACTTTACGGGAGCTGCCCGGACCTTTTAACCAAGCTACGTAGAGAAATTGACGATGATTCGTTATTTTTAATACTCGTATCTGAAGTAGAGTACAAAACTTATCACGAACGTTAAAGTATTGTAAGGTCAGTGTAGGGCCGGTCTCGGGGGATGTTTTTATAATATTGTTATCTTTTGTCTCGTTTCTTACTGAAACCAGAACTTTTGCTGTGCAGTGAAACAGTCGATTTAGTCCATCCTTATCAAAAAAGTTTGATAAGGATGGACTAAATCGACCATTAAAAACTTCGCCAATTTTATGAACAGTAGTTTTTAAGTCGTAAAATGACCTATCCAAAAGTAAGTAGGTACCTAAGTACTTCTATTACCTATTTACTTTCTGACACACCGGCGATGCATCAGTGACCTCTGTGATCTCGCAGATGTTCGTGGGCGGTGACTTATCATTTGGTGACCCGCTTGCTCGTTCGTCGCCTCTAGTATTTTTTAAGGGATTAAGAGGTAAGAATCCTACAGCTGAATGACGTTAAATGAAATGGAAATATCCTTCACCGCGGTTCCCAGCCTGCCGCCCGTCACTCATGGCAGGATTAATATGGAATTTACGTTTGAACCACAAAAAGTAATCAATAGCGGAGGTTCTCTCTAGAGATGTTAAAAGTATCGATTTTGTAAGTGATGGGTGTAGGTGGGGATGGGCAGAACAAAAGGATCACCTGCAGATGCAGTTAATGCAATACTAAATAAAAATATGTTAGATACCTAATATTAGGAGAATTTAAGCATGAACGCACAGACACACATACGACGAATCTATAAGGGTTCCATTTTTTTGCCATTTAGCCACGGGTCCCAAAAAAGTTGAATTCTAGAGAAATAAATTATTTGATTTGTTTTTATAATATTTAAATAGAAGATTACAGGGATGAAAATAAGTTATATCACAAGACTAATTGAAGAAAGTCATGATAAAAACTTATTGTAAGGATAAAAGTTTATTTAATCGATTTTATTGTGAGGCAAAATATAGATCGATTTTTCATATTATAGAACGGCACAACTCTAGCTGTCTGTCACCTCGCGTTATTATGTGGAGTGCGTGTCGTTAGCGAGTCCGGAATCTGATATGGATTACCCTCCGCCCCCTCCCCCGGCAGCGGAGTGACAAATACGACAGCTGACTCGGCCGGGAGGCAATTACGCAGTTTTTGATTATCACCACAAAGCCGGGCAAGAGGCTCTACTATGTAACGCATTCCACGGCCGGGTTCTCGCCCCTGTCTTTCACACGGGCTGTGCGTCTCTTTTGTTCGCATGCGACAGGTATATCTTCGTTCGTTACTGAGCGTTTCATAGTAAGCCCTCAGTTTCCGCTGCCACACAACGACTCACAGCTCGCCACATGTGCGGAACTCCGTGTGAACATTTTTTGCGAGGAAGTTCTGGTCGTTGTAGACTTTTAACTGTCGGTTTTTTATTCGCAATATAATAATGCATGGCATGACAAGTATTGTACAGGGGAGGCCAAGTAAAAAGCGATTGCTAAGTAGAAATTGAAGGGGTAGTAAAACGCGTAGAGCTTTGCAGGTCGTGTAAATACAGTGCTGAACGGCCAGAGAGTCCGACGGTATAATTTATTTACTATTATATATTTTATTGTTAAAAAGCATGAGTATTATTATTTGTACCCAAGACTGATATGCACAAAACAAAATACTGAATAGTAAAAATAAGAACACAATATTCACATACGGCGCACTCGAACCCTAATCCGCGCCGAGAGCGCGAGCGGCTCCGACGCGGGTGATGTTTATTTAACATTACGCGCGTGTAATGTATGTGCTGCTCGTGTTGTTATACGGTTATGCAATTAATTTCATTCGCGGCATTAGTGACATCCCGAGTGTTATTCCAATTAGGCGTTTGAGGGTCGCGAGTTTGGTATCTGGCGGAGCCTCCCCGCGCCCCCCCGCGCCCCCCGCGTCTGCGTGATACTGCTGCATGACTAATTGATTCGACAACTTTCATAAATCCGCAGCACAGCGGAGTGCGCATTATGTACAGTCACGGAACCTCTAAAAGGTTTTATGCATGAGTTAATTTTTCGCCGGGATGTTACTCGCAGGCAGTACAATATTCCCGTCGAATCATATGCTCCGAGAACTTCACATAAAATACAAATACCTCTCGCAACCAGCCTGCTTATTAATCTAAAATTTTCCCAGTTTACTTGAAAAATGTTAATGAGAGCTGAAAAGGATCCAGTTTCAAAAGATGTTATCAGTCCGCTTGACATCGAAAGATTGATGAGTGTCGTTTGGCAGGGGCGGGACCTCTTTTCTTACTCATTTAACTTACTGGCCGATCAACTGGAAGTTACCAATAATGAAACGAGATGACGTCTTTGAAAATGAATCCTTGAGGACTGGACTGGAAATATCGATAACAGAATACTGACAAAGTACGTACTTATATTTGAAGTGGGATACTTCTATAAAAGAACAATTTTACATCTGGTTAATAAGTTTGGTTGTATAAATCAGTGATCGAATTTAGGTATCCAATTATTGATAAAAAGTTTACACCGATAAAAGTTCATACTGCTACTTGTAATGTTTTACTAGTAGTAGTATTCTTTTTTAAATTTCTAATACGAGAAAAAGTTATTATACTTGTAATAAAATATCTACGAAATTTCGAAATACCACGACGTGTTGATACTAAATGTAATGTTTGAGGATGTCAACCCCAAATTGCACTATCTAATCTGAAGTGATAATTATAGAGGTACTTTATATGCATTTTTTTATGAATATACATTGAATTGAGTATGAATACTAATTCATTCAAATGAGAGAGAAATAAAGCTCTAAGTAATCCGTGTCGTAAGCTTAGTGAGTATGCCAAGAACGTTTCAATCACCAGCCGGCTTAAGCTCCAACAAAAACTAATTCCGTTTGATTGTTCGAGGAAATGCCCGCAGCGGCCGTTAACGTAGTCCGTCGATGGCGTCGGAGGCCGAGACGACCCGAGACCCGAGACCCGAGACCCGAGACCCGAGACCCGGCGAGACACAGCCCGGAGTACTTAGTGATGAACCATTTCAGTTTCAAAGGGATGTCTCTTTTACATCTCATGCATTGACCTGACTCCGTACTAAGTAGGTAGCTTAAGCACTTGACATTGTGTTACAGATTTGTTATATGATATTGGCGCTGTTGCAAGCGCCATCATAGTCACGGATCGTTTTTGCGGGTAAATTGTTACTGGCCTTTTACAAAGTCTTATCTCTGTTACTTATCACGGTTCACAAACTTACTTCTTGCTCCTGTTTTCGACACACAACACTCACAGTACATCACTAACTTTAACATTATTGAGCATGTAAGTTTAAAACCATATTTGTACAACGGTACAATGTTGTAATATTAGTTCAATGGCTTTAACTACTCAATCCCGACTTTGATAGACATTTCTGCTACTGAGTAAGTCGAGAAAGGTCACCTATATTTTCTGACCAGTTAGGTAGGATAGAAAGTCAACATCTATATCCATCTATAAGTATTGAATCAAATGACAGGTAATATTTTTGAGGTAGTTGCACGTTGTTTTGTTTTTCACAAGTTAAGGGATTCTTGCCCCGTGTTGTCACATCTCTAGCCCGAGACTCGAGACTGATTAATCTGAGTGAGGAGCAGACACTTTTTACTCGGCCCTTTGTCTTGACAAACTGACACTGAGCCCCAGCCTAATCTGCTTATAAAGAGGTTATAAACCTACATACTTTCAGTTAAAATACACCACAATAATAGTTTACTACTTTGAGTATAGCTTTCGCACGAAATATATTAATATGTATGTACTTACGAGTATAAACTCAATTTGGTTGAATTTTGTAATATGAAAACTCTCGTTTTGAACCGTCCTTCCAATACTACCGGCAAATTAATAATCGTCGAGTACTTACACGACAACATAGTCAATAGTAGTAGTCATTCGCAATTTGCTAGATTATTGTCTTTATAGGCAATATTGTTGAAACATTCCGATAAAGAATGTAATAAATACGAGCATGTACAGTTGTACACTTTTACGTACGCGCAATCAAGGATATGCCTTTGGAAAACCAGTATAAATAAGGCTTTATTGCTTTAATACTTCATTATAAGTATTTCGTAATTAATTGCACGAGATAAAACATTAAATTATAGCTCGGCCGTACGTAATTATTATATATGAGAATGTCGAGAATGGCAAGTGAAAGATGCTGTTACATTAATAAAATCTCTGCTTCCAGTCGGTGCTCCACATAGTCCTTATAAGCGTAATTAAGTTAATTGTGATTGCTTTCACGTCGCCGCGGCCGGAGTCGCGTGCGCGCCTAGTTTCGGCGGCAAGCGTGTTCGCTCGCAGGCAGATTGGGAATTACCAACTTTATGAATTAAATGTTAGTACTTATTTTACTACGTACCAACTAACTCTTTCAGTCGAAGCATTGCAATAACTATAGTTTTTAAGAACAAGGAAAAGTCATAGTACAAATGTTGTTCAGATAGCTTGGTAGTAGACTTTGTTAAAGGGATGTAGATGTTTACCGATACGCCCCGTTTATTATTGCAGACGCAGATCAAACAAAACTGTTCATTGAGAGACGTGGGTTCAATTCACATTCTAGACAAATATTCCTGCGATGAGCATTATTTTGGCTTATTCAGTGTCTGGCTGTTACCTACATATTTAACTATAATATTTGTGATACCTACCTTTGTCCATTCTGATACCAGATAATACTTATGTTGTACTTACGTATGAGTAAGAGTAATAAAAACGTTGAAAATACTGATTTATTGGGGTCAGGTCATGATGTTATGTCTGTAAAAGAAACTTTGTATTTTTTTTTTGTTTTAAGTTAATAATTTCTGTATTTTCCTGGCTGGGTTTCTTTGCTAGATGTAGGCTACTTATGAACACAGGCACTTTATAAAATGTCTGAGATTTTAATGTAAGTGGAGCGAATGAGGTCGGCCGAGTGAAGGGGTGAAAGGAACTCACTCGTTACAGCGTTAATTGGCCGCTCCCCTTTCAGTTGAAACTGCTTCATACACATTATTGCATGTATTATGTACGTGGTCTGTATGAGACGGTGTGTATAGTATAACATATTAAATTACCTCAGCGAACGTTGTAAGGGTTTGTTTGCTATGTTTGCAACTCGTTTAGCTCTACCAACTTAACCAATAACATCACATACATCGACTGGGCACTGAAGAGAATAACTTACGCAATTATTGCACTATGGATAACAGAATAATCGTTTAGCACAAAATAATATTCAGTGGTGGTCATAAAATTAAATAACTTGGCATGTACTTCATGCCAAGTTATAACAAAATAATGTGGTTTAATAGATACCCAAGATAGATGTCAATTCTAATCTCATCATAACGTTAAAGTTTTATAATGAAAAGAAAAGACATATAAGTTAGGTAGGTATATTTGCATCCCCGGGCCGAGTCAAAATTTTGTATCTGAGTTTATCTTTTCGGAAATTCTCAATGGAAGCTAGAAGTCTGGAAGGTGGCGGTCTGTCTGTACCCTCGTGTAAGAGTTGTAACACAAACTTCTCGATACCGATGGCCATCAAATTAAAGACAGTACATATTCCATGTTCAAAATGAAACAATACAAATGAGAGAAGCACTTTTATTTTTTCATTGGGCCGGGTATTTGAGCTCAACCTTGTGCCATCATGTCAATTAGGTCTCAGACTAGACGCCACGTAAGCGCATCTTTGTTTCCATGTTGAGCGACGTGTAGGTATTCCCATATTAAGGGTAATACCGGTTTCCAGTACAATCCAATCAGCCTATAAGCCAGCGCTGTCATTTGCTCCGAGGGGATTATTCGTGGAGCATGGGTACCTGAGGCCGCGGCTGCTCGCTGGAGCGTGTGAAATAGGCAGGCAGCGAATTAAGTAGCATTTGTCGAGGGAAACCGCTTTAAGTAGACTTCAAGGTTACCTTATTGTTATCTTATTAATTAACAGATCTGCACTGCCTTATTCCTTTTTAATTCGCTGTATTTTTCCTTTATCCCTAGGTTATCTAGAAGGCAGGGATGGTTATCGCTATTAGCGATAAGACCACCGATATTGTATTTATTTATGACAATAGGATTAAGTAAGTTCTGTGTTTCTTGCGTTCATTAGAATAGTGTTAATGAATACATTTTTAATTTAATTCTTATCAAGCACAATTATTATAGAAATGCTCGCAATCTTGTGCATCTGTGTTGTATGCAGTAACTAAGTGTCCAGTCGTCGTCAGTCGCGTTCCCGCCCGGCGGAGATGTGGGTCGCGCAGACACATCTACCTCGGAGATCTGGATTGTGTCCTGTGTCAACATTACGTCGTGTCATTTTCCACCTAACAAGAAACAGGAATGCTATGACTGGAACGAAAGGAAAGAATTTAAGATTAACGGTTTGTTTTTATCGTGTAGAGACTTTTAAGGAATAGAAATTGTACGAATCAAAGACATCCATTGAATGAGACAGTTATAGGTTTGTCGCAGTTTAACAATAGACATTGGCAGAAATAAACTTCGGGAACACGCTTAACAAAAATAAAAACAAAACACAACGCTCCCTTTGCTGTCACGCTGTCGAGTAAAAATAATGTAATTGTCACCACGAGATAAGACAGAAACAAAGTGACAGCACAAAGAGCCTCGTCTCTAATGACTTTCTTTGACGCCACGAAAATAAACCAACAAAACTAAGTAAGCAACGTTGTATTAAACTTGTTGGAGAATTTCGTAATTAGTGAGCTAATTGTGAAACCCGACAAGCTGCGTATTAGTGGGCGGGGCATTAATGTATTGTAAAATATGCTGATGTTAATTGACGCCGCGCAACGGCTCGCGCTGCTAAATGATGATAAATATGCATGTTTACTTTATGATTTCATTTCAATCAACCGCTCTGCATTCTTTTACGTCTATACAAAACGCAAAGACTCATGGCAGACGGTAGAGTGAAACATTCATTAATTATGGTTTTATATGTATATGACACCGACTGCCACACCACCACCACTGCCACAGTTTTTAGCAAGTGAAACAGTTAAGTACTTTTCTTTAAACCTACTGACCTTTTAAACCAACTACTACTGTCCTTTAATATCATTCATTTATTAATTAATGAAATGCTCTACTATTACTTAGGGAATTATATCAGCTTAGACTGTGTAAGCGTGCGACGGGTTTGATCGGGTAAATTTGGTTGTATTCACGAATTCGAGATTCGCTAATGTCGTTTATTATGATAAAAGATAATATGTTAAACAATGGAGCTCTTATAGTTATTAGAGATATAAAATTGCTTAAGTAAAAAACATAAGTTTCGTTTAATTATATTTTTTCTAGTCTTAGCTTGAAATCTGAACGAAAATCATTTGGCTACAGTATTATGTATGTAAATGCGATGGTTCAGAAAACATCGAGTATTTACGTCGTGGAGCGAATGTGTCTAGCGCGAGTTGCGAGTGGGTGTTGCTGTACATCGCTTCGCGCCGGTTCAGTGAGGCGTGAAGTGCGCCCTCCGCCCTCCCCCTCCGAATGTCGCGATTTGCTCGCCCTTTGACGTTCGTTTACCTTATTTGTAAGTGTTTACCTCGTTTATAACTTGTCTAAGATTTGGGTAAAGCTATTTGTAACGAGTTTTTGTTTACCTTCCTGCTGAAGTTGAATCTTTTAAATTTGGTCGTTATTAAAATGAGCGATGGTAGCTCAGTGGATGGATGGAGTGGGTGGAACGTGTGCCTTTCCAATGGAAAGTCGTATGTCCTCGAGCAAGCCGAGGATTTTTCCGATAAAAAGCGTATTTCCAAAAAAAATGTGAGGAAACCTGCACGTTTCAGACAGCTGAGGATATCATTCTGAAAGTGTAAATGGTTCCGTAGATCTAGTACCCTGCACAGTTACAGATGATAGTTGCTTCATTGTACTCGTAATACAGTACGAAGTCTGTGTCTTAGATTATGCTTTGGACGCAACTGGGAATTGTAGCTGAGATGAGACTTAATTCATTTTATTGCTACGAATTGACAAGGCAAAAATGATAATGAATTCGTTCTGTTATAAAAGTGTCGTTAGAAAACGTGCATTTTAGTTTTAGATTTGCCATAAATGACGACTTTGTAGTAAAAACTTTGTAATTTTTACATAATATGTTTAATTCAGCTCGGCAGAATACTGAACAGAAGCGGAGGTGGTGGGGAGGTGGTTTTTGCCGGCAACTTCAGTTTTACGACCCTCTATTAGCTCGTTTAAGTTTAAGACTCGCCTTGAATACGTTTAGCTACGTGTATCCTCTAAAGTAAGCAACCCTTGGCCCATTTTTTCATCGTGGCCTTGTGACATTTTTTCCTGGTATATTGTGTAGTCGTGTAAGAAATACACTTAGTTTATATTACTAAACTCTACCCACTAAGCATACCATGCACTCGAATGACATTTCTGAATTTTCCTTATCTAAATCCACTAAATGTACTAATGTTTTAAACCTATACACTATTATAACTCAATAAACATATAATTTTAAAATAAAATATAGAAACTATCAAGAATAATATAAAATCAATCTTGTTGGTCTTGTTATTTATTCCATATAGTTGCTATTTAATTTAAATTTTAGGCTAGCAATAGTGTTAGTCTTTTCCTGTGATTACGGACGTTGTAACGTTGCTGAATATGGTTTCACAAATATCAGGTAATGTGAGCTGCACTCCGGCGCAGCGGCCGCCGCCAAAACCATTAAAATAAATAAACGCTGCCAGCAATTTACGTTGAGGTTTTTCGAAAGGCCCGTTTCAAATCGGGAAATAACTCTGAAGTGCGGTTGTCTATATTTTAAACTGCACTTTGGAGTGGCGTTATAACGATTTCAATAAACGCTTTGCGAATCGGAAAACGATTCGGATACACTATAAAATGTTCATGCGTTTTTCAACTCTTAATTTGTTAAATTTATGGGCCACTTTTTTTTTGATGCGTCAGAGAAATCACCGATTACCAAGTCTCAAACTACATGATTTACTTTACAATGAACACAAAGACAATAATAGATGTTTCCCTAGTATTCAGATCCGAAATAATAAGGAAAACTTCATTAAGTAAAGACACCTTCGGTAATCAAACTCAGGGCTTTCCATGGTTGGACATTATACCTCAACCACTGTATCACATCATACCATCAAAGCCGAGATTGTCAAAAATACTCAATTAATATTTTTTTCAGCATGGATTTGTTATTTTAAGGGGCTTGTTATCAGCTTCTCACTCAGTTATATAATATGTATGGCGTAGCTGCGTCGCGGCACCGGATGTAGAAGGAATTTTTCCAGCGGAATTTTCCGCGTTATATTTTTACTTTTGACGTACATATTTTTGCCGAGACTTAATATTTACCTAAATATATTTCTCTTGGTGTGCCACAATTCATTATGATCTTTATTCTTTTTTATTTGATTTACTTTCTATAACTTGAAATTACACTTCAATGTTCAATTTTACGAGCATAAATAAAGTAAGAGTTCGATCGTGATTCGATTATGTTCAACGGGCGATCGAGCTTCGAGACCCACCATTGATTTACACCCTTTGAATGTTTTAATTGATTCGAATTCGTTATTATAACTTTTTTTTCTCATACATTACGTGCCGGCGAACAATGCGGCGCTCAACAATACGTGACGTTAAATATGGTTGCGAGAATGAAAGCAGCGGACGAGAGGCCTCGCCCGGCGATAGTCGACAGTTCAATCATACTCTAGAGGCAGTTCAGACTATTCGTTATAGTTCCGCCAGAGTCCCTGGCCCGCCGCGCCCCTCTCTGTGCTCACAGACGGGGCCGCGGCCGGGCGGGGGCGGCTCGGGGCGCGGGTCAGGTGGCGCTGGGCGCGCCAGGAGCGGAGTAAAAGGCAGCCGGGACTCCTTGCGCTTGTCGTTTTATATGAAAGCGGCTATTGCGCGCACTCGCTGGGCCCGCGGCGTGCCTTGCGACTCGAGTTCAGGTAATAATAACTCGTGTACACGAAAACCTACTCGGGATTCTAATAAAGCGTTTTGCTTTTGTTCGACACACAAAAACGTACATGTTGTATAAAGTTATAAACTTCGTGAGCCGGAACAGCCATCACTCTATACAAATAACAATCATCACTCTGATTTATTCAGGTCTATGTTTTAACAGAAGCACTTTAGCTATTTCAGGAAAATGTTATTAATAGACTAAATGCAAAGGTTAGTTTTAATTAGAACTATTATGTAAGCAAATGTGTTTCCAAGCACGAATTACTCAGAACCTCGTAAGATTTTTAATTCACAACTGGAAATTCAAATTGAGACGTAGTGCACTTACGAGCAAAAAGTCGGACTCAGTGCCTTTACGCACCGGCTGAATTGCAAATTGACTAATACCTCGTCTGCTGGTGCGCGCGCGCTGCACGAGAGACAAAGCGAGCATCATTTCTCTGACTGCAACCTTGACGTGTCGCTGATTGCATTAACCCTTCAGCCCTGCGCCGCGGCCCGGACTTGTGGAAGGAAATTAATTTGAAGCACTAGTTACCTGCACTCATACTAGTTTACAGGCAGTTGTAAATGAAATATTTTGAATGTTGGTAAGTAAGTACATCTGCTAAGATTTTACGTCTTAGGACAGAGATGGCAAACCATCATCACAAAACGTACCTGTATGACCTCATTAGTCATTACACATTTTGAAAAATGACACGTTTTCACAAGAGGAGGATAATTGTAGAGTCGCGTTGAGGCATAGTTTATTGAATCTTTCCTCTAACATAATGTAAGTTATAATAATACTAATAGGAGTTGAGTAAAGCTGTGCAAGACTCTATCTGCTGAAATGAACATTACAGCATAGTAGGCCTAAGACGAACTTTTTACGCTAGCACTCAGCACCTTCGATGACGTATCGTATCGTACCGTATCCTACAAAAAATTATAGGATCTGTGGATGGACACTCACGTTGCGATACTATTCTTTTTTGTCGTTTGCACGATAGAGGGCGATAGAGGGAGTTCTTCAATTTCCATGAAATTTGTGTACGATACGCATATGCTACAATTTCTGTGAAAAGTTCGTGCTAGGCCTACCCGGCAGGCCGCCGCGAGGGCCGCGACCGCAGGGCGTCGCGCGTCCGGCCCGCGCTCCGCCGCGCTCGGCGCTCGCCGTCGCGTGAGTTATATTCGACACGTTACACTGCGGTGGGAGGATTGATTTCCGTCTCGCATGTAACAAGATGAGCGCACGATGGATCGTGTGGCAGCGATAGGGAATATTATGCTACAGTCTACGTTATCCTCCGACACGCTCCGCTGCGCTTTGGGAGAGCGAAACTTGAAACTCATCATTTTTTACACAGTGGTTTTGTCTAAAGTCTACAAATACGGTTATCTATACTTAAAATTACAGTACAGTGCACTCGCAACGTACAAAGTCGACATATGTGGAGAGAGAGATTACCACTCAGCCAAGTGTGCCCGACTAATAAGAAGATTAGAAGAAAGATCTGTATGCACACCTTGGTTATGAACCTTACGTATGTAGGTGTAGGATACTAGGATACGCCACCCAAAGACAATATTTATAGATTAGATGTCAATTTCAGAGGAATATGGATAAAGACTGCCACGACAATGACATCTCGATGAGAATTACCTACTTAGAATTTAGAAAAGCAGCGTCTCAAAAACAGAAAAGGTGTTGTTAAAAGCGGTTACTTAGTACCACAACAATACTAGCCGAGTTAAAGTATTCAAGCTAAACTACTCGTAGTACTTACGTAGGTTTCCTCCAGAGCTTAGTCTCTGTGAAGAATTTATCTCGAGTTGCACAGAACGTCTCTACTAAGCGTCCTTTAGGACTCTCGTAACTTATAGCTTTGTTATAAGAATGCTGACGCGATTCAAACAAGCTAGGGGCATTGTGTATGTTACACATGACACAATGCGCTTGTGTGTGAGATGATAGAGAGATGGTGTCATCAAGGTGACGTCTGCTTTACCTCAAATTGATGAATTTGGTAATTATGTTTCTAAATTAAAAAAGCCTCGGTAAGTCTATATTTTTTTCAATCGATAACCTTAATTTTTTTAATACTTATCGTCAGTTGTTATCCCTACTGGCGTCTCCCGGCGGAAGCGGATATTGCTCGAGCACACGCGCAAACAATGCGAGCGTTGAGCTTTAATCCGCGAAGCTCCCGCCCGCGCTGAGCGACCTCATAAAAGCCGACGCCGAGGATAACTATTGTCGGTGAAAGTTTTATTCATTTGGTTATCCTCGAAGGCCTATTGTAATCACACGAAAACGTTTACCTACTCATACTTCAAAGGAAATGAGGATTTATAACATACTAAATATATTCATAGGTATCAATGTCAAAAATCACTTAATTGAAACATTTCTTGATTTATTTAAAGAAATAGAACTATTGTAGTTCTATCCTAAGTTTATTTTTATTGTTTAAAAAAAAAAGTTAAATAATGCAGTTACATTTCTTTTGTAAGTCCTCGCTAAATAAAATGCTACACGATGGGTATTTCAATGCAGTTTCGCAGGCTTTAAACATTTCATTACATTTAAATATAACATTAACCAGGACTTTTTACCGTAGGAGAGCAAATAGCGTTGCTGGTTTCCATGAGCGGCGGCAATTGCACTATCAGTTGATCTGCCTGAAAAAAAAGTTACTATTGTTACGAGAAACGTTTCATTCCTCCGGCTTTTAAGCCAAACATCATTTGACTTTAATCCATGCGAGAAAAGTAACGAGCAGAAAGCTAGTAAGTATATGAGAAGATAATGAGCGAGTTCTGCAAAAATAATTATTTACCTCATTATCGTCAAAAATCATGAAATCACTGAAACAATTCCCAAACGGGTTCCAGTTTACACCGCAGTACACGGACAATGTCGCGCGCTGCGGTTGCGGCCCCTACGGCTACAGCTCGGAATGCACCCGGTGGCGCGGCTGAAATGTCTTGCCCAGTGCGACCAGCGTTCAACGGAACAGTATTCCAAGCATGAGCGTAACAATACCTTGGGACTTGTTTACTCCCATACTTATCTATAGCTTATTGTAAAATCTTTATCCGAAAGTACAGAAGTTAAAATAGCTGACCTGAATTCACCAGATACGTAACAGTAGGAAGTCATAAATTTTAATGTTCTTTATGGATTTCAATTGAATAAAGAATCATTTCATTTAATGTCAATATTATTTTTTTGTTAGCCCTTTTTTGTGGCTGCTATCATGTCGGTTTTTTAGAAATGTAAATATGTCAAAATGGAATAAAAATTGAACTTTTGCATTTGTTTTTCATTTGCAATGTAAAGGGATTCAAACGTGAAACATGACTAACAATTCAAATAGTTTTTGAAAACAAATAGGTATTCGGGATATTCAATTATTTCAGTTAGAGCCCTCTAAATGTAACATACGAGTGAAATGTTATCCAGCCAAACATTGGGAACAATACTGTAAACTACTTGCCGAAGCTTTGATATTGTTTTAGTTCTCAACAAACAACGGAATCCCGGAGGAACCACAATAAATATCTGTCGGACTCGGAACTCGCATAAATCGCAGTAAAAATTGCTCAACAGATATTTTACTCAGATAGGATCTATTTGGCACGCATATTTGTCACTCTTTTCTGAAATATTAAATGACAACAACTTCCTCAAATGAAACATACTGTATAAATATTTACCTCGATGAAAAAAATTTCAAGTCTATCTTCACTATTGATAATAAATAATTCTATACGACTAGGTAAAGTAACTTGCGCGATGTAAACGACACCCAACGCCATCCATTGGTCTGTGTTGGAATTAATAGAAAAAATATCTCCCGAAACGAAGTGAGGGCGAGCCACTAGTAATGACTACCTAATTAAACATTATCACAATAAACATAAGTAGATCCTGTTTATTGATACAGATATTATAGTTGACACCTTAAAATGTTTTTCAATTATCTTTTTGCTGATTTTCTATCTTTTTTTAACCATACAACTTTGAAGACTTACAAAGCCTAAATAGGATCTTGACTAACAAACTAAATAACTCAAACTGGTAAGTACTACTTAGTAAGTATGAGTGTAGTAAACATGTAATACTGGCGGTGTTTACGCCAGCGAGCTGCGCGCACGCACCCGGCGAGTCTCGGCGGTGGTCCGCGCGCGCGCCGCGCATGAGGGACGTGTAATTAGCCTCCTCATCGCTGCTTATTTGTCTGCCGAGTAAAAATAACACTAAGACAACACTACAACTATGTCCACTTACGAGAATAACCAAACCGTGCATTGCAGTGTTATTAAATTACTATTATCGTTGGCAACATCTACCTAACTGTTAAATTTTACAGTGAGCGTGCACACAGCTATTTTTTTAACAATCTGGAACCTATTCAGATAACATGATCGAGTTGGCAACACCATGCTCTAGTGAATCGATAAGTTCAAGCGCAAATCGCGACATGCCGACGGATACCACGGCTATCAGAAGATGTGATCAAAGCCAAACCGCCCATTACCATGTAACGAGCGAGCGTTTTTTCGAGACTTGTCTTGTCTATTTCGTAAATGGATAACATGTTATGATAATGTAAATGATTCATGAAGTAATTTAACTATACTTAAAACGAGTTTCACGTCTCCCATAATAGTATTCATAAGCATTTTTTTCTTCGACTTACAATTCACTGAGCTCTCCTTTGATAAAAGGCAAGGTATCTAAATGTGAGATTGGTAAGTATTTTTAGAATGTACGTAGGTACTTTGCATTGTAGGTACTCGTATATTTTATAATTTTATCAGGTTGGGATGTTATGCTCACCGTTTTGCTATTGGAAGAAATAGGCACATAAATTTGAAAATTGTGCATTGATTGGATTCAAGCATGCACAATTACAACTTTTCTTACAAAGGTACGCTCTTATCCACTGAGCTACCTTGCCTTTAGTTCTCATTAGCAACCATTTCATTCACAAGTGTAATATAATTATGAAAAATAGGTATTTTTTTATTGAGCAGCTCAGCATGCGCGCCGCGGCGGTGCACTAATGAGTGCGGCGTTCGCCGAATTAGCCGGTTCCGCTCCGACAACCTGCTCATTACTGTGATTGATCTCTAGTATTTTGTAAATGATTGCTTTATTAACAACCGTAAATGGTGTGTGATTGTTGAAGTTAAATTTCTTTACCTAACAGTATACGTTATTGCAGAGATACCATAATGCAGCACATATGACTTACCTGCAATTGGAACGTCTATCAGACGCTTGCTGTATTTTCTTTCTCAATGTTTTCTATCGTCCAGTAGAACATCGACTTTAAAACTTTTAGTTTTTACAAGTATGTATCAGCCAATTTGTTTTTCGTAAAACACAATAAAAAGCATCTAATATTTACAGACTGCTAAAATCAATATCCTTTCATTAAGGATTATCGAAAGCGAATAAAAAGAATAATGCAAATACTAAGCTCTTACTCGCTGTTTACAAAATATTATCAGAAGCTGAGGATTATCCTCAGTGAAGTAATTTCCTGAAGCTGCCACCAAATCGAAACTGACTAAGAAATAAGACGCAGCAAGTAGACGGAAATACTTATGCGTAGCATTTTTTTATTATCTGCCTGATTATATTTTTTCCAAATAGGTATAGCTGTAATCCTGTCCAATTATGAGAGGATCAGCAATAATCTGTTACAAATAATTTCCAGTGGTCCGTTATTAACGACACGGCCCGCATTGTGCGATGCTCCCTCGCTGTGGGATGCGCCGGCGGCGGCGCGCGCACACTCACGCGCACGTAAGCATAACACAATTGAATAGGGGTTTGTACTTTTCAGCATCACGTGCACTCGCTAACTAAAGTTAATAGTATCACTAATCTGCAGGTTTTATGTAAATCAGAAAAACATTCAAAATTCTGTAGAGCAGTTTTACACTTCCGATTTACTTATTTACTTCTTCCAAAAGGCCGCATCAACGATTCCTTTGTTCATTATTAATTTCTTACCTATCGCGAGGTGACCCGTTTTATACATACCAGTAGGGGCATACGAGGTGTCTACCCCCTCTGGACAAAATCGACTGAATGCAAAATTAGGCTTTTCGTTATACGGAAAATGCATCGACGCTTCCCTCTTATTACAAAACGTATTTTAAATCTGATGCTGTCACTTTTATTCCTTACTTTTAAGAAGTAACAGCATAATTTTTAAACCATGACTAACTCTCCATTTTGTAAGTAAAGGAAAGACAGTTCAAACCAATTACGTTTGAGGACAATAACATATTGACGGAACTATAGGTATTTCTCTCTACTCAACGAACCAAATAAAGTTCAACAGCTCAAAAGGATATTGCTACATAAATGTTCTATTTTAGATTGAGGATATATCGAGTTATATCGTAAATTGCTAAGACTATAGGGTATATACAAAACTAGTATTTGAAGCACGTTTGTCTGTCGGTGCAGAGCGCAGGGCCGGAGGGACCGCGTCGTAAACCCCTGGGTGAGAGGGATGCGGTGACTTTACGACAATACCGCCGTAACACCGGCCTCCAGCCACTCGGGTGGTGGAGCAAGCCTTTCAAACAGATCCACTTTTACACGTTTCTTATTTGCGGACCAAAATATATTCCTTTATTTCGGGTTCGCAGCTTTGAGGAAAATCGTCTGTTTAACAAGCAAACAAGAAAAGTTGTAAAGAGTCAGGGAAATTCCGAAAGACTTGAGAAATTTCAGTACGTGATTAAGCATTTTTGTTTTGACTAACATATTTTTAAAAAAATACTTTATTATCACGTACTTCAGATTGGTCCCTTGGCATAAAAAAATCTTAAGATTTCAATCAGATGAACAGTGTGACGTCACGACAGCAAAGAAATTATATTTAGGGTCGGCATTACGTATAGAAGTCCTCCTGGAGTGGCCGGCGTCGTAGGCTGTGGTAGTTGCTAACCGTACGTTGTTTGCCACTGACGTCGCATAAAAAAATCAAACAGATCAAACAAACCGGATTGTTATTTTCTGAAGCACATATTTACTCCTCAGATCCACCCTTTCATTTACGCTTAAGTTCCCCGCACCATAGTTAGGAATAATTTGATTACACAGCAGCGTTTCCCTTAAGGTGTTGCTGGAACAATTGGATTTGTTACAAGCGCGGGGTCGTTGGCTGCTCCCGAAGCCGGCGATCCCATCGGAGGTAACGACTTGTGGAATGGAAACCATTTAGGGTTAAGAGTTCAAGTTGCGAGAAAGAATCCTTACGTTAATGGCTTTAGGTGAATACTGAGAGTTATAATATCCTGTGGTGAGCCGCGCCGTGTCGTGCAGCAGGCAAACCGCTGAGAAACGTGCATAAATTCCTCTGCGGCCAACATATTGCTCATGATGTGCAAGGCTTGTGGTGACACACAACCTACATTTCTCTCTCAAAGAAGAGTAATATGTATCTATTCTAAAATATGATGTATTCGCAAGAATCATAAATATGTATGAAACGAGTATAAATGAATATAATTAAAATGGTACCTACCAGAATTCGAGGATTGTGGACTAAATACATTTTATAAATGCAACAAAAACAGAATATGAAAAACGTCCAGAGGTAGACTCATGACAAAAAAAACGCGCTCAAACTTCTCTTTTAATAACTAAGCATCGGGAATATTACATAGCCTTTAATAACTGATTCATCTTCTTTACAACGCCAACTAAAAATGTCAAAAAGAGCGTCAAGTCAATATCCACAATTAATATTACTTGTCCTTCTGATTTATAAATTGCAAACTAATTTACTAACTCAGCCACGGAATCTGTAAGTCATCACCGTATTAAGTTTTACAGCCTCAATACAAGCTCCTCAAAAGTAATACATTCAAGCTTCAATACTCAATATAATAAATTATAACTTAACATCTAAATTATTACTTCATATTCTTTTATCGAGAAAATAGCCACTGTTCGATTTGGCGCGAGTGCGCGACATTGACAGCAACCGGCCATTTGCACCAATCAGAGAGCGCCATTCGATTCTTGCCGACCCGTGCGTTTGTTTATTGTCGTTTGTGCGTTCGAATTGCAATATAGGTAGTACTTATCGAAATTACGTACTGTAAGTGACTGTATTTCAATATACGCTGGTTTTCTCTGAAGACGACTACTTCCTTGACTATTAACTGTGGAAGAGCCACGCTTCGGCATGAATGGGCCGGCTCGACCGGAGTGATACCACTGCCTCACAGAAAACCGGCGTGAAGCAGCCCCTGTGCTGTGTTTCGCCGAGTGAGTGAGGGTACCGGAGGCCCACCCGGGGGGGAAGGGGATAAAAGGTTGGCAGCGCACTTGTAACTCCACTGGTGTTGCAAGTGTCCATGGGCGGCGGCAATTGCTTACCATCAGGTGATCCGCCTGCTCGCCTGCTACCTATCACATAAATTTAAAAAAATCGTCACCGGAGTAACACCAATTACTCTCGTGCCGGCCCATTTATGCCGAAGCGTGGCTTTCCCACTGTAACTGTTAATAGTAAATTGTGTATAGTGGCTTTAAAAATATACTATTTGGTGAAAACTTATTATTCTAAGGGTGACAATTTTAGGTAAATTTAACGATCGATTAATGTAGGATGAGTATATTTTATAGTTAATTAATAGTTAAGTAACTTGAAGTTACTAACGAAATAGTTTATACTTTACTGACGAAATAATTAGTTCAACAAAATAAAACAGAGAATCGTTGTAGCTTTAAGTAAAATAAACTTACTTTTTAATTTTTAAAATTATAGCTAAATGAATGAACACAAGCAGTGAACCTAAAAGGTCGTAGTACGAGTAGGCACGACGACCAAACGCAAATACATTTGGGATTCTAATTTGGTTTGATGTACTAGTAACTACACAGAGCTATTATACAGGATGTATCTGTAAACATTTATATCCCTTTAACCTCGTGTTCTATCAACTATTCTGAACAACACTAACAACATTTGTTCAACAACTTTTCTAAATTCTCCGAAAAAATGTTCGACTCCTCCATACAAAATTATTATTGCAGACTCAGACTTTGTATGGAAAGATGAAATTTTTTTTGTGAATTTTTAAAAGTCATAGAACAAATGTTATTCAGAATGGTTGGTAGAACACGTGGTTAAAGGGATGTAAATGTTCACAGATACACCCTGTATAGTCAGCGTGTTTTCTTACGTACACAGGCGTGCAATGGCGGGCGTTAATGACATGACGCTGGCAAAGTATAACAAGAGATTTAAGGAAACCTTGTTATACTTACTGTGACGCTGGGGTGTCGCGTCGATTCATTTAATAAATTTTGATAGACACTATGGTAAGCTTTGATTGAGTTAGGTACTCTCAAACGTGTGTCACCTTTGTATTACGAATTCATTGATATTGTCCAATTTAACTCTTCGTGGATTTTAAAACAACTACTAACTTTTTACCACTTACCTCGGTTTGGTCGCAGACTTATTTCCCATCTGCTTAGGGACTGAGAACATTCAAAAAGAAGAACGTACTTTGGTACTTCTTTCTGAAAGGCTGATCTTGTAGATGTTCAGGCGGAGGTGATTGCTTACTATCGGGTAACCCGCGCAGATCGTCACTCCATCTGGCCTGAGGTCGTTCTACACTGCGTTTACCAAGACGCGGTCTCCACTCCAGAACTCGTTTACCCCAACGGTTGTCAGTTCTGCGGCAGATATGGCCAGCCCACTGCCACTTCAGCTTGCTAATTCGGTGAGCTATGTCGATAACTTTGGTTCTCTGCCGGATCACCTCGTTTCGGATTCGATCACGCAGAGAAACGCCGAGCATAGCTCTTTCCATAGCCAAGAGGGCTGGCTGGAGCTGGATGCGAGTAGCCGAAGATCGATCAAAGTGGCGAGCATTTGGAGAGGCCTATGTCCGGCAGTGGACTGCAACAGGCTGATGATGATGATGATGAGGTAACCCGCTAGCTCATTTGTCACCTCTTGTATAAAAAGTCTTAGACTTCACACTGCAAACATTTTAATGACATGAGTTTGGTCGCTGAACCACAGATTATATAAGCTAAACCCGTTTTTGCCAGCAGCCTGGAATGACGTCTCTGATAGACTCTTGTATCACTATCATTTACAATCGACTTAACCTTCGTTCAGAATCTATTGTGGCAGATGTCTGACATGCACGTGAAGATCCGAAACGATAGTGTGTCACGTCTGCGCTCATCGGGGCGCGACAGATTAGCCCACCGCCGCGGGCGCAGCGACGGCGATAACATCACGCGCGGCTGGGTTGTGCTCCGCCCGCGGCAGATATTGGGGGCGGTATATGGAGGTTCATCTGCACTATAACTCCTACATCTTGTACAAAGGCTTGTTCCATTCCTTGTCTTAGATAATGATAGAATTTGTATGTAATACATGCATATAGCTTTTTTTTTGCATAGTTAACATTTTTGATCCTAACTTAAAAATTTAAGTGTTTACTGTTTAGGAAGAGATCAGAAATAACATGAATGCATGAGCTCTCAAACGCGCAATTAAACTGGAGTTTCATCATGATGATGAATAGAAACTAAGGTTTTCCTTAACCGACTTTTCGAGGATAAGTTGACATCGCAGGAACACTTATGTAAAAATGTCAATTAGATTACGTGTAATTTTAATTGAGATTCCTTAGTGAGGCTTCAACAGGCCCCACAGGCTCGCGCGGAATGGCCGCAAGCACGCATTCCGCCGGTGCGTCCGCGCAGCGATGCGCCGGCGCAGCGCGCGGTGTCTCACCCACCGCGCTTGTCCAGTGTCCACGCGGTAATGGCGCGGTTATTACGCATCATGGCTCGCTGAGAATGCAAGCGGACTTTCGAACTAATCCAATATGTCTTTAGAAAGGAGTGTGAATATGTTTATGTCCACGGCCTAACCTATAGATCTTTTCAGCAGATAAATTATTTGCTTATCGTTATATTACATTTGCATTGGTTAGAATCGCAGAGGTGTTTATTTATTATTATAAACATGGTTTATAATTTGTTTTTGTACTTAGGACTTTGCTAACATTTTCTAGATTGTTTTGAAATGTTTGATCTTTTTCGCTATTTAATTAGAGTGCCAAGGGTCATCGTCTACCGAATCTTTGGGTCATACAGAAATGGACAGTGATGCGGCGAAATGAGAAGTTGTAGGAATGATAACACAAAAAAATGGTATAGTCAACTTCTGGGACGACGGATCACTCTTTGGTACCTAGACTTATCTCTGCCGCTATAAATGCAACACACTGTTATGACATACAATTCAATGGCTTTAATAATTTCAGACTATGTCATTGTTTAACTGCAATACACATAAAACTAATAGAAGGGAATGAAAAATTAATAAAATAAAATATGTACCCAAATATCAATTTACCACCGCTCCACCATTGAATATTTGAATAGACGTCAAATTAATGCGAATTTATCCAGAGTCGTTGGGGAGAGGAACTCAAAGGAAATTAGTAGATATTTGTATGGAGGGCGATTCCGGTTGCGGTGCATTGTGCAGTTGACAGCGCCGCGCGGGGCCGACGCGCGCGCCTGCGTTGACGCGATCACTTGCGGGCTCGGCTGGACCGAACACCGCTGAGGCACCGGATACCTAATTCCAAAACCAAAAAACAATATATAGGTAGCTAGTAATTGACCAACTTTTGAAACCATATTAGTCTATAGGTAGGTATTTAAAATGTGTGCCTCCGGCCTCTCGACCGAAGCCGTTTCTTGCGTCCCTTCCGACATCCGTCCAGTGTCCATAAACGCCGTAATTTCCCGGCACTCTAAGTGAGCACATTGCACGCACCATACTACTTTAACCCTCAGCTCGACACTCAGTGTTGCCAACTCGACAACAAGAATAAATTTGTGCGATGTGAAAATGTGATTAATTTATTTTTAATATGTTGCTAAGTTAACTTTGGAAGTAATTAATTGTTAACAACAAACTACTCGTAACGAAAACGATGCTCTTTTCGTACTATTGTCCATGATGCCTGAATAGTGCTAGATTGTCATTAAATTTGATAATAGCTAAACGTATTATGGCTAAAATAGAGCTAGATGATGTACCGAAGATGCTAAGTTGGCAGCTCTGTCCGCACTTTCCTCGCGCACATTAATATCGACGGCTAACGGCGCGCGCGCTGGCAGCGGCTCAGCTCGCGCGCCAAACTATCGCAAGAGATATGAATTGGACACATTTATTAAGCAAGCCGTGTTCTTATTGCCCATCACGGTGACATTATTGCCGGCCATCGGTTACCCCGACAATTTTGTAATGGCCTAATGGTAATGGATACGAGACACTTGTGAAAATATTTCTTTTTCTATTAGTCGTAAAACTAAGAAATGGAAATTGCCTCAGAATAAAATTTTGCTCCAAATACTTGAAGAGCAAAACAACACTATCATGTATTACGACATATTAATTAATACTAAATCATGAATTATTAGAACAGTGGCAGTGGGCTTGTTATATCAGCCATAGACTTAGATTAAATCAAGATAGAGCAGAAAACCGTTGCTGGCGTCAACAAATTTAGAAGTGGATACCGCGTTTGAGTAAACGATTTTCGCAAGATCTCTGGCAGGAAGTGGCTGCGAGTAGCCGAGGAGAGATCAAAGTGCTTAAGCTTAACAGAAACAGGTCAATCATTGACCTCTAGGTCACATATGAGATGTTGTATGCGTTCATTTAGAGAGGCTAATGTGTAGCCGTGAACTGCGACTAGTAATGACGATAATAACATATAAGAGCGCAATAAAACACATGGAATCCTTTCTATATATCTCCGGAAACTTCTGCCGTACTATAGAAACTTCTATGATTAGCACTTTGTTTGCCTATCTGACTGACGAAGTATTCAATGTTAGTTAAAACGTTTCAATTAAGCTAAATCATATTTGAAATAGCTACGTATCTTCTGACATAAACATTGTATGCAATATTGAACACCTGTCTATTTCAGGGAAGGCTCATGTTCCAGGCCATCGCATCGCATTTTTCAAGCTTGTTGAGGCCCACACCGTCATTAGGGCGTCGCCCCGGGCCTGCGCCCCGCGCTCGCGCCGCGTTAGAGCGGGGTGGTTGACACGAGGAGCAACAGCACCGGGTTCAACGCACAAATCTGACCCGATAACGTGACATTTGTCCGGGAGCACTCGACGCCGGATACGACCCCGCTTCTTCTAGTATCAGTTTTGAAATGCTTGCTTTTAGAGGGAAGACGTTTCTAGTGATAGCGAAGCATTTATTACCCGAATGTCCATTTCTTCAGCACGCCATCGCCTGAACGGTTTGATGGACTTTGACATTTGATTCGATGTGATAGTGTGAGTTTCATTTAAGTCGCTTTTGAAAAGATTTCGAATAAAATACCTAGTTAACCTCTTTTAAAACAACCTCTTTTGAGGTTGTGCCTTGTTGGCCGCAAAATGTTAACTTCTTATTTACTTATACTGTAATTATTGTATTCTCTCTTGCGGCCAATGAACATTATCTATCCGATGCCGGTGAGATGAATGATGAATTCAGACATAAACCGCAGTGTATAGGTAGGTACCTAAATTTGGAAATAGTGTTTGAGAAACATGTCTGGGCGTCGTCGGAGCATATTCCGCCGCCGCACACTGCGAAATTTCACGATTCTAGCTCAACTTAATTAAAAAATAAAAAGTATCGAAATAAACATAATTATATAATAATGTTAAGCGTAGATAGCCACTCATTGATATTTTATGAAGATTTTTAGTGTAGCAACTTTAGGTTTAACATGGCAACTCGTCAAACTTCGATAATTTTTCTACATACCCCCAAAAACATTTTATTTGATGTGGTTTATCAGAAGTTGTGGGAATAAACTATACTAAATACTTATTTTTTGTTTGTTGTTGGACTGTCTGGAATCAATTAAGGTAAATATTGAATTCCTTTTGTTGTTAAATTGCTAGATTTCCTCTATAGTTTAAGAACACTATTTAATTAATATTCACGCAGAGTTTACAAAATGTATCTTCATGTATCTCACCTAAAACTTTATTTTTACGATTCCTTGTACATCGATCTTTACGAATAACTATGATTTGTGTGCGCCTATTTGCGTCACTCATACATTTTTTTTCGTTTTTCGTAGAATGCAGATACGTGAAATTTTTGACCTATGGTTTCGAACGAAAAAAGAAGAACGAAATGTTGTTATATGTAAATACATACTGAATAAATATAACATAAGTGATTTATCGAGTAACATTCCGAGGGTTTTAAAAGTTTTCGTTAGCAGCTTATGTAGTAAAATTGAGATTAAATATCAAAAAAGCCAACGAAAAAAAACAAAGTTCCTTGTCTCTAACGTTGAATGGTTAGATAGCGAATTGAAGCTTCCAGATGATTTTTTCATGTTTCTGCCTTCTACCAGCTCAACAAGTTCCACTACTATAAGCCAATTACGACCAGGACGACCTATAAAACCATTCGATGAATGTAACTTTCAAGCCCAGGAAGCCAGTAATAAGGAATACAGACTTTTCGTGAGCATTTCAGCCGGAAAACCTCTAGAGAAAATACGAATCGGGATGTTCTTAATAGGTTTTTGATCTCTTCAGATCCATACCTTACCAATATGAGTAAAACACGAACCCAGAAAAAACAAACGCTTCTTCCAAAACCATTGAACTTCTGAAAAATCCAGACGTGTCCTATGATAGCGACAGTGGTTAGAGAGATAAAAAAGCTTCCTTATTGAATTATTTAAGATCTTTTTTTACCTTTGTTTAGTTTTTTTTTAAATCATTTAATTAAATATGGAAACATAATAATAAAGGATTATTATTTTTTATACCTAAGCGTTTTTAGAGCAATTACCGTTTTTAATAACGTCAAACTCTTTTGTGACTTTATACAAATAGTTATAATATCAAAATTTATATAAAATTGTTCATTTACTGCATTTTTTATACAGACTGAATTTAGTTGAGCTAGAATCGTGAAATTTCACACTGTGCGCCGGCGCAGGCGCAGGCCGTGTCGCGAATTAATCACCGCTCGCGCCGCTACAATGTAGTCTGGACGTGAACATGCTCTACACGAGGCTCTACTGCGCCGCGCAGCAGTGAGGGAACTGTACGATTAAACTTTTGTTTATTGTGTTAGGTGGCAGATGAATAGATAAATCAGCACATGGCTAAACAATTGCAACTACCCATGTATACAAGCAACATCAATGGAGTCGCAAATAAATTCGGGATGCTAATGCTTACTTTTGTGCAAAGATATTTAAACCCACTTCCAGCCACGGTATCCGATGACACCTTGGTTTCACTACATCTGTGTACTACACTGCGCCACGTATCTTTCACACACAGTCATAATCATAAAACATCTGCGAAGTTCGTCGGCGCTCGAGTCCTACCGCGTCCCTTCACAGATCATTTTGAGGGCCGTCATTTTGCACCGTTTAACCAAATTGTAACGGTGTCTGGGCAGTCTGTCGGAAACTTATGAACTATAAATGGTTACGATTTGCACTTTGGGCTAACCATTATAATTTAATATTTAGATAGGCAGCAGAATATCAAGGTCTTTATTACCATCGCTCACAAGTTATGTTGGGTCAATTTCACCTTTTCTGTATTAGTAAGGCACAAGACTATCTGGACTATTAGGTATACCGCTGATGAATAGTTTCTTCTGAAATGATCGTCCTTAATGATAATATACGACACAGGACAAAAAATTCCAATGCTGCAGTTTTAGACGCAACCGGCAAGTACCCGCTAAGATGAGAGTGAAATAAATCTGTGGCGTAGAAGAAGAAGAAGTGGCAGTTCGGCAGTGGGCACATGTATACATATAACAAGTTGTCTTGGGTAGTCTGAATTCGACATCGTACGCAAATTAAAACTGTCGTGTATATGTGGCAGCCCTAATCCCGATAAATCAATCAGCCGGACAATAACAAGCGATGGCGATCCATCGCGACGTCCGTCAATGACGAGACGCCATCACGCCAATGATTGCACCGACGGAGAGTGGCGCTATTTATAATTGGGCAGCGAGCAAGAAATTACTCTACTGAGCCATTCGCATTGTGGGCTGATGACCTGGTAAAGGTTGCAAGTTTACCGACCGACTGACTCTTCTAATCTTAGGAATAGAAGTTCAACTGTGCATGGTAGTATATCGTGAACACTGTTGGCTAAACAGTGAGATTCTCAACCTAAAAATAAATTCGGTCAAGTATACTCAATCCTATCTTTCTCATCTTAATATTTAATTCTCAGTGGCATCCAAAGTAGTCGCTTTGGAGCCCGGGGTACACTAAGGCAACGATTCAGGATTCATAATTACAATGAAGCGACTGCCTTATCTCTCCTTCCTTCGCAACTCTTTAACAGAGGAATAAGACTAACTGAATTATGGCTACACGTTTCATAAATTGACTTGTCTCACGATGTTTTCTCTCACCGCCTAGCTAATAGCATAAATACATAAATTTAAAAAATCCATAGATCGGATCCGAACCATGCCCCTGAGCTGAGCTGAGTTACGATCAAGCCAATCTCTTTCTACACTGCGCTTAACCCCGTTTCTGTGGGAGCCACGTTTAGATCATGATCCAATATTAAGATAAGTTAGATAAAATGTAGGCAAGTTTGATTAAATTTAGTTAAAGGAATTCCCATCTAGCGTATTATGGTTGTATCCATAGATGTTCAAAAACATTGCCTCAATAAATAGTGGGTACCCACTAATAAGATAAACTATCCGGAATGTGCAAATTTCCTCTCAACGGTTTCCCTCACCCCTTACATATGGAATAAATCCATAGAATCCAAACAAACCTAAAATCACCCTTTGAGACTTTAAGTTTTAATGTTTCATTCTTAAATGAGCTACTTCTCCTGTATTTAAAGACATATTAGATACCCTTCTGCTTACTAATGTGTATGCATTTACATCGTCATGTCCAAACACAATGAATCAATCAGTCGTAACGGCCATTAGTCCCGTGTGTCGTGGTATCGCGTCTGCTATGCATGCGCTCAATGTGACGTAAAATTCTCTTCTATCACATATTATTCCGATCACATTATATCAATCTAAACTGTCCACGGTTTGCCAAGATGGATCATGGCAATAATGAGTTTCTTACATACGCTATCTTCTCCCAAATTTTCTGTGCCCCTTTTTCTACATTTTTTTATGTACGTACTGTTTTACGTCATAATCCTGACCTGAGCGATGAGTTATTCTGCTAACATGGCATTGTAGAAGTGCAGAAACCGGAGCAGTCGCAGTGGGTGAGTAGTCGCCAGGCGCTCAAGGCGGCCGCGGCTCGGCCGGTGCGTCAGCATTGTTTAGGCGCCTCGCGTCACTCGATCAGCTGATTGCTGGCGCGGCCGTCTGCGTGCGACTTACACGGAACCGTTTTTCGAAGATCAATGTTTCATTATTATTTTCCTTCTCAACTTGTTTTGTCTGTACCAAGACTCTACTATAGTTCGCATCCCGATGCGTAAAAAGATCGTTAGTTAAAATACATCTTTGTGAAAAGGGTATTTTGCCTAGTGCACTTGTAACGGTGACTTTCAAGGGCGGCGCGGATCACTTACCATCAGGCAATCATTCTGGTCATCTGCCGCATAAAAATATTTCGTGATTTTTTTTGGGTTATTGACATAGTTTCTTGATTGGAAGTATTAATGTCCGCGACTAAAACGTTATCAAAACTAAATTCGTATTCGCTTGTTCAACTTAATTTACAATAGGCACCTCGTTTTTCAATTTTCGTCTTTTTGAAGCTACATTATACCTTAGTCTTAAAATACGTCTTCCTGACAGCTCATTTGCCAGAATTGAATACCTTTATTTGCCAATTTATTTCTATTGTGTCGGGCAAGTTGGACACGGCACGTGATGCGCCGCCCACGCCGGCCGCGGAGTCACGACCGGCGTCGTGCCGTGTGAACCGCCGCGCGTCACCAACAGCTGACTGCGCGCCTGTGTGCGTGCGTGTGCACACGTGGGGGCGCGGCCCGCAGTATTGCCAGCTCTTTCCAGACTTTTAGGTTTGCGTATTTTTTTGTTATTTAGATGCTGTTCAATTGATAGTACAAAATGTAAGTCTCTGAAAATATTGTAATCAGCTAATAGATATCCCATATAACTTCAAATATAGCATTTAGGACCGAACCCGGTTTTTTCAAAAACTTTTAATGAAATTTAGTAGGATTTGAATAAATAGATCATCATCATTTACATCATTATGTGGCTAAGTTAAATATTACAAGTCTTTTTATACTATACAGTACGGCACGGCACGGTAGATATCGATGACATGCATTGAGTAGTAAATATTGATATTGCAACAAAAAAGTTTTCTCTTACACTATGAAAACCAGATCCAATGTATGTAGCTCTATTATTATAGAGCTGCGTACTTTGTATCTGAAGTTTTTTTAGCATAGGCGTACCATGATGCTTAAATCCTGATTGGACTCTCGTATCTGACCCCGCGCTGGCAACACGGGGGCGCGGGGCGCGGGACGCGGGTGCGGATGTCCGCGCCGTTTGAGTTTGACAGCCGCCGGATTGCGGATGTCATAACCGCGGCCGCCGACTCCGCGAACCGTTGCCTACATTATTTATTATCGTCGCACGCATAAACATTTTACTAGACCGCCGTGGAGCAAGATTAAACACCGAGATATGGGAACACGCTTTACTTGGAAGGGAAGATAAATTCATCTCTGCGTTCACTATGGAGGCCGCTGAATAAAGTATAATGTCATCATAACATGTTCTTGAACTATTGAATTTTATAAATTATAAGGCAGCGGGTGGTCCACGGCGATATAAAAGTTATGAGTATATTTACGAGGATGCGCATAAACTCAATAAACTACTAAAAGTATTGCAGTTACATTGAACATCTACATTTTCTATTAGGATCCAGCTGGCTGGTATTGGCAGCTGTAGTAAGCAATAAAATCTTTTATTAATTTCGCGTATAATGTACGGCGATACTCATTCTGTGCGCTTGCACATATCGACCGCGCTGGATGTTGATTGATAAACGCGCGAAGGCTCGCGCACTCGCGGCTGCTGGAACAACATTCGGTACGTTACGCGCTGCTTGCAAATAGACACGAATCTCTTAGTTTTATTTCTCGGAGCACTCACACAGATATTCCGAGACGGTTCATTTCCTCCGCACCCCACTCTTCTTGACAACAGTCGTAAAAATCCTTAAAAGCGTTTGAAGTCAACGCCGACGGCTTTAAAGGTTCAAGAGGTCAAGTAATTTAGTCCGTAAGGGTTTTAACTTCAAATTACTTGAGTTCCAAATTTGTGTACCAATAGATTTGCTTATTTCACTTACTAATTAAAACCTGATTAGCCCTGCTACATTGCATTTTATATTTATCCTTGCATTTCATAGTTATCCTTTTGTCATACGCCACCAACCACGGGATCGATACCCATTCCAAAAATTCGTGTCATGAATATTGTGGTAGTTCATTGTCTCTGTGTAATATAATATGTATTTATTGTATGTAGATATTGTATTTTAATATTAAAAGATAATTGCACTCTTGGATTCAAAATTGACTGATACATATTTTAATTGATATGTGTTGTGTTTTATTGATATTGATATGTATAGGCATTGAGATATAGACATCAATGTGTCATGGCAATACATTGGTTTTGACAGGCTTGACGCTTGACCAGATGCCCACCTTTCCCTGACGTAATTGTATGAAGAGGCGGTATTTAATAACAAAGGAGGCTGGCTAATAACTAGCAGGTGCTTAATAAACTGTGATCAAAGTCTCTCTGCACAACGCAACAGCCACAAGTGTTCATGTCCCTATTCATCAATTACTCGTAGCATCATCGAGGCCTTGAGCTCAGCAGTCTGTTCCAGAATAGCATCGTGAGTGTCGTAAGCGCAAGTAAGGAGGCCGAATGGAGTTGATATCTGAGTCACGTTATGGAATTAGGAGGCTATATTTGGCGCTCTGAGCAGACGCCATTAGCGCTTGGCGGCTTGCGTCACGATCCGAGGATATACGACTAACATCAGCCTATTAAACACCATTTCGTGAAATCGTGATCTTAATCTACTTTTTGGCCCGAAAATAAAAACCGAAATGTATAGGAAACTCAGAAACGAAATGTTTTTGCACGAACCAACTAATTACATTGCAGTTTTAATCCACTAGCAAGCCAAGGTATGAACAAAGAGTCTAGGAAACTAGGGTCAATTAGAAAGCCAAATTCTATAATTTTTGTCTTGAATCTGCATTTGCTGGGAGACGCCCACAGCTGCCGGTTCAAGTTCTTTGACTCGAGGTGGTTGATCGCTGCATGTTTCATCAGAGTACAGTATGTTGAGCGGTATAACAACCATATACTGGGACCTTAGTGACTAGTTTCAAGTCATAAGAACAGAACTTGGTATCCAGCTTATGTATAAGTACAAGCTCGAGGAATCGATTATAATTTTATGAGCCGGAGACATTTCATATCGACATACCTGACGCACATTCTCTGCGGACATTGTCAGTGCTTTTTCAACCGATTGGATTTCTGCGGCGGCAGCTGCTAGTTGCTTGCTACACATTATTTGTAATGTATCTAACAGAATCTTTATAGGTTCAGGACTTCCGTTTGCATTTTTTGTGGAGGGTATAAGAGGTAATTGATCATAGCCGGATCTTGAACTATTAATGACAAAGATAGAAAAGTTATTATGTGTACATAAATGCACATATTGATAAATAATATAGTAGGGGAGCTATTCGAGCGAATTACACATTGAGATGAAACTGAGACACACATATACATAGGTAATAGTACTCAAATGCACTGTTCTAAGATATTTAACTTTATCTTTAACCCTAACTCCTATAGCTTACCTGCTGATTGGTTACCTGATTTTCAATTCCAACTGAATTGCATGATATGTCGCATCTGCTACATTGCTTTGCATTTGCATTTCTCTACATAGCAATCTGCCGCTTGCGTGGACTCCAACTCTACACTCAATACATACCCGCCATTCTTAACACCCATTATGGCTTCATCTACACGAAACGGTTCGTGTAACAAACCAGTCCGAATGTATGCGACTCGCTGGATGGCATTAGTATTAATAGCGAGGCTACGCGACATTGTTGTGGGTTATGTGGGCAATTATTGTGTGGACAAAAATGCGGCTTAGAGCAAATAGAGCGGAGCAGGCGACGTGTGTGGGTGAACTGCAGGGTTGACAGTAGGCATTAATTTCTTAAAAAAATATATCATAATATTTTTTGGAAATTAAAAATAACCACCTTACCTCAGTTCAGATTTCAAAACAAAGCCGTGACGGCCAAACCCTACGCTTTGGAACCTGAGATACGAATCATGATCCAATCACCACTACTTTCAGACAGCAACTCCTGACCATTAAAACGTGGAAACTAGTCTAGCTGAAACATAATTATATGGTCAGAATTATCGTTTCATTAAATTGCGGATATCTCACGAGGTTCTGATGATGGTACATACGTAGGTTACACGCAAATAATCTTCTATTTGAAGAACCTACAATTTCCCGTTCATTTATTATTTTTATCCATTCAATCTAGGTATTACCGCTCCCGAAAAAATCATCTTTATTATACTTGTTAGTGTTTTTGGCAGCCCTTAGTTGAGTTAGTCGGCATATTTCCACGTGGCGGAGTGGTCGGGCATTAGACGATATTGGCAAACACCGAAGTCGACCAGACCCGACCGCTGGGCCCAGCGGCAACTCATTGTTTACTGACGATTCTATACAAAACGAACCAAAAGACGGGTTTGTTTTAGTTCTATATGATCATTATTTCAGCTGTCATTCTCAGTTGCGTCCAAAAACGTCGCTTAAGAGTCTATTATAAACGTCACACCACTATAACAGCTATAGCTAGCTATTATGGCGGTTTGACTTTAAAACTTCCCAAATAAATTAGTATATTCTTTGCAGTATACCTATTGTGTATGTAACTTTTAGGAAATATGCTCGTATCATTTACAAGTAAGAACATAATATTGTGTTCACTATTTTGGCTATCCAACAATCCCAGAGATAAAATTCCCCGCCAACAAAACTGGCGGTATTTGATGTTGCTGTGCCGACACACGAGTAAGAGGATATATCTGTTACCGCAACGGATAAACGAGATAAAAAGGGATTCAAACGCGAGTGTGTTCCGCCGCAACCAGACCGCCAGCGATTAGAGGCATCTTGCGAGCGCCGGCCTCTACTCCCTAAGTCCCTACTCACCCGGATAAGGAATCGATTGCTCTGATACCTATCTACTTTTATACCTAATAAGACCATATTACTTTATACAGTTCCAACAGGCCACATTAACAATGATAATGGAAGGTTTTTTGAAGAAGACAATAAAGTTTACTCAGCTATACTTTTAACATTGAGTGCTCTAGCAATATTATATTATTTTTAATATCGAAGCGTCTGTAGTCTGGAGGAAATTGAATGCGCGACAGACGGAGCGGAGCAGAGCATGCGAGGTAATCCGCGACGAGGCGCGCGAGGCACGTCGCGGCCCGACACTAGTCTCGGCCATTAGAACCGTCGCGAACCTCGCCGAGGATCATTAAGTGCGCAGCCTTACAGCGGACCTGGCCCATATGCATGCGTTACATGTGCGAGGCATTATGTAGACATCGGTAAGATTAGCATGCGCGGGCAGGGCAAGGACGCTGACACCTGAGCCGTTATCTACACGTGGACGGGCCCACGCCATACGTTGCAAGGATACCTACCTAGTTGGTACCTACTTTATAGTCAACAAGTATATATTGCATAATATTTATTTTAATGCTGGATCGTGGGCTTGTTGATGTAAGAATGATTACTTATATCAATGGTACATTGGACCGTGGACTCAGAATTTAATCTGGTAATAATTACAATGAAACGATTACCTTTAAAATCGCAACCCGTTTAGCAAACCAAAGTATCTGACTTTGAACTAGTAGCTAACTACTATTAAAATAATAGGTTGGACCTGATTCCAGCATTGAAAAGCTGTTTCATGAAGGGACACTTGTCATGATTTTCTACTGCTAAAGACTTGATAACATGTGACAGCCAGAACTTACATTTTGCAATGCCTTTCCTCACAGGAGTTCCCTTTCATCGTCACCTCCTCGTCACCGTGGGTGGTTCCTGACCGCGTCATTATAGTTTGACTGTAAGCCAACCCTCGGCGGAATGTTGACAGTGCTCTCGTGTCGCGCGGGACACCTGATTCCGGGAACTTGGTGAAGCTCCGTAAAGTCAACTTGATTGAAATAGGTTTGTTTATTTTGCCTTATTGTTTGGTTCTGCTTGGGTTTGTTGACGTAACTTAGCATTTCGGCAGTAAATACTTTGTTGGTTAAATGGATTTGTACGGGTACCCCACCTAGAGTGTTAATCTGAATTTCTTTCTTATTAAAAGTGGAAATTATATAATGTTACTAACGATGACTTCAACTGTCCCTGATATTCTACGAGAAACTTAACAAAATAGATTATAATTAGGTTTAAGGGATTACATGCAATGTTATAACGTTATGTAATTGTTTTGGTAGAAACAATCTTACTAAAGAGCCTTACAAAGTTACGGGAAAAAAAGTATTTGCATAACTCGCAGGGTAACAACCAGATTTTGATGTTAATATTTGGTGGCAGTTTGCCAGTCAAGCAAACGCAGAACACTGTGTGACGTAAGCCGTTGTAAACAGAAACCGCCCCTCGTTAGAATTGCGGGCGAAATTAAAAACCGTTCACGCAACGTCGGCAAGTTTTCGCGAATTACGAAATGTCCCGCCGCTTAAATTCTTGCACCGTGCATTATTGCCGGTCTCGATTCAATTTATACACTCCGCACGTACTTAGCCCGAGCGGTGAGGGCCGAGGATATGGGAAGACGGCCCCTGGAGCGCGCCGCCGACTTAATTCCAACGTGCCTGTCGCATACCACTTCATCTCCTCTCACAGTCGATGTCGACCCTCAGTGCTTCCACATATAGTCCAAAATGCTGTGACACTAAGATTGCGAATGAGCGACGCCCGGTCAAGGCAAATGAAACCTTATACCTAACGTGATTAGATCGCAGTTTTAAGACCGAGGTGAGTGAAGTAATTCGCAATTATGAAGGCTGAAAGGGCCGCATAGATCTGCAGCGTCCGAGCGTGTGGTACCTGCCTAAATAGGTAGTCGGGAGATAGGAGCGCCCTCGATGCGGTTAAAAACCGGAGCCTCGACGATTGGGGTCGGATAATGGGCCCTCCGCCGCAAACTGCTAAACTTCTCCGGAACCACCCGCGTTGATAACCGCTTCGAAGTTTAAACAACTGCTTACAATACGCTAAACCCGGAAACGGACATGGCGGTAAATTAACGCAGGGCAATAATCCTGGGCCGAAGATAAACGGAGTGTATAATTCAGAGTAATTTCGCCGCAGGCGAGTTCGATTTACGACTCGGAATCTGTGCCTCGCTGATGATTTAGTTTAATAACAATGTCCGTTAATACACTATCTATATGTGCATAATCGATTGGCTATCAGATAGTTGACACCAGCTGAAATATCGGAGTGCATTTAAGTAGTTTTAAATTACGGGTTTCGATAAGGTACTTTAACGTAACTTTTTGGTTCAGGTTCAATTAGGTATCCATTTTGATTAGCGAACGTATATTTTGTTGGTACTTATTCTTGTTTAACTAGTTTTGTTCGTGTTCGACTGATATAAAAAACGGGAGCACTGGAATTAATAAAATAAACCTTTACATATTTTAGAGTGTAGAGCGTGTACCAGAACCATGAAGATAAGCTCGCAGTAACAAATTCGGATAACCTTGCAAACAAACAAAAAAATAATCATAAAAATGCTACACGTTTATACTTTTTGAAACGAAAATAACAATGTAAAGTAAAAGGTTTTTGAATACAAAACAAGAGCTGCCAGTTTCCACAGCAAATGCAATACGTGACTCTATTTTGTAAGTCGATCTAAAGAGCAAAGGCTAAAGAAGTCATTGTATGAATGCTAGTAGGTTTTCAGTGGGAAAATAGATGATACTTTGATTTATCTAGGAGGAAGTGCCATTAATTACTAATTCCTTATAAATTTTCCGTGTGAAAGGCTAAGCTTTAGTTGTAGAGCGTGAGCAGCCGAGCGTGCGGCGAGGCAGCGCCGCCGCGTATTATACCTACGCGAGCTAAGCCGGCGCCGGGCCGCCCGACACAGCTACAAAGCCCATCATTACTAACTTGACCTATATGTTTGTCTTGCCAGAAAGGGACGGTGTGGACACCGGACGGGAAATGTTTGGATTCGAATATAATGCTTCGGGTTCCAGTACTAACTCACAGACAGACACTAATTCACTTTTTTGTTCAAGTACCTAGTAGAAAGTTGCGGCCGCCGCCGGATGGAATGAGTTTGCATTTGGGCAGGTTATGGGGTATCTCTACCTGAGGTAGGTACTTCGTGGAGCAACGGAACGCGACCGATCAAGGTAGTTGGTAGAAATGATTAGTTGGCCCTCGTGGGACGTTTTCGCTTTCATTGTGGCCAGCAGGACTAGGAGCCTGGAGGCGGGACGCGCGGCCACCCTACGAGCAGGCGCCGCAGCCTAAGCCCGGCTTAGAAGTGATTGAAGTGGTCGCAGACGCAGCGGCCGCGACGTGCGTGCGCCTGAAGCACCCGAGTGGACGGCTTTGGCTGGACAGGCGTTCTCGATGCTTCTAATGGACTTAGAAACACGACTCGTTTCCTGTCACAAAAGGGAATGTATTAGTTTTGGAATGGACTTGGGAATTGATAGTTTACTTAGGCGTCAAAGAGAATATCGTGAAGCAACTGAAGCTTTATCGTCGGTCGGAGTCTGGGACCCATTTTGGATCGCTCAGCCGTAGTAAGAAAATTGTATAGTTTATTATAAAACCAGTAAAGTTGGCCTTGGAGGATGGAAAACGCGTGGGGATGTTGACCTTGGTACACAAGGTGACATCACTGATCTGTTTACGTGGCGCACAACATTACGAAGCCGCGCAGTTGCTTTAACTAGCGATGTACATTGAGGCGGCGCGGCCCTGAGGCAGATCGAGGCAGGACTCAATGAGACTGATTCGAGTGCTGACTCCTACAGATATTGTCATCTCTGCCTGATATAATTAAGCAAGGAGATTTCGAGCACAGTCCTCCTACATACATGAACAGATAATTTTTTGCCTAACCTTGCCTATTGCCTAGTCATAGAATGCAGCGTAAAAAAATATCAACGATTTATTCACTAACTTGATTGTTGCTATTGATGTGATCTGAGAACATGAAGAGTAACATTGAAGTTAGTAAAACTGTTATTTAAAGTGCTAACAATTTTTTTAATTGCAGGTCTAGGGTACTAATTAGCCAAAGCTTGACTACAATCGCACTTGATGGAAAGTGACGATGAGGTCTAGGATGACACGCGTTTGCCTAGAAGATACCTGTTCAACTCTTAAAAATAAAGAAAGAGAGTCTCTATTTACCCAAGTTTACATTATCCATTGCCAATGACCATAGCTAACTAGAATCACTTTACAATGTCATCTAACGTAACGACATCTAACAAGCCAATATCGAGTTTGTGCCACTGTCGCGTTTTTGCTCGTCCGTTGATAATGACGAGCCTGCAGGCACTCCTCGGCGGGTCTCCCGCGCGGCTGACAGCCTCAATTAGCGTCTGCGCTGACATGCAGATCGGACCTGAATTAGTTGACAATGATCATTTTTGCGAACGGTAAATACGGCTGACTGCCTCGGTGGTGTAATTAGTAGTTGGTCACACTTTGAAGATGCAGACGGCTGGACGACGGGTCAACAAACGAAATTCTGGAAAGCTTGGAATCTGGAAGTTGGCAGTCTTGTAGTCTCGTGGTTCGGAAAGGGCCCCTCAAGTTAAGATTTTCGGCCTGCTCGCGATCCCTTCCCTAGACGTATTACACTGACGAAAATTAAGGGAAGGGAATTTATAGTGCAGTTGTGTAGCGCATAAATCTGAGCACTATAATATTATAATATCTATGCTACATACGTGATTGATTGCTGAGATAATATCGTTCGGTTTCATCGTAGAACAAAGTTAACAATTTGCATTAAAATATCTACCTACTTACAACAGATTTATAGAAAGCAAAAAATATAGGCGTATAGTTTTTGCTATAATAAGTAGTATGAGCTAAGCTAAGTATAGTTCCACTTAGAGTGTCTTGTCATCATCATTATGCTTGCAAAGTAGTAGTCATAATTTGATAGTTGGTTACAAGTAAGTACCTACTTGTTAACATGAATAAAATTATTATTCGTGGGCTGGTAGAAAAGCTGATCTGCTTTAATTTAACGAGACGTATTTTTATCCGGTTCCCCATTAGGTTTATGGGCACGCAAATACTTTTAAAGCCAAAACCAATATTAATTGAAGATCATAAGTGTAATGACACAAGCGCGGACAAATAGAAGTAAGGCGTTTGATTACATTCTGTGCTTATGGACGTGCAGTAAAATACGAAACGAAGAGGAGGTCAACATTAGGAGACCTAAGTAATCACCGTTCCTTTTTGATAGAATTTAAACAATCAGCAACTTGGAAAGAAAAAAATCGAATAAGGTTTGCGTTTTTTCGTTATGTGGTTCAGTGACCAGTGTGGTAGGGCTTACATATAAAAATATGTCCTTAGTGTGCCCAGACAGCAGACACAATAGAAAATCAATTGATTTATGCCTTTTAAAAGGCTTTTGGGTCTTACGACGTAAGAAAAAACATCTTCATAGTTAAAACATAATCAAGAGAGCTGTTTTGGTATTTGATAAAAGGCAAGCTGCCTTTTTTTGCATCGGACAGAATGTTAGGTGTGTCAGCCATAATTTATTATCGGCTAACGATTGGTTTAATTGTACCTTAGAAAATGAATGACCTCAGTTGTAATTTAAACCAGTAGGAAACCAAAATTAAGCAAAGTACAATCCTTACCGAAACGGTAAGGAAATGCTTAATAATAAGAAAACAAAGCGCAATGAATATAGACATTCTGTTCAATTATGTATAGACGTTTACTGAGGAAACATAATTCGTCGTAGCGGAAGTTATTCCGGCCGGCGAGATTTCTCCAAGTTATTTGAAATCCACGCTTTGGGGGACTTTGCTGAGGCGGCTTTGTGACCAGTTTTACCAGCTATTAAATAATCAATTTTGAATTATTTCAATATTAATCGCCTACAGAATAACATAATGTAAAATAATAAATAAACACAAGCTATTTTGATACATAATGTAGATTTGGTCCTGTTTTACTTGAGTGTTAGGAATATCAGACATTTCCTCTGTTTTCTGACATTCTTATTTAGAAAATAAAATATTTAAATATGAAAGACACTACACAAACAAAAGTGTTCATCACACGCATGTTTAACTTATTCTTATGTATGGTTCGGTATATTGTAGGTACTTACTTGTTTTGGTGAATACTAAAGAGAGCAAGAGATTGATAGATACTCTTTATTGCACAAAAAAAAACTAAGAACTGCCAGACAATTTCACAAAGACACGCTTGGATGATGATGAGTTTCAAAACAACTTTCTTTTGGTTACTTCAAGATCTTGTTTCAATTACCAACTTTCAGTAAATACCATTTTATGCTACGTATGTGCAAAAAGTACTTACATTATCTACTCATACTCACTATTGCCGATTGACCGATAGTTGTAAATTTACCTTGCCTATTATCTCCCACACTTCCTAATCCTTGTATGACGTTAGCAATGGGCTAGTCCACAAGCGGCCGTAATCCAGTGAAGGCGAGCAGCGCGCAGCTGAGCGCGGAGCCATCCATCAAGCGAGGCCTCGCGCGCCGGCGCAGGCCTGCTGCGACTGAGCCTGCCCGTCTAGCCTAGGGATCAGTCCACGCTCAAACTTAACGCCCTTAAATCTTGATAAAGATCCTAGTGATTCCGAAAGCAACTGATAAGTACACAATACAAGTCAATGTAATGATTTCAAATAGTAATCCGGCGTAAGACATGATTGTTCTATATCCTTCCCACTATCCAGCTGCCTTTACCCATAAAAATTGTGTTTATCTCCATTTATCTCTTACCATCAATCTGGCAAACAATTTACGCGTGTTATATTCTATGCAACTTGCCTACCAAACATGTACATTGTTCAAAATGTTCATAAAATCTAGAAAGTGTAAGTTATTAATTACTTATAATAATATAACTGTGACAATTAAATATACCGAGTCACTCAGTGCATTTGGATTAAGTTTCACTCGGAAACACAATAAGTTTACAGCTCAATACATTGCAATTTTATGTGTAATATACATACGTGTCTGTAAGATATCGATATTTAACCGCCTACATTGCATCTACTTTTATGGCAGTAACTTTTGTACCTATATTCTTTTGCCAATGAATTTTGCAAAATGAACGTTACCTACATGCTAATATTTTAGTACAATAACAACAGTAAATCGACGCCTCTGCTTCAGCCTTCAATAGTTAAAGGTGAAGTTGTTTGTGCGAGGAAACGCATAAAAGCCGTGACGAGCGGACGAGGCGATAATGTATTTATGATTCCTCTATTCCGTCCTACCGTCATTTATTCACACGCGTGAATCACTGCGACGCCCCTTTCTTACTCCCGGCGTTTTATTTCAAAGCGATTCATATCCTTTGTTATTTTTTACAACCGCTGAGTCCGCAAAAAATAACGACAAACATCGCGCCATATTTCTCCGAGCTGCTCAGACCGGGCATGCTGCGGTCTCGCAGAGAATCTCATTTAGCTTACACCACATAAAAGAAAATATATTAAATAACTTTCTTACTTTGTTGCTATGTGGACTTTGTATTTTATCTTCATCGTCCTATTGTGAGATTTATGAAATGTCTTTGTCAGAAATAACACGCTCCGAAGATCAATTACCGAGATATGAGTTAGTTGACTGGCAGAAGTTATCGATAGCGAGAGGTTGTTTATCGAACCGAAACAATATACCTCTCGTGGCGACTTTGTTGGTAATGCCGGGGCTCCTTATTGCGAACAATGGACGTAAGTACTACTTATCTGACGTACATCATACATAACGTGTAATAAAACACAAGCAATAACCCTAAAAGTAATGGAGTGCTTTCCATTGTAGCTTAACTAGTTGCAGCTTGTGCTAGAAACTTAGAAAGGACTTTATTAGTGGAGGGATATGGCTGGAGGCGAGTGTTTTTATGTGGCTAACGAGGTTACCATTAGAGCAGCCTACCAGCCTGGAACGTCTTCCGTCACTGAGTGATTGAGTGCTCATGTTGTATTAAAGTCCGCGTGTTCTCAAAGGTTTGTGACTTTGCATTTTTTTTCAGACTTAGAGAGTTGACGCCATACGGATACCTGATGGTATGTCCCCTCAGAAAATCTGCAACACCTGAAGCCAAGTGTTTTCGTTAATCACCATCAGCTCTTAAGGAAGGAATAGTTCATAAAAAATACAGTAATTTTCTAGAAAAAAAAATCTAATGAAGTTACAATAAAAAATAGTCTTCCCTGTGATAGTATCAACCTGAAAATTATGGCAGGATTACTCTGGGCTCAATCGCAATGGAAAACTGATAAAGTTGATTAATAAATCGCACCTCACCAATTTCTTATAAAACGTTTTTAGAATATTTTTTTTAAATAACACATAATAGACTCGATTTATAAGACGAGTGTATTCATTGAGATCTAGCGTCATTGAATCGGAAGCCCTCTCAACCTCACGACCGTGCCATACATTACGGTACAACAATGCTTAAAATAATCACAGTGCCGCTGTGGGGGGTGTCCAAGGGAGGGGACTGGGCTTAATTGTGCGGTGATTAAATCCGATGCGAGATCAAAGCGACGGCACGGGGCGATGCGTCCGCGACGCGCACGTACATACAAGGATGTTCAATGTTCATACACCTATGTAGATGTTGTTGGCAGCCATTCCAGTGAATGTATAAACTGCTTAGTAGGTATCAGTTAACTTGATTTTTCTGACGTATGTTCAGTTACTTAAGTTTTTTAATTTAATTTGTTAACCGACACTTACAGAAACTTTATTTGCTTCTACTTACCAAAAAGCTGTCCTGTGACAACGGAATCGTTAGGTACTAGCTCATGTCACTTAAAAAGAAAGCTAGCGGCCATACTTTTGTAAATTAAGCTTTATTTCAACTTTAGCGCAATGGATTTAGATTATAAATGAATAAAGCACCTATATCTTAAATGAAAGAAATTGGCGTAACACATCCAATTGTTATAGACGAGCAATAAACCTACATTTGAACGATGAATAAATGCATTTCCTTCAACTTTATCTCCTCTTTGTGTGCATTCAAGACTAACACAATAACACAATAGGCAGTAATATAATAGTCCGAGTCCTTTCCCTGTTTCTGTACGAATCCGTTCTGCGCGCGTTTCCCAGCAATTACAGCTGCGCGTACGCATATCGCCTATGAAGTTATTACGACGAACAATAGCGTTGCACTCGTGTTATTTATTGCGGAGCTAATCAAATTAATAGTCCTTCCACAGGAATAAGCTAATGCTATACCTGCGATATATTTCCTACCGTTGTTTTTGATTTAACTTAATGAAAGCATTTATTTAAGGCTTACTCTAATTTTCCCTAGGTATTTATGATGATGAATAATCAACGTATTGAGAAATATGGTTAGTGTTAGTTGGATGTCTATTGCGTAATCGATTGTCTTTCTTTTAAACAGAGGACAAAGAGGCTTATATTCAGCAGTGGACATCAATTTGCTGATGGATTAATGATTAACTGTCAAGTGTAGTTATGACAAATGCCAGATAATAAGTCTTCATCAAGTCTTCAAATACGTTCCTATTCGAGTATAGATACTTAATATTATCAAATCTAAAATCATTGATACGAAGTATGAAACCTTATACTATATTATACAAACAGTTATTTATTTATTACTATCACCACACATGCGTAGAAAAGCTAAATTGGAGGAGTATAATGTACAACAAAAAAGGCATATCATAGTGTAAAACATTACTTGTATCTTTTTCCACTACATTCTTTTCTCCATTATATTACAGTAACAGATAAAATTCACGTCTAGAATATTGTGATCTATTTGTGTATTGAAAATTATTCGTAAACTGACATATGAATGTTGATAAAACTCCAAAGCAATGTAAGTGCGTTATTTTAATCATTCGTCGCCACGAATGCCACTTAAGAACGTCAAGCGATTACACCTCCCGAGATTGCCTTAGCATTCACCATGATAACTTGGAAATACAGCATTTTGCCGCGCAAGAACTGAGCTAGCAACTATGTATTATATTTTCCATTACAAAAGTAACTTTGCTTTTTGCCTCGATCTCTCGACAAATAAAGCAACGCACGCTAACTAGTGCTGCCAGTTTATTTCTCGAATTCTTTTCATTCCTAGGTGCCATGTCAAAAACTGCAAGTTGGTTCAAAATTTTTGAAAATAGTGCTAATGCCCATTAGGCACTAGGCTAACAAAAAGCCAAGATCGTATAGAGAAGATAGAGAGAAGAATCGTATAATAGTAGGTATGTGTTTTATGAAAAAAAAAACATTCACTTCTAATTGAATGTAGAAAACCAAAACACACTTTAACCACAAATCATGAAGAATAACATTAGTGTATGAATAACTAAGTTAATTCATTGATAACTTTGAAAATATAATGTGCTTCTTTTTAAACATAATCCGTGATGCCCACAATAGTTAAGTTTTAGGTGCTAGATATTAAAATTGGGCGTAACACTTAAACAAAAGAGCTAAATCTAGCACTGGAAGTGCTAAGCTGGCAACACTGGCGCGCGCGATGCGATAGCGTCGTAATTATCAAACTGTTATAATTTCACAACGACTGACTTAAATTGTAATTTAATGGGGCACTGTTTCTCAAAGTAATTTACGTTATCTCAGATGCTCAGTGGGCGGAGTGTGTGACGCCTGATACCAGACCGGCTCTGTTCCTCTAACTCAACTAATTGGACATCAGATGAACTACTTATCGTTGTTTAATTAGACTTGTGTTGCGCAAAGAATCTCAAGTCATCAAGTGAATTCGAGTTATAGCTAATGCTTGTTAACTGATAAAATCAGCTATGGAATCTTTCAAAGCCTTTTGTTAATAAAAACGTAAAGGAGCAAGTGGGCCACCTGATCGCAAAAGGTTTCCATAACTCATAGAATTCATGCTACGGACAATAAAAAGCAAGCGGGTCGCAGTAATGGTAAGTCAGCAGTACTATAACCATGGCCGGCTCGACCAGAGTATCACGGCCTCCCAGTTTCGTCAAGTGAGTGAGAATACCTGAGGCCCAATTGGTGAGAAAGGGGGTAACGGTTAGCAGCGCACTTGTGACTCTACTTACGGTAATCGCTGCTCGTCTGCTACATAACACATAAAAAGTATTCATAAATGTAATGGAGATGCCTGCGAGAACAGAAAGATCGCTGATGCTTGAAATCTTGGTCAATATTACCTCAGTACCTATACTAGTTATCAAAGTTTTGCAATGTTGGTTGAGTCGGTTATTAATTTAAAGTAGGAACAATTATGTGCAAAATTCAATCAGTGTGTAGTGAAGCTGAATAAATAGAGTTGGAGTTCAATTGTCCCGTAGATTCAATTTGAAACATTCGGTTATGAAAAGTAATTATATTAAAAACGTCATGTGGCACAAACGGTCTAACAATATAATTGAAATCGTCCCTAAATGAAACGAATAAAACACAATAGAACCGGTGACAGACAGAAGCACGCATAAACAGCGCTAAGTGGTACTTACCGCCCCCGGCGAGGGTGTGGGGGAGCACGGAGGGGGGGGGGGGGGGCTGATATAATGACGATCAACTGCAAACAACAATAACAAACGCGCAAATTAACGGCCGACGACTCCGTAGGGCTGCGGGAAATTAAAAAGAAGCAATTATCACGAGGAAGGTTAGGGGGAATTCAGGAAATAAAACGACGAAAATATTTTAATTTGGAAAACCTTCATACCTACCCCAGCCTTTGAACAAGTATAATACGACTTTTTAATTTAAAGAAGAAACATGGAAACATGACCCACTTCAACAAAAATAAAAATTAAGACAAACTACCATTGCTGAAAGTGAACAACATAATTTAAATATTTAAATTTCAAAGTCAGTAAAGTTAGGCTTCAATATTGTGAAAATAATTTACACGAACACTCTTGAAGTGATTATTATTACAAATGTTAAGGTATTTGCGTAAATGTTATATTAAGCGCTTAAGTAGCCTCTCTTAGATAAATAGACAATCAATAAAATCAGTGGTAAGTGCACGGCAACGAGAAACGAACCCAACAATCATTGTTATGGCCACTCCGCTTTCAACATGCTATCATTTTATCTGATTGAGAGTGAACAGTTTCTTTTACGAGTTCTTTAGAAAGCCAATGTTTAACAGTGAAAAGAAAAAAATCCTCTCAAGGCACCATCTGGGTAGCCCTATTTACGATTCACACATCGCGTCAAACTATGACAGGTCATATCGGTTGTGGGAATATAATCTTTATGAGGGTAGGAATAGGGGGTAGGGTTGTGCAGTATCGGTGTAATCTGATTCTTTGTTACAGCCGCCCATTATCGGCGGGCTGGCGACGCGCTGAAAGGGCGCTCTCGGTACATTAATCACTTTATATCCTGGAGCAGGGGAGCGTCTCTGAACCTTGCTGTGACAGTTGTTTATCGCACTTTCTTAAAATAAGCCATTCAATAAAAGCTCGTCCGAGTGTAAGGCGTCCTTACTTTATTTACATCATGGTGGTAATATAACAGACAATGGGACTGAATGGCCAGATTTTTATTTGAATTTTGGCTGCACCCTCTTTTTGTGAGGAAAATTTTGCGAATGGCCAGTGAAAGTAATTGATAAATATGGTCAAGTTTATCAGAATACGCCAACGAAATAGACTAGCCTTACAATGTAGTAGTCGTGAATGAGACAGATCGAGCAACAACGTGATGTAAATTCCCTCTTTGAAACTGTCACTAATTGGGCTTAACTTAGGATAACAGCCTCCAGTGATCTATTCCATTAGTATTTCCCGATACGCTCTCGTGCAACTTAGTTGCTCGCGCATTTTATCTTGATCGCTTTATCAACGGTCGGCGCGTAGGAGCGCCTCTCGCGCAGCTTCTTGACACGCGAATATCGCCAGACGGGATTATCCCTAAATAAAGCGTGCAGCATAAATTGTGACTTAAAACATGTAGTGTAATTCAACCATGGGAGAGCCACGCTTCAGTAGGAACCGGCTGGCTCGACCGGAATGATTTATTTATTTATTAATTAAATTTAATGATACCACGGGTCCACAGAAATCTGGCGTGAAGCAGCACCAGCCCAATTTGGGAGAAAGAGGGTTAAACGTTACCCGCGCACTTGTGACTCTACTGGTGTTGCAGGTGTCTAGGGGCGGCATCAAACGGCTTTGATGCAATGCGACCTTCGTACCGTAGTTATCAGAGTCCAGAGACAGTTATTGTCTTCTCATCGGCCCCCTATAATATTTTTTTACCCCAGATAGGTATTTTTATCGTAATTATAATCCAAAGCCACATTTGATTTATGCGGTATCTTTATCGTACTTAATTATAATCCGAAGCCACATTATACTTGTGGTAAATATTTATACATCGTAATATCGAAACATAAGCTCAAGAAGTAGGCTCACATAAAGTTAGGCCTGTAAAAGTACGCGTACATTTTATATCTGGTCTCCAGGGCTTTGAGTTACAGCCGCGAGAAAGATCCCCTATTTTTTATTAATCATAACAAGTTTACTTTAGAGAGTATCTTTTTATAGCTGAATGGTTTTATGATATAGCCTGGTGTAGATACCTAAAGGATTTTAATGCCTCAAGTCTCTCTACGCCAAACAAAAATGTACGAATTCAAATTGGGAAGGCAAGTCTTCCAATCCCCAGTGGGCTGACACGGTAAAACTGACGCCCATTAACCCTCCGCTCTCTGCTCTAATTGAACTGTGACTTTTGTGAAATAACTATATCGTCTGATTTTCGGAAACTGATTTGATTCTACTATTCTATTTTATTTTGCCATGGACAAGTTAAAATTGCGTCGTAATCGTTAGTATTGATTCAACCAATTCAGAATAATGGTGGATTTGAACTGAACTATTGGGTGGGCTAAAAAGGTTTTGTATGATTTCATGTTTTAACCCTTTAAAAGCTTTATATAAGTGGTGTCAGTTCCATGAAGGAAATAACCCAAACTCGTCCGTCTGTTGACGCAGATGCGCGTGCGCACTGTGATTACGCCTCTCTGTGCTTCAATTGTTTGTTGAGCGAGTATTTCTCAACCGGCTTTTGTACCTCCCAAATTGTGGCTTGCTTTAAGAATTTCGCCCTTGGAAATTTACAAGAATGGCTAAAACCTGAACGTTGTAAAGAAACTTAAATTTGAGTAACTACTTTTTCTTTATGAGTTTTAACCTTAAAGGTTCCGTATACACTAAGAATCCTATGTATTGCCATTTAGACGGCGCGCATACTCCTCAAATAGAATTATAGAATTGGAGAAGCAGCGATTCCGCCTGTTTATCGAGATGCTGGGCGGTATCGCACAAACGACCGTCGGAGCCTGAGTTACCAACTCCTAGAAATATTACCCCTAATCCTAAGTGACGAATCCATTAATCCTTCAAAACAAATAACTTAAAACAAATTAAGTAATAGTTTCGTATAATCAGATATTTCTTTCTTAATTGAGATACAGCACAGAGTATTACGCATAATAATCTTCATTGAATGGACCTCCGCAGTGCAGTCAGAATTGTAAGAAGTAGATTTTTATTAATGTACCTCTAGATTGGTGATCTCTAACGGGAGCCAAGTCCAAATAATTCGAATCATACTTTTTTGCTCGATCTGAGAATTGAACCCACAAGATCACAGCTAAGTACTTAATCAAGCAACAACCACAACCGCCAAAAAAATACTTTCCCACTTATTTTCCCCCTACATTTGGAGAAGACCCCTAAGTAGGGATCCCTGGTCGGAGGCTCAAGCCGTCTCGTTTTGAGGAGATAGCAGTCGCCGGGCTGGGCGCGTTTGAACTTCGATCGCCGTCGCGCCGCGTTCGAGACTGAGATGATAAACTAATTCTGCTGTATTTTTCTTTTCAAGTATCAAAGAGATTAATATACGTGTTGATAAAATTTATCATAAATCTTACATTGCATTTATTTATTTCCATGGTCTTATATTGATAGTAGAGTAACGCTAAGATTAAAAACAACGCCTTCTTGAACTCTACATTCAAAGGTACATGTTAGACTATAAATACAAAATATAAATCTTTAAAAAATTTGACACAATTAAAATCATAAAATAAAACAAACGCCCCGTTGCTTGGTTGTCCAGTGGTTTAAGTAGTGGACCGTCATCTCGGGGTCCAATTCAATTCCCTTTTACAATTTTTTGAACATTGGTCGGGTTCGTGATTATCGCCAAGTGATTAAACATAATCCCATCATCGTAGTATAACTTGATTTCTATGAATAATAACATGCGAAATATATTTTCAACAGAATTTATTATAACTTTATAGAAACATGCAAGGAGTGCTGAGAAAATAGACCTAAATGAATAATACAAGCAGAATCTGTGTACCCTGCCTGTTATAATATGTATTGCCAGCAAACATTTTACAGTAACGCCACAAACGCTCTGTTTACTTCTCTCCCAGATTACTGATTAAGTTGTTGAATATCTAACATACTTTTTAACAGCGACCTTCCTATAACTCGAATATTTATTTTTGGATTTTATAACGAATGAAATTCAGAAAACTTTTGAAAATTGACGCAGAACTATACTGAATTGGACTAACTGTACTGGTACTAGGCGGGTGTAGCGGCCTTTGCTCTGCAGTGATAGAGTACAAGCTCATAATACTAATGCATTGCCCGCTGATATGACTTGGTGATCACCCTCTGCCATGATAATCGACATGAGTTATCAAATGGCGTCCCGTTGTCTCGTCAATATCCCGGCAACCAGTCCAGCAAGATCCTATCATAGACCCGGCTTAGTTCCCTTCTTATCTGCAATAGTCCTTGCAGCTGGCGGGTGCCGTCATTGGTTGCATCTCCCCAATAATACAAGTCTCTTAGGAAAAGTGGAAAGCGCTGCTCGCTGCAGAGATCTCCGCGCTGGTTTACGGTCGCGCTGTTATTACATTTGCCGATGCTGTATATCAGCTTTATGCGCTCTTATTTTATTACCCACCATAAAATATAATAAACTCCATGCAATGTTTTCTCAAGCAGTTGTAGAAATGAAGGCGCATAATGCGGGCATTATTATATTGTCACATATTATAAGGGTTTTCAGGTGGTTAAATCTGTGAGTTAAATTTCAAATTCAACATTGAATTTTTATTTTTAGGAATAAAGAAAATGTTCAAAGTAGTCGTTAAATGCGCATTGAATTATATTAACATTTATTAAAGTATTGTTGGTAATATTCCTACAGAATATTGTAATGTGATGTTTTATGCAGGTACCCATTTTTTTTTGCGGAAATTTGGTAGAGAACCGTCAAACATTCATTAAAATACAATACCATTTAGACAGTAGGTACCTACAATCACATACCTGTATTAACTATCTAATGAAATAAATATTATTACACTCGGACATGGAAGAGATATGGATGGATGGAAGTGTTTATCACAAGAATTCTTTTCCAGAATAGGAATCGAACCCATGACTATTGGAGTATAAAGCAGAGTCCCTATACACGCTATGGAACTTTCAATAATACCCACTCGTACAGAAACTGTTTGATACTCTCTGCGTTATGTCTTGCAGAAGTTATTTTTCGTAGTATGTGTATCCGAAATTGGAAGGTCCCCCTAGTAGTTCTTCAACTGAGGCTAACATTTTGTGGTTGGATACAAATGTTCAATGTCGAATACACAAGAATTGACCCCCAGTGTAAAGTTAGCCTCTGCAAGCATTCTGCAAAAACATATTCGCTTTAAATACAGGGACGATAGAATTTGAATTTTTCACCGATTTACTCTCGGAGCGTCACAAAAGGAGGGTCATTCTAAAGCCGGGATATTTAGGCATCTTCCGCGCCGCTGAGCCCTGAGCGCCGCGACGCGGGCGCCGGCCATCAGCTCGACCGCAACTCCAAACTCGCTGGAAATAAGCCCCTTTGATCTACGACATTTATATAAAGCGCAGATAACTTCTACCAGTTTTGTGCCCTAAGTGATTTTTTGTCTGCTGAAAATTGGCATCAGCCTTGCTGTTGCATACCTACATTTGACTTATGTCTACGGTTAGGTACGAACCTAGTAGTTTTATTTGTTGGTAACTTCAAAATGTAAGTACCTACTTGTAATATTCTTTTATAAATCTGCTCCGTTGCGATATTTACCTTTAAGAGTAATATATCAAACGATATCTAATTTATTATAAATTAGAATACCTATTCTAAGTATAATGAACTTGGCGGCTCTCATTGAATTTAAAACTGATCGATAGCAAAGGTTAAATTTATTCTTACAAATAAGAAAGGCGCCCGCCGTTACAAGGTTATATTCAAATATATCAATAATGCAAAGTTTTTTTGCTTCACATAATTTACCTTTGTTCGTATTATTTTCTTATCTACATTTCATATGCATGAAGCCTAATGTCGAATAATATAGTGAGCTGAACGATAAATCTCACTGTATTTACGTAAGTAAGTATAATAAATATTAACTATAGGAATAAAACTAAAAGGTTTCCGTTCGAAATGTACCATTATCATAGTACTTAACTTTTACATCTTTTTACATAAAGTATTGTTATTGTAAATGAGAAATCCCATTGAAACTTTACTTCCTATCACAAAAAATACAAGTCTCAGTTTGTTCTACCATAAAAAGTTATGTAAAACAAAGTTGAACTAATTTATTAAATAATTCCCCGTCAAAGTGATCTTCTGTCTCAAGTTGCAGGACGCAGGTGTTTTGATTGAAGTTTACATATTTGAAAAGATCTAAATTTCTAGCTTTATCCTCAACACAGTTAAGGGGGGTTGAAAGTGGCCTGAATTGCTTCGAGAAAAGGATGGCACAGCCGTGCCGCTTTTTTGGTCGACTTGACGGGGGCACTTTCGTATATTGCTAGATACGTCAATATTTTCACTGGGGAATTGAAAACATGTAAATGTTTGTAGATAAGTAAATTAGCATAAGTTCGCAGGCCCTGGCACATGTTTCGCAACATTTCCCGGGTGTCCGCTAGAGCGCGCGCGACATGTGCGCGCCAGCTGGCTGCCGGGCCCCCACGCCCCCCACGCGCCCCGCCTCGCCCCGGCATCAGGTCGGAGTCGGAACTGGGGACAACCGCTGGAGACACCAGACGCACTGACGGCGAGCCGCCCTTGCTATGTATTTGACATTTCAACAGCAAAGTGCCAATACCTATCCAATAAGGGTTATTCGAGAAAATTACTTTATTATTTGAGAAAACTAAGGTATTGGCACATAAGTAGATAACCGTTGATTTACTAATCATCATCAGCCTGTTGCAGTCTACTGCTGGACATAGGCCTCTTTGTGCTCGCCACTTTGATCGATCTTCGGCTACTCGCATCCAGCTCCAGCCAGCCCTCTTGCGCAGATCTTCACTCCATCTGGCCTGAGGTCGTCCTACACTACGTTTTCCAAGACGCGGTCTCCACTCCAGAACTCGTTTACCCTAACGGTTTTCAGTTCTGCGGCAGATATGGCCAGCCCACTGCCACTTCAGCTTGCTTATCCATCAAAGTACTATACAAAACTGTCAAATAAAAAAATCGACTCTCATCTTACTGCCAAAACACATAAATATCAATTGAAGAAATATGACATTTGTGGTAACGTGATGTGTGGCTTTCTGTACCTAACAACTTTTTGCACAGGGATATTATGGAAATCTCATAATCAATATTTTGCATTTCCAAAACAACTAACTACATAAGATAAAAGATTAGCTAAAAAGATAAAAACATACACAAACGAGTAAGTATGCTTGAGAAGCAAATCCATGGGGAGACGTATTTCTTATTTTCGTAGCGTAGCACACAAAATCACACCAATATTGTAAAGGCGAAAGTTTGTGAGTAAGTAGAGGTATGTGAGTTTGTTTTTGTTTCTTTTTAACGGACGGCCGGAGCAATTTTAATACAATTTGGTATGGATTTGGCTATCTAGATTAACTTAAAGGCTATTATTTTACTGCGAGAAAATATTTTATAATTATATGAAAGTTAATTATTTTGTGCGATTTTATACAATTTTGTAAAGAGTTACCTGAAAATCTGGATTAATATGTGGGCGACATTTTCAATAAGTCACAAAGTAAGTACAAGTCAGTAAACGTACTTACCTAAGAGTTATTTGGCTTCTGATACTTAATCCACTTACCTAAGTTCTTATTTTCACTATATTTTATTTTCTCTAATAAGCCGCGGGTAGCACCGCGCTGCACACCTAGTTTATTATGAATAATAAAAAGTGGGAATTACATATTATACCTAACCTTGGTAGTCAGGTCGCGTCCAGACGCGTAAGCTATAAGAATCCGAAATCTTCAAATTCAAAATATTTGCACGGATGGGCGTCGGGTGGAATCCGGGATCAGTCTGTGTCTTTGCCATTTCCATTTCAAACGCATGTAGTTCGCTTAGCGTTTGATGAGCTCGGTGGCAGAGTTTGTTTTAGAATATTAGGGTATTAATATAAAAGGGATATGGTATGAAATGTTCTGGAGCGATGGTAGCTCAGTGGGGAAGGACTTTGATACAAAATAATGGTAGGTATTGTTTGGTTAGTACAACCTTGTGGACTTAGTGGTTTGTGGCCACGGCACAATAGCAATCAGAATGATATTTGGCAAAACAAATGTCGGTTATTGGTCGCTTATCGTCAAGAAGGAAAAAAAATGTCGATTGAAGATTTAGGATTAACAAGATTTTTGAAGGGTTGGTGACTTATTTTGTTACGGTTTGCAGGTCGAAAGCTGTAACTTACCTTAGTATCACGGTTAAAATTGAAATAAAAACCGTCTCGATACTGCTTTAGCATAATAATGTATTCTGGGCTGTCAATATCTGAAAGTAATAATATTACGTTAAAATAAATAGTTGTGACTCTAGCCTCCCCTAAGCCCAGTGTTATTAATAGGCTATTATTAGCCATCAGCAGTGACGGTAAAACTCCGCTGGCGCCCCCCGCTTGTGAAACCTCTCACGTCTGACAGGCATGGAGTGCGTTATTCCCTCCCGGAGCGCGCGGACACTCGACGCTGTAATTCCGTTACCCGCCGAATGGGAACTCGTCAAAACATGAAAAGATAAAAGTTTTACCATTCGTTCGCGTTCCGTTTTTACAACTACTAACTCTGTTTGAATGGGTAATATTCGGCGAAGGCAAACAAAGGGCCAAGTTGTGTTTATCTGTGGTGGTTGAAATTTTAGTATGGCATACGAGCGAGAATTTTTTATCTCAGTAAAAATTTTTACTCACGGAAAAAAGGAAAAATACACTCACTACATATCAAATCTTTTTTAACAGTTTATAATGTGTAATTTGATCATCGTCGATCGATTTTTATTGATTTATAGATTAAGCTGTTCATCAAAACGAGAGCGTTTTCTGTCCAAGTAGTATAAGGAACTGGGACATGGAATAGAAGGAAAAAAAATCAGTTTCACAGCTAATTTGTCGTGAAAATTATGATTTATTAATGGCTTTCCCGCATTAGAACCCGTATGTGAAAATTGTCAGTGCTGCACTACCACTTTGACTTGTTTACCTTGTGGAATTCCAATACTCATATAACCACGCCACTGCTCATGCACGAGCATAACGAATGGCAGCCGTATATTTGGTGTATTCCGACATCCCGACGTTCATCTAGTTGCTTTTATACAAATGTTTTATGTAAATACGCTCGGGATGCGTGCGAGGCAGGCCGCGTGTTGTCGACGGGCCCATGCTTAGCGCGGCCATGCTAAAAACACTAAAGCTTCGTATTCACTTCGAACATGATTACGGTTTTAGAAATAACATGTTCACTAAGATCTGTCTTATTTATTTTTAGCTCTACCCTCTTCTACCCTTCATTGCAAATAAACATAACTTACATCAAATTCAACGCTAAAACCGCCATAGGTTAAAATATCGGTCTCATTTATATTGGATAGTGGCCCGCCCTCACTTCGCTTGGGGACCGTAATTCAGAAATGAACCGATAGATGGCGCTGTGTCCAATTACATCGCTCAAGCGTTTCGTGTTTTCGGTTTACCTATAAGCCTTGTCGTTGTCCATTGAAGTTATCTCTTTATAAATAGTATAGATATGGCAGATGTACGCGTACATGTATACTTAATTATCGTCACCTCATCAGTCATCAGAATCAGTGACTTATGAAAATCTGTAGACTTCAAATAATTTCATCAATTTTCTATTTCTTAGGAACAATTAAACATGCGGTAGGTACCTATAATAATACGTGCTCTGTTCACTAAAACAGATGTCTGATGTTCCAAAGTCTAGAGTCTTCAGAAACGTTATTTGTTTCAAGTGAGTACGCAACTTAACATTTCCATTTATCTTATTTATTTATCTGGAGTGCTTTTAAATGGAGACCAAGCATGGCTCTACGAGCATGGTTCGCGGTTTATTTGGTCAATGTGGCGTGATTACTTTGCTCCTAAAGATAAGACAGGATGGATTGGCCTTTTAAGGACGAGATCTACTTGTACCACTAAAGGTATATTTATTACAGATACTCGACTCAATTAGGACTAACATGACATGCTTTCTGATAAGAAATATAAATCTGAGTAGAGAAACTTACCTTTATACATAAAACAGTACAATATACCTAGTGTATAGGTATAGAGTACCTGTATTAGGCAGTTGGTATATCTAAATAAGGTAAAAGCAATCAAGTAGTTTGCTTGCACTCAATTAGGTTCCTAGGTAATTATTTAAATTTAATTGCACCAAATTTGGTATAAGTATTAAACGAACTTCATGCCTAAAGATATTCTCTAGTTAACCTTTGGGTCATACCGAAAGCACAGGATGTGGCAAAAGTAGATCGTTATACACATGATACAAGGAATTATGTCATAATATATACTCACGCATATTCAGTGATTAAATTAAATTAATAATTCACATAACATCTTATACATTAATCTGACTCCGTACTAAGTAGCTTGAGCACTTGTGTAACAAATATCAGACAGCATAAATATAGACAGCATATACTTACAATAAGAAGACACCTGGATAGGGTTTCCATCCGTCCGGGTTTCCTCAGATTTGTCCTACTTTAGAGGGCATCCGGGAAGCGTCCGGGAAAGGTTTCATTTGTAGACCGGGTTTTAAAAAACAAATAACATTGAATATGTTTCAAAGATCTTGTTGACATGCCCGACTGTATCCAGACTTCCAGATTTTTGAGATGGCAACCCTACCTGGATAAGAAGGCTGGGTTAGAACGCTCTGGAAGAGCTCCATCCAGTTTGAGGCTCGTCTATCAGATTGCAGACACAATGTTTGATTAAATCTCCTGTTATGACGCACCGGCGTGATTAAAGTGCTGGCGCTCCGTGCGCCGGGCGGAGGCCTAGCGTAGGGATGGGGCTCGGGCCATAACATGGATATCGATATTACCTACTTATATTCTCTATATAAACCCCGTGGTTCTTTTCAAATACCTATCTTAAAATCTTCTCGAGGGCATTATACTGATGGAAATAATCAATGTTTTCCAAAAAGAACAACAACGATCTAATGTCAAGAAAAGTCTGTACCATAAGTCATTGATTTTTTAATTATTTAATGGTCCTCATCATGAAATCTTAGGAGTAATCAGTATCATAGTAGTATATTCTATGGTAATGCTAATAAAATCTTATCGCTAATAACGATTATTATCTTGATAACTTTGTTCCTCATTGAATTTGCATAGGAAAGCAATCGATTTCACTAATATCGATTATTTCCAACTCTACGCATAGTGGCGCACCGCACCGCGGCGCAAGCGGCGCGCACGACAAATACTTGAGCGTTGCGGTGCGCGCCCGCAGCGTGTCATATTCACGTGATGCCGTCGGCGCTCGCGACACACGCATACTCCGGATTCCTTCCACGCTGCTCGGGGCTGATGGTGGGGTCACTCGTTATTCTTACTAATATTACAAACAACAAAACTTGTGACGATTCACTTCTCTCTCACGCTAAAGGATCTTGACGAAACTTCACAACAATACAGCTACAATTTTTAGAGATAATAATGTTATGATCCAAAATATTACGATTAATTATTCTATTTCCACGCGTGTGAAACTGCGGGGCGCAGCTAGTTAACTCGTGAACAGGTATCGAGATGTGTTTATTATACGTTTGTATGACCAACGCGCAAGATAGCTGCTGAATGCGAGTGGCTAAATATAGTTCGGAGTGGCGAACAGTGGGAGAGGCCTATGTCTAGCAGTGGATTGCAACAGGCTGATTATGATGATGATTCATACAACGAATGCTTTGATGGTAGCAGTCAGAAAGGTACAAATTACTTTGGAAACCTTCGAGCGCGAGTCGATAGCACTTGACAAGGTTTTTATATAAATCCACCGCACTTTTAAAATGGCTGGTCTTGACAGCACACAGTGATGTAGCATGAAGATAGTATATTTTCGCCGAGCAATAACCCGGATGGCTCCGTAATCGCCCGCGCCGCTATTAGCCGGAGGGCGGACGCGGCTTCACGCCGGCATGAGGGCGGCATTACCGCTGCAGCGAGTGCACTGTATTGTTTTTATTGCTAATGGACTCGCAATCTCACTCACTACATTATATCCTACTTATATCGCGGGACGCGGCCCCTACTGGTTGATGCCAAGATGAGAAACTCGAATTCACACGCTAGATTAGCACAGGGACCCAAATTGAGCCTTTGGGTTTGGGTATAAGTAGATAAGAGTCTCCATGCCGGTCAACTCTGCCAGGAGCCTGCGCAAATAATAAGATTTCGTTTGGAACTTATTTTTAAGGAAATACTACCTCATCTGGATATCTTCACCAGTAAGGTCTTTTTTCTTTCCTTCTCCCTTAACCCTAAGGTATCTTTGCTTTCAATTCCAGGTGCGCCTGTATAATGGAAGAGAGATGTATTGTCTCTTTCTCTCTCTCTGTAATTTAGAGTTTTGTTCAATATCTATTTGAGATAGCGCCAACCTCACTTTTAGTAATATTAGTAGCCTCGCGGGAAATATAATATATTTAATATGTAGCTGTTTAGTTATACAAAATAAAAAGATATAAAAGGTGGACTTTATGGCTGAATGCACGCAATATGCAAATGATCAAGCCTGTCTTTAGGCTATCTTAGAAGTTTCATCTTGCACCTGGCTGTGTGCTCTAATCAAGTTTATAATCTGCATTAGGTACACCTTTTCACATGTCTAATTTATTCAAATGAATAGGTTCGATGGCTAAGAAATACACTAAGATCGATTAAAAAAAGCACTAATTAGTTATGCACATAGTATTAAAAATATTTACCATACATCTACTGTACTGATTTCTTGTTAAAGTTCTGGTATCGAGTGATTTCCGAATAGGTGCAGCCTGTCACGCCAGGAATTATATGTGACGCTGGTGATTAAATCGCCTAAGCTTTTAGAGATAAATAGGCACGTCACAACATGGCTGCGCCGGAGACGTGACGCCTTATCTTATTTGTAGCTGCTCCAATTATACCGCCTAACTAATTCAGCCCAGTCGACCGCTCGCTCAGTTCCATTATTTTTTTTAACTCACATCTTAATCTATCTGAGTGCCTATTACTTTCAAGTGTGTTCGAATGCCAAACAAACTGCGTACAAGCCGAACGCCGAGCTGAGTTATCGTGAGAGGGAGTGGAAGCTTTTAGACGACGCAGGTACGGACTACGGTGAATGCAGAACCTTTTTCCACCTAGAGTAAGTTTAACAAGTTCGTCGTGTAGCGTGTTGAAAGGGAGTTTGTTTAGGCATCGAGTTAGCCGTGTAGACTCGAATGTTTTCTTAGGGAGCTGCTAAAGTTATTCAGCTGGAATACATTTGAAGGTCTTTAGAGACAACGTCGTAAAAGGATCATTGAAACGTGAATATGATTCAAAGTTAACGGTAAAGGTAAGATTTTCCACATAATGTACTTACACTATAGATGCAATAAAGATATTGAGTAGGTATTGATAAACGTGCGGGAGAGACACAATATGATTTAAAATAAAAAAAAATAAAAATCGTTTATTGTCTCTTAAAAACATAACTATAAGTACACTAGCGGCCGCCCGCGACTCCGTCCGCGTAGAAAAGTAACTTTTTACCCCCCTTTCAACCCCTTACAACCCCCTTTTCGCAATAAAAAGTAGCCTACTTATGTCCTTTCTCAGGGTCTAGATTATCTGTATACCAAATTTCATTTAAATCCGTTGAGTAGTTTTGGCGTGAAAGAGTAGCAGACAGACAGAGTTACTTTGGCATTTTTAATATTAAAGTATGGATTAGTTGAGAAAGGAGAACAAATTTGAGACAAAGGGACGAAGTTCAGCTCATGCTGCCTCGAGTGTACACCCTCGGTCAGCGCTGGTTTTCAACTTCTCCCGGCTCTCTAAGGCGAAAGTATAATTCGTTTAAAACTGTAGATATAATTACAAATATCTCTTCGATTTCGAGGTTAGCTCGAACCATCCTTCTGTGTACTATTATTTTGTGCTTTGATCGGTCCTTGGCTGTACATAAAATAGTCAATTTGCCCGCAGCTGTGCCTTTGTAACATCTTGTGATTTTACACAGCGTTATATTACCTCTGAAGACGTGTACGGTACACGGAATCGCGGCTGTCACGCTCCGCTCCGGCTGATGTAGCTCATTTCCTCTCGACTCCCGCGCCGTTTTGAACCCTACAGGCCAGGGAATAGGGACAGGGGTAGTGATGCATTGTGGGCCTGCGCCAAACCGCAGTCAAATACCTGCAAGAAAGTGCCGGCAATTATGGCGGCTATTAGATCCCGCGGTTCGTATTCTTGATGCAGTCTCGAATTACGGAGATGTAAAAAGCCGAAGCTCGAGTCGCGGGCCGAGGATTCCGTACAGTTTTTTAGGTGAAATTTCGGACATCTTAATAATTGCCTGTGAAGCTCATTTGTCAGTTTCCTTTGTTGTTACGCCATATCAAATTAAAAATATATGTCCCTGGCTGGAAAGTCCTTAGGTAGGACAAATTAATAGAGCGAATCACTTTCCCACACACATCAGGTAGATTTTATGCTTCAGGTTCTATAGTTTATTGTATTACCTACAGCATACGGGAGATTTAAATGTCAAGGAAATATAAAACTTTACATATTTCTGATAGACTCTTATTAAGTACATGACTCCGTTCTGCTATTTTAATTTTGCAATTTTGCACGTCCAAACATCATGTTTCCTTGGTTTTCTTTTACTTGTTTGGAACTCTAAAACATAGAAGATATGGCAGCCGCGGGCATCCGCACGATCTGATAGCTCACTCGGCAGAGCATCTGCCCGGATATTATCGTCTAACCGGTGCTTGGCGCTCAGTTACTAAGTTGCATCAGACACTCGCTTCGCCAGCGTAAACTATCAACTAAGCTATCTCAGCCAATGAAGCTATTATGTTGTTGCGTAACTTTAATCTTTCATTCACGTTATATCGCGTCAAATCCCGTTTGAAGGACCTAATACTCGGACTCGGACAGGATCGATGAATATGTTAGTGATTTATTATCAAAACGTGCGAAATTTTATTTAGTTAATTATTTAGTGTATTATTTTACGTAAATTGTTGCCAAAGCAATTAATGCAAATCTTAAAATTGACTTCAATCATAATGCTGATAAATTGAAGTTTAATTAAATTGTATGATTTATTACGGCCTTTTATGAACGTTCACGGGTAAATTTATTTTTACATTTATTTAGGTAATATTTTTATGCTAGAGGTAACAAACTGTAATTTATGTCTTGAATTAGAAAATTCTTGAAAAAATATTAATGAGCCAATCATGGTCCCCTGACCGTGATGGCCTTTTCTTGTGCACTCAGAAATTATGTCAAGTTAGAGATTAATACATTCGTCCATATAAGTAAATGTGACATTTGAGTTCAATGTAAGGGACTACGTCAGGGGAGTAGTCAGTCTACCAGAGTATGATGAGTCACTGAAATATGTTGGGTCACAACAAATCTCAACATTAAGGTCCTACACGATAGGAAAATGTAATCCAATGTGTGACTTTCCGTACACTCACGATACAGCAATTAGGTGGACTAGTCAGCGCGTGGGAGTTGACGACTCAGTCACATGTACGTTGGCATACCTACTCACCGGCTACTGTGCTCAGCTATGAATCACCATATTGTTTCCCGACAAAACACCGACGTAGTCTTGTGACCGCAAATAGCTGCTTTCGAAAGAAAACGTGACGAAAATTACTCAGTGGCAATCATTGATCAGCACGGAACGGAGGGCAATGGTGAACTCCATTAATTCTGTCAACAGACTCGTTGCGAGTTTCATTTGACACGATGATTGCGTCTCTCACTGTCGCTGAGAGACACGACGTGTATGAGCAGGGCTCTTCATTGATTTTATTGTAGTTATCTAACTATTTCACATTTGTTTCAATCTTAATACTTGCAAATATGAAACAAGGTGCAGACAATTTCAATATTATAGTTTTCTATTCAATTTGGAACTGGATATCGGACTTCAAAGTTACGGCTTTGGACGCAAAGAGAGTTGCTGACTTTCTTACACTGAGCTTTATCATAAGGAAAGCTAATTAAATGTATTATAATGTACTAACCTCTGTTATAAATTGTGTGAATAAATGACTATCACTAATAGATACTTATCTAACGGTAGAAAGCCATAATACGACGCGCTGTTAGATGAAACCCTAAGTGGAGTTATTCAAATTCACTTGAGTCAAATCTGTTATTCTATTTACTTAGTTAGTCCATAATGATACAACGGAAAAATACATGAATAATGCGAATAAATACTCTTGGAATTGGCACACGATGATCATTACGTCTGCTTTCAACAATGAAATGTCGGTCCATTCGTCTGCAATAACTAATTGAAGACGAAATCCGAAACAATGAAATGTTGACGTCTGCATTGCCGTGTCGGCATTACCGCTTAGCATCAATCACTCGTAATGGCGAACCACAGTTATGTATGAAATAAATTATTTATCGACACGAGACTTAGACTGTTCGGCAAAAAATGAACACCGCGTATTTACATATGGGAACATGGCGCGGCGCACGCGGCCTTCGTGCCCGGAGCCCATGCGCGGGCACATTCAACCACGCTCCTATAACATTTATCATTACACAAACTGCCTAAAATGCGACATTATGTCTTTCCTAATGGATAGTGAAAGCATGCAAATACTTTTATGACTCTGTATTTAACAAGGTTATTTTTCAAGTAGGTATCTAATTTCTATGAGTACACCAACGTTTTCTAACATCATACTATTGATTTTTAAGTTACAGAGGCAACAACATTTATTTGAGTAGCTTTCACAGTTACTAAGTGTTTGAATCTTAATATTCAGGTATTAGTGACTGTATGCCATTTTGAACCATTGGTCTAGTAATTTAAGTACCAAATTTTGGGTCCTTAATTCGATTCCCAGGTCGAGCAAAATGTATGCTTCGAATATTTCGAACATAGCTCGGGTTTGTGATCACCAATCCGCATTAGACAAGTGTAGTGATTAAGCCTAATCTCATCATTGTAGCGATAACTTGATTTAATGATAGAAGCCAGTGTAGTGTTACAGTATATACGCTAATACTTTACTCTACTTACATTTTTAATGAAATATTCCCATTTATTCCATTGGCACGCATAAATAAAGAAACTATTTCTTAATAACCAAAAAAACAACAGTAACATACCAAGGTTTTGTTGAAACTCAAACTAAACATAACTATATTCTTCCAAGAATTGTAAACAGAAAAGCCTTCACGTTCTCGTTTGAAATATTATTAGAGTCAATTATTGAGGATGCATCTCGCATAGGCAATCTCCTCGCGCGCGGCCACAAAAACCGACGGCGCTCGACATTGTAGGCACGCAGCGGCTGTCATATCGGGTGGCTATTACGAGAAATACCCATTAAAATTGTATCAAATTTCATTAGTTCGGAAAAAAGACTTCTCTTAACCGCTGCGGTGCCTGGTTACGTTTGTAACAACGCCACTCATTTCTACAATTTCCAACTTTGTGTCATTGAGTATAAGAGTTATGTGGAGTGTTCAAAGTAAGTTGGTGGCGGTAAGGTTGTCGGTGCGATGTCAAGAATTTACTAATGGAGATAATGGATCGGAGGCCGACGCGACTCGAGATCGCTTCGTGCCGAAAATATTGGCCGCGTGCGCCCCCTCCACCCTGCAGTTACTAGGGCTGCCTGCAGGGTCCCTGTTTTTGAGTTAAACTAATTTGCGCATCAAAGGAGGGCGTTTTTAAAGTACTTGACTCGATTAGCGACCCCCAAAGGCTAACATTAGTAGTGTTTTTTTAAAAGTATTCCAATCGCGCGTCCCTCCTTTATTTAAAAAAATGGGTCCTATGAATAAAATGGCCAGCCGTAAAATCTGCCATAACCACATTGAAACAAGACGTGGGATATACATTTATACATCTTCAAACGATTTACACGGTGGTAATACAATATAAGTTAACTAGGTACGTTATGACAATAATATTATGTATAATCTCATCTTATTTCAGCGTATTATTTCCAATTGCATAGGCCAAGACAAAGTCAACTGGATGACAATTTTGAGAATTTATTCGTAACATGCAAGTTTTGTCACGATGTTTTCTGTCACCGCTGAGTTAATGGGTAAGAATACTGATTTGAAAAATCTAGAGATGCATATCAGGAGTCATGAATACTCGGATTTGTAACTGACATCCCGTATTGAAGGCGCAGGTTCTTAATCACTGAGAAACTCGCTCAATAATATAATATTTTGTTGTAATTAAATATAATAGGAACAAGTCTGGCAGCCCTACACTCCCGCAGCGCCCAGACACGCAACGCGAGAAGTGTTAATCTCCTGCGAACATATAAGGCGATCAGGAACACGCCGACGTCACGCAATCATACATGACAAACCGCTCTAACTCATAATTAGCAACTAGATGTTTTCACGGAATAAAGATTCCCCTAACTCTGTCCACATGTATTAATGATCTTTTCACATTTCAACGTGAAATGGCAGATCCAGGAAAATTATGATAGTTAGCTACTCGACGGTAAATCAAATACGAGTATAGTGACAACATAAGTAATTTACACTTTCATAAGTCGATATAACTCACTGGATTAAAGTAATCTAGTTTTTGCTTGAGGCGACAAACGAGCAATCCGGTCACCTGTAAGTAATCACCGCCGCGCCCATACATATCTGGGAGATCAAGTGGGTCGTCGATGCGTTGCCGGATTTGCCGGCCTTTTAGAAAGGATTGCGCTCTGTGTCCCTAAGTCGTGGAAGTCAGTTCTTTTTTTATGACTTGGCAATTAACTCGAAATGTTCGGGTCCAAGATCCTACGACGTTGCGTGTATCTAGTGCGGACAACAATAATTGCTTGAGACGATTCGTCTGCTTGCTTGCCACCTTATCACATAAAATACCAAAGCCCAAAGCTTTATGAAGAAGCTGTCCACAGCTGGTTAATAATAAACAGATGGAAGCATATTCAAGTAAAGGGGGTAAAGGGGGGTGTCCCTTATTGCAAAACGTCGTATAAAATTAGTCTTGGTTTAAAACGGAATCTGTCACTTGTATTTGTCAGTTTTGCAAAAGTGACAGCATCATTTTTAAACCATTACTAACTTTAGTCTCCGTTCCGCAATAAAAGGGTAAAGTTTGACAAACGCCAATGTTAATATCAATTACACACTAATAAAATACCAATAACGGTACTGAAGATTATGACGCATTCTCCTACTTGCTACTGGTCCACGTGATGGTCCACATAGTAGCTACTGGTCCACATTATAGTCAAATATAATGTTTCCTGAGCGCACGCATGCCAGCCGCGCCCAATTCTCTGAATCAGTTTTTCAATAAAAAGTGGAATGTTACGACGAGGCCCGGCGCAAGCGCCTGGTGAGTGATCGCCGCTTGTTTATAACAATAGAGCGGTATCTTCCAATTGACTATTGTGAAACGTTTCGCGCTTTCCGAGACAATTTATAGACGATAAGAGAAGCGCTTGGCAACTCGAATGTTTTCGTGCTTCACATTTCTTTCAATAATACCTACAGTAAAGTCATATAACCTGTACCTATCTTTATGAACGTACGCGAAAGAGCGATTGGAGAAAACTTTAAAAATATATGAGAAAAATCGAAAATTTCTCCATGAATACTGTGGGTAAGGAAATCATTCGGAAGATTGATGTTATGAGCTCGAATTTCCTCATTTCAGTGGTAAGTAGGTATAAATGTTCCTTCGAGTCGCAGGAGATTCTGTGTTTGATCACATCTACACTCGTAGATGATTAAGGAAGTATAATTTGTCTTATTTTTGCAACAAATCTACGACGTAATCGGGTATGCTTGAGTGGTAAGGAGAAATATTCATGTATGTGTGGCCATTTACCTACTGCCTAAATGGCTGATCGGTCCGTTACTTGGGGCAAACATGCTTTATCTATAATACACAGGCAAACAATACATCGTTAATCTACACACAGGAAACATCTACCTGCCAAAATTGTTTATCGTCGCGTGTTGCCCCTTAATGTATGTATGTATTTAGTCCAACTAAACAAATGTTTTCCATTATTTTATCAATTAAAAATCCAATAGAAAGAGAAAACACCGCGGGATAAATTACACGTGGGTTGCTCAGGAAAACTCTACATAATTATGTCGCAGACATATTGAACGAATCCTCCGTTTTCATACGACGTCGTCAGTTTAGAAACGCTCACTACTTACTATGGCTTATAATAAAAAGCTTTATAATAAAAATATTGGTTAGATTAAAGCGTTGCAATTTAGACTTCAAATGCAGAGTGATTTTTGTATCTAAGCCAATTTGCAATAAACGATTTTTGAATCGTTTTGATTTAATATTCATTTTGCCTTCGGCATAATACTTATTGCCGATCGTTTCTAACTGACGTATGTAAACGAAGAATCCCTCCAAAATGCCTGCGATGTAGTTATTTTTTTTATCGATTTTTTCCTTTCTTTTATACCTTTCTGTTTAAATTATCCGAACAGTCAAGTTATCACATTCACAAATTATAATTAAGTAATATTTTTTGTTTTATCTGGAACATGAGATAGAGATGTTTTCACATCTCACCTAAATATCTAAATATGATTATTCACATTCGAATTAGCATCGAGCCAAATTGATGATAAAAGTTACAGCAAAAAATAGAATCATCTCATCAGACGCTAAAGTGGTTCAGTAACAAACTCCGCGACGTAACGTAAACACGATAAAACAAAACGACGATGCTCCACCGACGTCACGCTCGCACGCAGCGGGAGCTAAGCCTCGCCGTCTACGGGGCCGTAGCACAGCCGTAGCTTCACTAGAGAGTAATGTATTCAACACTTACTGATAGGTAGGTAGGTAAGACCTTTATTCGCATAATGGAATATTCCATCTGAAAAACAAGAGGGAGCAAACTGGGAAAAATGTCTTTGATCGATTTTAAAATGAATGTCAAATTAGTTAGGTTCAATATAAATAATTGTAGAAATTAGACCCATTGCAAGCTGATGACGTACATCGTGTGCCTGTTTGTAAATAGGATCGTTTTGATAAAAACTCGTCTATACAAAAAAATCCTACCTAAAATATTTGAAAAATTGTCGTCGTGGTAATCTAAAATTTCATAGAGGGCTCAGCTTATCTTTGAATTTCGGGACATCCTGTACATCGTCGTAAGACCCAAAAACCCTTTATAAGGCAAAAGCACTGCAAGTCTGATCTAGGCCTTACGACGATATTCGGAACACAATTTACAATACTCTACCCACGTAATAACCTTTTGTAAATAATAGAATCAGAAAAATTTATAAGTTCATGTAATGTGTGACGCGTCTGTAGACAGCTTCCCGCGCGCAGCCGCAGCATTTGTGTCAACATCTGTGCGAGCGTGTCACCGCGCACCGCGCGCGCAAGTGGCTGCGCACGCTCTTATACTATGCTACTTGCTAAAAGCATTTTTTCTCGCGTGTTCAGATAACATAAGATAGTAGGGTTGTTGCTTTCGAATTGGCGTTTATTTAATTTGAGAATTATTTTCTTGAGGATATCATACTGATAATAATCTACTTATGAATAATCATCTTTTTATAAAATCTGCTTGCATCATCAGCAATCGGCATATTCACTGTACCACCGCTGCAACTAACCATTCCTGATGGCGCATATGGTAGACCCGGCCACATACGCCAAACGGTTCGGTTCCCTTTCTGGACAAACATTCGTGTGATGAACACTTGTAATATAATTAATAATAAGTATAATATTCATAATAATTAAGATTTTATTCTGACCCCTACAAGACAGGCTATGGCTAGTGTGGGAGTCAAGTTTTCAATATCCTAAGTGGGTTTTAATTACTTTTAAAATCAAAACCTTCCACTGTACTAGAGAATTATGAATTACCGCATTATTTAGTGGACAGCCCTATGAAAGCATCGCAGCGCATCCTAGAGGTAGAGTCGCGATCGCGAAGCGCTAAGTGCAAGCGCGTTTGTGCGCTGTTAGCGCGCGCCTCCAAACTGCGCTAACTCGCTCCGCACACACGCAGGCACCATTTAGGAACCTCGCTCTCAAATACAACGCCTAACCCTGATCCGTTTCTAGACAGTTAACACACCACGTGCGTGAGAGTACTCGAACATACACAAACTATGTAGATATCACCGTATAATAATCAGCATTTTTAAGGATTTTTTATCAATATCTTAGGAAGTTGATCAACTTTCGGAAAATAGCAAACTGCAGTTAAAGACAGTGAATTATTCCAACGGTGTTTGGTTTGTTTTTCAAAAAAAGGTTAGATTAGGCTATAACTTAAAACTGGCCACACATCGACTGACGCGCTGGTGGGGTTATCATCAGTTCTAGCCCATCCTAGCCTATTTTCAAAGACAAATATGTAGCACAGTTTTTTTATTTTCATTAACTTTCGATCAACTTACTAAATACATAATGAACTGAGAGACAAATTTAAAGACGCGGCACAGCATTTGATAAATGAATTAGAAATAGGCTCGATCAAACAAACCCTCTTAATAAGAGTAAATCAATCATCGACTTGAGCGGCTTTAATTCGTAAGAAATTTTCCGCTCTGCAAATATTAAATTCTGACAATATTTCAATCATCAATTGACCTGATTCCATACTAAGTAGCTCAAGCCTAAAGACGGACCCCTTATTACAAAACGGAGAATAAATCTCCTATACTATTTATAAAGAGAATACTTCTATAGACAACGAGAACCCTTATAGGTAAACCGAAAACACGAAACGCTTGCGCGATGTAATTAGACACAGCGCCATCTATTGGTTCAAATACTTCATATAAACAGGACTAAACGCGACGAAAATTAATAAGTACATTCTAGCACTTACTGCTTGACGTTTCGACTGCGTTACAACAGCCGTGGTCACAAGCGAACTTATTAATTTTCGTCGCGTTTAGTCCTGTTTATATGAAGTATTTGTATAATGCAACGCGAAAGTTTAAAAACATATCTATTGGTTCGTTTCTGAATTACGGTCCCGAAGCGAAGTGAGGGCGGGCCACTAGTCCATACTAATATTATAAATGCGAAAGTAACTCTGTCTGTGTGTTACTCTTTCACGCCAAAACTACTGAACGGATTTAAATGAAATTGTTTTATTACATATTGGTATTTATTGGTATTGGTATTACAAATTGGTATACAGATGATCTAGACCCTGAGAAAGGACATAGGCTACTTTTTATTGCGAAAAGGGGATTGTAAGGGGTTAAAAGGGGGGTAAAAAGTTACTTTTCCACGCGGACGAAGTCGCGGGCGACCGCTAGTAATTAATAAATTAAAAAATCTGTGAATAAATAAAATATGCCTAGAAAGTTTTTAAGATGGAAAAGAAACAATAAATATACTATTATGTAGTTATTTTTGGTAGCAGTTTACTTTAATGGATTTTAAAGTGGTAGGGACGTATTTTTAAAATTTCATTAGTTGAAGCTATAGTGACAGTTGTATTTTATTAACTCCTTGAAAACCTGTTGAGTTCTACTTCCATTTTAACAAAGCATCTTTTTACTTCGAAAAGCATCTGCTAAAGCGCATATTTGCATACTTGAAATCGTCCATAATGACGTCACTACGATTCGCAGCCAAGCGGAAGGTGCAACTACACTTTACCGGAGAAAACTTGCAGTCTACAAAGAAACAATCAACTTCACTGCTTTTGTTTTGAAACTGGTTTAATTTCAACAATTTTCGTTTTAGCGCAAACTAAAGTACTTGCATACATAATGGCGTCCGTAAGGCTGCAGCTGACGTCACGATATCACGGCGGCAACAGAAGGCGCTAAGTATGTTGTTAGTGCTGTTACATTAGGAGACAATTCCCCACTTTGTTCCAAGAAACAATTCACTTTCACGGCTTTTGTTCTTAGATAAGCTGAAGTAAAATACACCTCGCAAAATTCACGCAAGTAACGTGGCGGGTTGCAAGGATTTAAGGACGTAACTTTTAGAAGATGTCAAAAGTCATTGAACATTAATGTTGTTCAGAATGATAAGTAAAAGACGTAGTTGAAAGGATGTAAACGTTTACAAATACACCCTATATTTACTGCCGTTCCCTATTTTAGACGCGTCTCGAACTTTCAATCCTATTGACCCTGCTACAGTGACGGAAACGAATTGCATTCTCAAACGACACTTAATTACATCTCAATCTAAGTAAAACATTGACCACAATGAATCATGTCTTTCTCACTCGACATTATCTCTGAAGTAACAGCGGAGTGGTCTAACAACTGTTGTCGGAAATCTGATATTCTATCAATTCCTGGTTGCGCTTATTAAGAGAACTTTCTCAAAACTTGCTGGATTGGGATCACTGACATTAATTGATTACTATCCTATATTTTGTGTTATGTACTGTAGAACAACGCTTGATGACAATTGAACCTGATGGAAAGTGACGATGAGTTGTAGGACTTTAAAAGTATTCATACATTTCTTTTATAATACGTTAGCAACTGCTAACTGACTTGAAACAGGCTAGTTATTTCCATTTAAGGGTTACTTATCATTGACTTAGCAAGTTAACCTGCTTTATATAACGTTGGTTTCGTCGTTATTTACAAAAATGATTAAGTGCAGATCAAAGTTAAGACGAATTTTCGTGTCTTTTTTTCCTATACAACAAATCGATCCTTTTCACCCTGAACCGCACCAGACCAGATAATATTTACAAATGTAATGAGTTTTTGCAACAAGCCAACCATAGTTGTTATTGATGCAAAAATGAGCACGTATAATTACTCCTGATTAAGATCGTAATAATAGTATTAGCACAATTTTTTTATGGCTGCTATCGTGCTCCAGCAAGCACATAATTAACTGCCAATGTCTAGTGATTAAAAGACATGTTTTTTAAAATAAAATGGACCGATGTAAAGAGATTATACTCTTCTGGACTTCATTAATAGTTGAGTGTTACACCATCTAGAACAAAACAACGAATAAACATAAAAACAAACATACAGCACAAAGTTGAGAAGGAGATTCGTTTTACTACAGTTTAAAGTTGATTCTAATAATTTAGTATTATGATTAGGTCTGTTAACTCCAAATGTCAGATAAATGTCAGTTAGATTAGCAACGCCTAGAGCCTAAGAAATTATAGTGCTTCTCATGAAGCAATATTCAGAAATTGCTCTAGTATGTATGTATGTTTGTATACTTTGGCTAATATCCCACAGATGGCTTAATGATAATCCCGAGGAGCGGGGAGTGACATGACATGACGTGTACGCTCCGCTCTCCAACTGTACAATCTAATACACAAGTTTCATCCGCACGATTAGTACAAATAGTTTATGGATATGCGATAAGAAATAATTATTTATGTAGTTCCACTAAAGGTTGCTTGTTTGGTTCAGTGCCTCCGCAGTTAGATTTTTATTAATCGGCAACTTAAGACATTTTATGACATTTACCAAAATGCTCAAAGATTTTTATAGCTTTAGTTGAGTTTTAATAGAAAATAATTTATTTGCCAATAAATAGAAGGGTTACAATAATATAGGACGTAGGTATTATATATTTCCTAACATTCAGCCATTACTTAATTAATTGTTATTTTTTACTTATCAAATATCAATCAATGAGGCATCTTTGAAGATCTACATAGTGCAAGCGCTGTCTCAGATGAGACAGCGCTTGCACTATGTCCTACAGATGTAGACAGTTACTCGACTTGTCATGCACAGCAAAAGTAGACGCCGGTTTAGGGTGACAAGTCGAGTAACTGTCTGCTGGCTAAGCAGATACTGTGTAACTGTGTTAAGCAGTTCTGCCAACTAACACGGTACCGCGAAGCCTGCATCTAAACTTGCGCCGGCCATCTTTCTCAAATTGGCAGTCCATCGGGCTGCAAGGCGTTTTACCTACATGGCTCCTTGTCAACACAATTATTAGAGGTTTTTTTATGTGATAGGCGGCAGACGAGCAAACGGATCACCTGATGGTAAGCGACTCGAACGTGTCCATCGTTTGTCCAGCTAAAATATCAAAATGGCGGCCCGCCCACTTCCACCTCCTTTTAAGAAATAGTATTTAAGCAAAAGTTTCCAATATGTTATTTATGCAAAGCTGTGTGGTCGTAGCAACTTTTCTAACAAGTCTCTGTATTTTAAGTGGTAGCGTCTGGGCGAACTAGTCGCGGCCTACGGCTCTCCTTATCTGCACGATATACGAGTCTCGTGTCCACGCCCACGCGGCCCACGCCCACGCGTGGGCTGTGGCGTGTTCCATGCTTAGGGGTAGCCAACATTTAGAAAACGTTTCGAATTTCAAGATAATTTCTTCAAAAAAGGCATACGACACTTATTGAAGTCTAAGTAAGAAAGCATCATGGAAAGCAAGCATCCAAAATGTAAGTAATCATGCCTGTCTTAGATCTATCACACGAGTGAAGTCACAAGTGCGCTGCCAAACTTTTAGACCCCTTTTCCCGCGATTGGACCTCTGGTGCCCTCACTCACTCAGCGAAACAAAGCGCAGGCGCTGCTTTACGCTGGTCTTCTGTGAGACCGTGATATCACTCCTGTCGAGCCATCCCATTCATGCCGAAGCTGTTTTTAAACAGTTTCATTCAATGCGAGAATTGTCCGCAAAAAGCGTTCTTTATGGCGAGCCCACTCTCGACGCCGAGCGGATTTATCCCACGTGTCGGTTCTGCTACATCTTCCTCGGAGTTACAATCGGCGCGATGCTATCCGCACAATACAGTTTCCGCCGCGTACGCAATGTTTTCAAACGCCATAGTTTGTAGATTTCATGATAAGCCTCAAACGGACCACGATCGGCTGCCGCTGGTTTATGGACTAGTGTTTAAGTTTATTGAAAAGGGATTCTATGAGTCAAGTGTGTTTCAGTCTCAGCCCGCTATTGGATAATAGGATTACCCCAATAATGGCCATTCAACCTTGACTTTGTCTTGACGCCTTCTAGTCTATCAGCGGCTCCGAGCAACAGATTATTTTCAAATAAGTTTGTTAAGTTTTTGCTTTTGTCATTTACTGTTACCTAAGTGTTTTGGAAATAAATTTATTCTTATTCTATAACTAAACTAGCAACGATGTAAAGGGATCAGGGACAAAGGACAAACAAACTAGAAAACGCAATGCGCTGGTGCTTTAAAAAAGAAACACATTTTCACATTTATGAAATTAGGAATAGTTATGAGCAACGATTTGTAAATCAAGAGTTATTCGGCAACTAGGCACAATGAAGCGTAAACGAGTAATTTATATGTCAAGAGTGAAATAGTAAATATCAAGCCAAATGTTCGCTCATAATGTTGCAAGTGCTTCCCTTTGACCTAAAACTGAAAAACGTGGACGCTCGCCAAAACTTCATGCGGTTTGGGAAAACTGCCATGCCCTTACATTTGAGGGGACACGTGTACAAACGGCGTCAGATCGAGCTATCCCCGTAGTGCGAAAATAGCTTTTGTGCCTCAGACATAAGGCGGTCCAACGCCCAAAATGTTAACTCAACGTCTCCGCGTGAACGAGCGAGAACGATTTACGTGTAGTCGCCTACAATAAAATGTACACACCTCGACTTTTATGCCAATAGTATAAGGTTCATATTTGAATGAGGTTGTATACTTATTAGTGCACGTGGTGTACTCCGCTCGTGTCTGTCACAAAAAAATTGCGTGTTACGTTCATCACCCTTCATTGGTTTTCAACTATATTTCTTTGTTGTCTACGTCCCATTCGTGACAGGATGTATTGGAAATGGTTCGGCAATCGCGGTGCATGTCACAAAATAAACAAATAGCAGATCGTATTCATATACTTCACGAAAGCAAAACACACGTTACTAGTGACAATCAGTTAAGTTTTTTCATTCGATTCTCACCTTAATGTAAGACACATTTGGTTCAATATTCAAGCAATCAGACAGATTATTGAAATCCAAAGATTGATTAATTAGTGGATAGATATTTTTCTATTTTAATTTAATAGTTGACAACTAAAAAACAATCTTGCCCAATCCAAAAATTATCTAATAAAAGTGGATTCTGGCTACAGTAGCGTTTTAGGAGTACACCTCTGACCAACTTCAATATTTTATTAAAAACACACCTTTATCGTCGTAAGGCCCATAATCCTTTTGAAAAGGCATTAAAACAATTGATTTTCCATTGTGTCTGCTGACTGGGCATTACAACTAAAAGCTAAAGCATCAGAAACGAGCTGGTAAACCAGCTCGTTCTATAGGACGTTCTGTACGGACTTAAACTGATTAAAGCTTACCCAAAATTGTGTCAATTCAAAAGTCAGAAGTACCTTAGCCTAAGAAATTGCCAACTATGGTTGCCGATTGAAGAAGCATTTGCCACTGGAGTACAGTTTAGTACTGACAAAGAAGACCTTCCTACTGGAGCTGTCAAGGCGTCCTCACTCCATGGCCGTGCTGCGGCGCCGCCCTCCGCTCTGCCAAGCAATCACGCCCCCTGCCAACTGCCCGACCTCGCCAGATATTTGCCACATTAAACTTTATGAAGCTTCATATGCAGCCTTGTTCCGGATTGTTCCACATTTCAATGGGGTTCTAGGGACCCGCGGGTTAATATAAAAACGTTAACAAGTACGTAACTGATTACTAGTTAAGTAATCGGCGTCGGCGTAGGTAGAGCTATTTCGTTGCAGTACTCGTGATCCAAATGAAACAAACAATTTAATTGAATACGTCTTGATATTTTAAAACCCGGGGCGGGCTTTCCCTGGTATGTCCACATTAACATTATCATTCAGGGTCAACGACCGCAAATAGCTCTACTTATGCCGATCATTACTGATTACGTGCGCCAGATAATCCACTATACTGTGTTTACTGGCTGAAGATACTAGTTTTGTCTCTCATCACACCCAGACCCGAATTCATTTAAAAAAGCTCGTTTCCTAAATTGATCATACCGCGAATCTAACTTTTGGGCACAACACCACAGTCACTACTCCATCAAGGCCGTCAATATGTTTGGTTAGTTAGAATAGATAGAGCACAAAGCAATCATAATATCCAATTGAAACCGAGCTGCCATCATAAACATACGTCGCTATCTGATATTACCCTTGTTTGTTTGATCTGTGGCATTACGTTCACTCCGAATCTACAAACAGTATGTACCTAATTAATATTTCAATTTGCAATGAGTACCTACTAAACACAAATGTATGTGATTAATAATGAAAGGTAAATAACTTGATGGTATGTTGTTCAATTACCATAATGAAACCTGGTTTGTTTTGAAGTAAAAGCCTAAGTAAGAGTAATTAAACGCATGTATTTTTTACCAATACATTCTATATGGGGTGCAACCATCAGACCTAGGTACCTAATCTTTATCAAAATTATAAACTTGAAACAGCGTAAAGGTAAACACTGGCCATTAATATGTGCCTTACTAAATACATGAAGGGGTACAAAGTACAAGGATATTCGATTAAGTTTATAAAACTTGCACTATGTAAGGAACCATCTTATAGAGAACGTCTCACACTAAACTTGTCTTATGTTGTTTCAATTGAACTTAAATTTGGCTCGTTCTAAATAGGGCGCCAAATAAAAACCGCCATTAAGATAGGAGTCACTCAAGGCGTTTATACAAGACGGAGTTTATACGCGATTTGTGTGGTTAATGAGCAGTGACGGCTTTCAAATATCGCGCTTAATGCAGGCGACTGGACTGGACCAACTGTTTGTCTCCGTCTACTCTGGAGTGACTAAAGGACTGGTAATATTACAGTACGAACTGCTGCCATGCCGGTAGAGATGAGTAAAACTTGCGTGCTGCAAGTAATTCGTAAGTGACGTCCAAACAGTGTGTTAGTGCAGCTACTCAGCAGGCAGGTTCGCCCCACCAAGCCCAAGCTAAAAATATTTATTCTTGTCTATTAAATATTTTTGTATTATTTTGTATTGGCAAGATAAGAAATAATTAGATATCGTGGTCCAGAAATAGCCACTGCTAGTTTAGGTTTCCGCGCTGGCATCAAAAGGCTTATTACGCTGTTACTTTTAATAACAAAATGAGCATTGGCCACGTTCATAAAGGTGCGCTTATTTCTCCCCACGTTTCATTAGGGGTAATGCCATTAGGAGCTCGGCATCAATTTTTATGGGCACTTGCGAACGCACGCGCAACGCACTTAATGAACGGGGCTCTGTATGTGCCCCGGGGCGTCGGGGGCGGTGGGGCGGCGGGGCGCTTCACAGGTGAAGAGTGTGGGACAAGTTTTATGACACTTGCAATTCAATTACAAGTGCACACTTGGATTTGAGGTTTCCAATTAGCATTTTGTGAATGACGATGGAAAATTAACTCATGAGTACATAGGCTTATTCTGATTAAAAAAAAATAAAGATCACGTCATACATTTGAAGTTCACAAAAATGTATTGGTTGGAACTAGATCAATTTTTGAATATAATAAGTGCCAAAAGAGCAAAGGATCCTCTGATAGTAGGTAAATGATTAGGACAGCCTCTTCACGAGTCGGGTCACTAGCGCGCTCCCAACATTTCGGGAGTCTGGTACCTAATTACAATGAAGCGACTGCCGTCTGACCTTCGCGACTCATTAACAGGGAAAAAATCAACTGAACTATGGTTTCACGTTTCAGAAACTATACGAAACGTGTTGGTTGCCTCACTAACAAGGTCATGGTAGAAATGTATGTATAGGCTGATATAGAAATATGCACAATTTGAGTCGTATTTGAAAGTTCTTATCCACTGAGCTACTATCGCTCTCCATTCACTAGTCACTCAATTGGGATATTTTGTTTCTCTTTCGCTTGTTTTTAGTTTAGCTGACTATAAGCTATCAGTGTGTGGTTTATGAGCTCACCGAGCTATTTGGGCATCACATCGATCCCATGGATAAGGCTGCGTGACGTGACAGCTGCAGTCCTCGAGTCTCTATTACCCGTACTCCTTCTAGGAAACATCCGCCTAATACGGTGCTTTGCAGAACAAAAAAGGTTCTCCATTTTGGTTGATACGAATTGTCCTGTGATAAACGAACCCATTTAGACCTAGTCTTTTTCAAGGGAGGTAGTTTCTTTTCCCCATAAACTACGTGCGATACCTGTAGGCGCTGTTTTAAAACACGGACCAGAACATGATTGATAGTTTAATAGTAGGTATATCGTAAGACTTTAATGTAATGATAGGGCATTAAACTACAACGCTTGTCGGTATGCGTGTACGCATGTCAAAGGTTAATAAGTGTGGAAGTGTAGTGAAGACTGCGCCTCGAGCCAGGGTCGGCAGTCGAAGGATGTGATATTTGCCTAGCCGAACAGGAAAAAGGCGTGCGTGCGAGTTAATTTAATTAAACATCATCGTTGCCCTTAATTTAATACAGGATGTGTCTGCAGACATTAACATCCTTTCAACTATGTGTTTATTCAACCATTATGAACAACATTTATTTATGCTATGACTTTTGGAAATTTACATAAAAACAACTTTTCATACAAAATCGGCCACGGGGCTTGGTTTGTTTGTATCGGTAGTGGATTTTTTTTGACAAATAATTTCCAAAAGTCGAATCACTTGATGTTGTTCAGAATGGTTGGATGAAACCGTTGTTAAGGGGTTGTAAATGTCAACAGATCAGTTCAGTCCTGTATTTGATAGTTAAAAGTAGCTGTCACGATCATATTAAATACAAAAGGCAATATCTACCGAAAAGGGAAGACCACACGTTGTGCCAAGAACGGAATCAGATGTGTAATAAAAAAGTAGGGCGGAATCTCCGAGTCCACTCCGGACAGGGAACTTTGAAATTGGATGTCAAGCGCACTCATGACGTTGCGAGTGAACCGTCAAGCATGCAGGAGTAAAATCGACCCTGTGCGATTGCGATAGAGTTTGAAGTTAACTGAAAAGTGTAGACGTTAGTGCACGTGTCTGAATAGCAGGAGAACCGCGCAGGAAGCGGAATGTGTGGGGGCGATAGGCACTCTAGACTTTGCCGCTGAACGCAAGCAACCGATGGAGTTACGTCGATAAATCGATATAGCGACTTGAATAGTGCCATATTCAGCTATAAATTCTTATTTGATTCTTCAAAACGAAAGGATACACATCTAACCTGATAATTAAATCAAAAACAAACTAAGTGATCAATAGTTCATATTTTAAAATAAAATGTCCTAGTTTAATTTACATGTGTACATAATAATCTATACATATAATAAAAATGTAAAAAAGCTGTGTCTGTACATTGAAGATATTTATCTCAAAATAACTTAGGACGACTAAAAAACAGTAACAGAACATGAATCAATGATTTTTAAAATTTTTGTCTGTCTGTTTGTCTGTTTGTCTGTTTGTCTGTTTGTCTGTTTGTTCGCGCTAATCTCGGAAACTACTGAACCAATTCGAATGAAACTTTTTTTATTGTATAGCTGTAATATCAGGGCAACTTATAGGATATATTATATTTTGAAGACCACGGTCCTTGATGTAGAACCACAACAGCCCAGCTAAACTATAAGAGGTAGGTCAATGGCACCTTAACAAAATTTGTTCAGATTAATGAGCATTTTATGATGCCATGAAAAAAAAAACTACTATTCAAATAATCATCTTTAAGTCAAGAGTCATGAAGTTCACGCAAACGAAGTTGCGGGCGGCCACTATATTAAATACTAGTGGCCGCCCGCAACTTCGTTTGCGTGAACTTTATGACTCTTGACTTAAAGATGATTATTTAAATATAATTAAACAAAAATATTACTTATTATAAATGTTCGTTTATAGGTTAATAGATTTTTAAGGCGGCTCATTAATATTTTATACGAAATGCTAAGGAATGGAACAACTTGCCGGCTTTTGTATTTCCAGAGAGCTACAATTTGGGTGTCTTTAAGTCGAGAGTGAATAGGCTACTTCTGGGAAAGCACGCTACATCTTAGACCTCATTGTCACTCTCCATCAGGTGAGATGAGGTCAAGTGCAAACCCATTTAATATTTAAAATATCAACTTCTAATGAAAGTAACCCCCAAATTATTTTTATTCCATTAGGGGATGTAAGTATTCTATTAAAGTTTGAATCTTAAATTTTATCCATCAATTCTGTGAAAGAATGTGTATGCAAAAGTTGGAGTAAATTGGGCCGAGGAATCACGTAGTCCCATGAACAAACTTTGAACCCCCTTTTCGCTCCATTAGGGGTTTAAGTTCGGAATATCCTTCCTTATAGGATCTCATCCAAAAATGCTCATCACATTTGACAATTTTCCATTCCATTTCATTCCATATTTGTTATAGTGTAGCTGGGCTCTTAGAGGTCCAAACCAGATGTTCCATGATTTTTGATTTTTTTTCATGGCATCATAAACTGCTCATCAATCTGAACAATTTTTGTTAAGGTGCCATTGACCTACCTCTTATAGTTAAGCTGGGCTGTTGTAGTTCTACATCAAGGAGCCTGGTCTTCAAAATAAAATATATCCTATAAGTTGCCCTGATATTACAGCTATACAATAAAAAAAGTTTCATTCGAATTGGTTCAGTAGTTTCCGAGATTAGCGCGAACAAACAGACAAACAGACAAACAGATAAACAGACAAACAGACAAACAGACAGACAAAAATTTTAAAAATCATTGATTCATGTTCTGTTACTGTTTTTTAGTCGTCCTAAGTTATTTTGAGATAAATATCTTCAATGTACAGACACAGCTTTTTTACATTTTTATTATATGTATAGATAATTAAGATCTCTACAGCATGAATTGGTAAACATTTACATCTACCCCTTCTACCCATCATTATTAACGACATATTTGCTCTATCACTTTTGAAAATTTCTTTTCAAATTATCAACTGATTTCCAAAATTTCTAGAATCAATATTATTCATAATCGTTAGCTCAAGTGATGGTTAGAAGGATGATGTTTACCGATTCACCATGTACGAGTATAAACCCTTCTATCTCAAAGTGGAAATTTTACTTGATCAAAAAAGGCTGATTCAACAAAGTACGAAATAAATTATATGAATGTTGAATTCATTGCTGCCAGTTACATTGATGTTTATGGCAGGCATTATGGTCAATCAAGTGTCCCGTCTCCAAACCGATAAAGCTGGCAAAGTATGCTATAATTTTTACGAGTTTTCGGTAAAATTACCATACTGAGAAAAGATACAATATAATGTTAATGCATGCGTACAAAAGTGTGATGTGGCACTTACCTTAAAAGTCAGTTCTGATGATTCGATAAGATGTAACAAAGTAGCAGTACTTTAATAACTGTTTTCATAAAATGAGATAAATTATGTTATAGGATATCCTTCATCGCTATGTAAGTAGATGTATGTACCGCCTTGAAATTATTATAGATTTCATAACATATTACGGTAAAACGACTGAGTTGCGAGACTTTTTTTGATTCGATTCTGGTCCTTGTATGTAGAAAATTATATCATATTCCCATACCTGTTTCCAATTATCATAGATACGCCATGACAGCAGCGCTCTTCAATAACCCACGTAATCTTCGGCGCCGGCAACCTCCTCAATACATTGGGTATTATCTTTCCGGGCGAGCTGCGGCCCATCCCTCGCGTTCGCTCTAACCCGCCCTTCACACGTGGCCGACCCCGACACCTTCGTCACGTCTTCATTCCGATGCCCAACTGAGCAAAAACACAATCTACTTTTGTTATTCCTATCACGTAGTAAAAGGATCTGAAGAAACTTCTGTAAAGAAGGTTTTGATACCCAAAAACTTTGGTGATGACCGGCATATTTAAATATAGAAAGTTCTTACATAGGTTAAAGATTAGCTGGTATATTGATGTTAGTGTATGAATTTCTAAACCGATAAGCTTATGCTGTGATTAACGTAACTCTAGTTAGGACCGATACTTAGGGAGGAACACCGTTTTTCTTTGAAGGAAGGATTAATAACGTTTGCTATAAAACCAGATAATGTTTCCCCAGATTATTATAGGTATTACGTCTTTTTATTGAAACATTTGATATAGACAGGCATGTCCATGTACCTAAATAAGCGCTCGAATTTCCAATCATAATCATGATGACCTATAAATGTCGTTGTATGAAACTACACACTGTACTGTAATTAATTATTAAAAAAACTGCAATAATTAAACAAATTATTAATATTATTTGCTGAGTAAATCTTGCGGTTTTTTTTATTTGATATCCCATGGAGACCTACAGCTGCAGTAGAGTCACGACTGCACTGCCAATCTTTTCCCTTTCCCTCCAAATTAGACCTTCGGTTGCACAGGCAAACTATAGTGACTCTTGTGCTGTTAAAATAAATAAAATGCCTTCCTTGGTTACAGTTTCCTCGAAGTGCGTTTCCTACAAAATTGTTACTTGCTCCTGTCGATCAATCTTGACGTTCATAGAAGATATTATGATACAATTACTAGATAGTAGCAACACAAAGTAGTCTCCACGCCTTCGGCAGACATTTCGCAGTAAAATATTTGACGATGATGATAGGGAATTAAATTCCTATCGTAAAATTACATTGCAACGGAGTTATTGCCGGATAAACAAGTTTGTTCCGACCGCTCGTTTGAAACGCCATTACTCCATGCTAATGCAAACATTAAAATACCTAAATCATTTGAATGCACTACCGTCTATGAAAATGACAGAGCGCTTTTGATTTGTATGTAAAACTAGCTGCGCCCCGCTGTTTCACTCGCGTGCTGATAGAATTTTCGTTATACAGAGTGTATCTGTGAACATTTACATCCCTTTAACCACGTAATCTACCAAGCATTCTGACCAATAGCTGTTCTATTACTTTTGGATATTTGCACACAAAACATAGTCGGTCACGTGACTTGTTCATTTTGTATGAGGACACGTAAAAGAATCGAATAATTTCCAAAGTCAGAAGAAATAAATAATGTTGTTCAGAATGGTTGGTAGAACACGAGGCTAAAGGTTACAGATACATCCTGTATTTTGAATGTTACAATATTTTTTTTAAATTGTAGCCTATGTGTTAAGTATTCTGGTACGTAAAGTAGGTATATCAAAATCCAATTATTAACTTACCAGGAACGGATGGCGCTGACGGATTCCAAACAAAAAAAAATTAAATATACCTAACCTAAACAAAAATAAATATGGCACCAAGTCACCCTACCACAGAGCTACCACCGATATTGCTACTTTGGGCTTATTGTATTTAGATGAATTATTTATAATCAGATGTAATCAGATTAAATCGTTTGAAGGAAGGGAAATACAGGAGGCTTACGACAAAACGAAATACGCGGCCGAATATTTATTGCCGTCCCTTTCACACGCGCTGGGCGTCCCTTTTGCTTGAATGCGCATAATATATTCCTGATCTTCACTGGACGGTTTCGTTATAGGCCCTCTGGCAAGTGTCGTGTCGTGTTTGCGGGCGCAGCGCATAAACCGCGATCACAATCTGCGATCAGTCCCGGGTTCGGTTCCGGCGCGCTTAGTTACGACTCGTGTATGCCAAACGATAACGTTCTCTGGGAATGGGTCAGGATTTATTTCCTATTCGATATTTTAACGATATTTTTGTACTGCACGGGAATAAAACGGAAAATATTGTAGCAGATATTTTTGATGATTTATTTGACTTGCATGACAAATACGAATGGTATTCGGAACTTTCAAAACCTTAACCACAAAAACATCTATTTATATCATCTAGGGATATTATTATGATTCAGATCGATTTGGCTCCGGAGGCCGATCGCAAGATAAATGTATTTAGTATAGTTCTCAAGTGTGTACGCATACATAAGTGCACTACTTTACACTCATCCTTGGATGGTACACCAAAGTGACCGGCGCTAAATCAGGCGAAGAAACAACGAGACGAGACATAATGTATAAGAAAGACATAATGTATAACAAATACATATGTATTGTGACAAGGTCCTAAAGTCTATACATATTTTTGGAGTTGACTGTACAAGACCGCCAACTTCCAGAGTTAGGGTTGCCACTGAGAATTTCTCAACAGAAAATCTTTTCCACTAATTTTGGGCCGATCAAACCTGGGGCCCCAAGCGCAGCCGTTGCTTAAAAGTACGACCCACTACCCACTGCCTACTGCGCCACCGAGGCAGCCAAGTAAGCATCATGCTTTAGAAACATTTTCGCCCATATATCTCGTGGAACACCCACGGGAAGCGATCGCAGTAAAAACGCAGTAAACATGAGATTAAGCGAAGGGAACGCAATAAAAGCCAAATTGACACTATTCGTGTTCAAAGATGATTCAGCGGACATCGCGGAGCTAAAGAGTGAATTAGGGTCGCCAGCCTACACCGACATGATCTTTTTGTCGCTGTCATCTTTTTAAATAGGATGGAATAGATGACAAAGAGGTACAAACGGATGGGAGAGACTCCGGGTTATGTTGAACATAAACGCACCGCAAGAAGTATCAGTAGATGAATTTATACCTAGCTACATCATAATATCTCATCTATCGAAAGTTACAAAATGGAAATTAAAAATGTAAACACAGAAAAACGAATCTGCGAATCATCAGAGCTTATTGTAAAACAATTAAGTACATTCCTTTAACCATTACGGCTATCAATCTTTCTCTAGTATTTTTTTCTACAACTTTTGGAAATTGGTATATATTTTTTTGCCCGACTTTGTATGAAAAAAAATAAATGCAATCTTTCAAAAGTCTTAAAACGAATGTTCAGAAAGGTTTTTAGAAGAGATGCTTAAAGGGAAATGTAAATATTTGCCATATTTAATTGGTAGATACGTACTTTTTATGAATAGGAATAAATTCCAGATTTACGATATTTATTTTCTCGAAAGATTGTAAAAATCACTTGAAAAGAAAATACAAATTAAAAATATATATTATACTGGTACAGTAATAGAATAAGGTTACCGACTTCACTTTTCACTCAGCGAAGACTTCATTTCAATTTAAATTAGATTTAATATTTATAGGTACCTAGATAGATACCTACTATTCATTGCATAAAAGGTGATATGATAAGAAATTACGTAATTCACTTTTTATCAAATTATTTTATTTACAGCTGGTTTCTGTATCGTTATGCTACTCATACATATTGGAACATGTAATAATAACAAGGCACGTAATTATCGCAAAATTACTGCACGTCCTAGTTAAGGGATTCCGTCTAATAGTTATAATAGTTCAATTAGCTCCGCATGTAGCAAATTATAATAATAGGCTGTTATTGGAGAGTGATGCGCGCTAATGACACGCTCTGTAATACAGTTAATAATTCTCAGAAGCAATTAGCGCTGCGCCCGCGGCGATCCGACCGGCGCGCCCGCAACCAGACGCACCGAACTGTTTTCCTAAGGAGCTCCATAAACGACACGATCGTGACGATAGTTACTCGTACGACCAATAGTATCGTAATTAGTCGTCTTAATCTTTCATTATTAATAGTATTGTACAGAAAAACACTACAAAAATAATTGAAATACAAAACATAATTCAATTAGTGATCAGCTGCGTTGGCGCAAATTAACTTTTTTGTGTCCCATTGTATGTAAGTTTTTATGGAAATTAATGTTGTTAAACCTAAATATATTTACAAATAAACCATTGTTTTGTCGTATTAATATTATATTTCTCTTTAATTTCTTATATTAGTAGGTACATATTTTACTCTACAACACGTAAGTACCATTTATGGGGCCTTATAAAACACGTGGCTACTCCGGGGAATTACTTACTGCACCGCACACCCTATTATGCTTCAATAATTTAATTGAATGTTCTTTAAAGGGGCGCCGAATAAATACCACCATTTATAACCACCCTAGAATTGTATTAGAAGCGTAGACATCGGGCAAATTATAGTTTCAATCGTGGGAATTTTTAATTGAAATTTTAGCTGGTATCGCACTGTTGACGTTTCCCTTACATTACGTTGCTGGCTCAGCGATCCAACGCGGGTTTTGTCCTCCGACTTCAAAAGGTGCCATACTTCCACGTGCCAAGTTTGACTACTTAGGCACTAGCTGTTTTGGCCTTTACGTTATGACGTAGACACACCAAGGTAGTTGAGCTTTACCTTGATATCGATTTTATAGCGCCAATGAAAACCTAGTTAGGTCCAAACACCGCCAATAATTTAGGCTGACAACACTAAATTGCTTTTGGGCGTCCCTCGCTAGAACCAGGCATTTATTCAAACGCCGGTAATATAAAATATGTGGCGTCGTTCGTCAAGATTTGCCAACATTCGAGCAGGATCGGGTTTCCCGATGGGATCCTGCGTCGTTTCAGATGTCGTTTGCTCAAAATGTCTTCAGATTTAAGATAAAAACTTCGCAGTCGATCCTAAAAAATCTACAAGGTTTCAGAGCAGGGCCCGTCATCCGTTATCGGTTCTGTGAAACATTCCTCTCAATGTTATCAGGGACATGGCCTGTATAAATCAAAGCCCTACTTTGAATAGATACAAATTTAGTCGTGTTACATACGGAGAGTAGAGTTTATTGATGTTTGTAAGCTTTACTAAGTTGACTACAAGTCTTGTAGTCAATAAAGTCATTTAAGAAAGTAAAGCTAAAGCGTACCATATTAGTTACATCGGTCATTAATATCGACAACAGTCAGTATAATACATAAATCAGTGGTACATTCACTCACCTGCCTGTATATCTCCTACTGCTACGAGTAGAAGGTGATATTACAAACGATAATATTATTATATTAACGTGGGCTATGAGATTACCTTTTTATAATTAGTAGATATAGAAAAAGGTAAAAGATGACAAAAGAAAAATAATAAGATCCCAACAAAGAATTGGCTGAGGATTCTCCAATTTAACGTTATTCCAATTTGCACCTTTTCGCAAAAGTTAGCGGAGCCAAGCACTAAAACTTTCTCTATATTTGGAACCCGGCCTGCTCCCAACAGTAGGTGGTACATAGACGGTATGTAACTATTACGGCACCCGAGCCGAGTGCTGCCAGCGGCGGCCATCATCACAGATGAACAGCGCCGTTGGCCGGCAGCAAACTCATTTATTTTCGCGAACGGCTCTGAAAGGTCCAAGTTTTTATTGGACGCCAGCCAACGCAATACTTGTGTATTTCATTCCGCAGAAACCAAAGAGTGGAAATATGAGTGGTACGTTGTAAAACTCGAAGCTTGGAAACAACAAAGCGTTCCATTTGTTATCGGAACGAATTCCAGACACAGAACAAAGCGTTGCAGTAAAGTAGCAGGATGAATACGTCGGCTGCGCTCGGTACACGCCCTTCTTCATAATATCGCAAAATGTTGGGTCGGTACAATTTTTCAGGAAGATGCGTTCAGTCCGCCTTCGCCACTGGAAACGTTTTTCCCATTCATTCCTAGATCTAAATAGGTCTCACTTGAAAAATCAAGTCAAGAAAGTGAACTAGCTAAAAATTTGATTAATTTTCTTAACATTATATTGTTATATTTTTAAAGTTGCCTCAGTATTCAAGAACCATACCAGCAGATGCATGATTGCATTTCTCTTGGGGATCATAGAAAAAGTGTTGATGAATCAAGTTTTGAGTTGGTCGAATTAGAGAGATGTTGAAAGAAGAATGAAGATCTAGGAATGCGATGATTCTTGTTACCATGGTAACTTATTTCCCCAAAATACAATTTTATCGCATTGTTCAATCCCCGTGTAGTTGTGCAGAAATGTCATGCCCCTCTTTGTATACTTGTTTTCTCAAAAAAGATTGACATCAAAATTAGTAGTCCAAGCGTTCATAATTATAATATTTCCAAGCTCAATCAAAGTCATACCGAAGATTGTTTACTGTCATTTACAGTGTTAGATCTGAGCGTTGGGGTCGCGGGGTCGGCACTCGAACCCGCGGCCCGCGAGCGTTGCCCCGATCACGCGGGAAGATAACTCACTGCACGATATTGATCAGGCCCTGACAACTGAACCCTTATCCTGTATAATGCGGAGGTGTTAACCTCTAATCTTTCCCAAAGTTATGGCAACAAACTTCAGGCGAGCGGTCTCCATATAAATGAAGTTTGATCTTAATTTGAAGATTAGCCAATAGAACTTTGTAGACCTGAACTAATATTGGAATTTGTTTACTCCAAGTTGACTTTATTAGTTTCTAGACGACACGTGTTTCCATTAGTAATTTGACGCGAGGACGATGTTCTTTAAGTATGAAAACCTACTGTGTAGCAGGACTCGGAATGTTGCTTTCTCTCTGCTGAAATTTTGTTGTTCACAAAGTGTCCATAAGTGTTTTAATAATTTTTATAATATGTATCCCTCATTGTGCCCAATAAACTCACACTACCTACCTACTTATCATACCTACATGGATCGGTGGGTGCGCCATTGGACATATTTTGGAGGAACTTACAAATCGACCAACATTTCAAAATAAATTAAAGAAATAAACCTGTATTCATTCAGCAATTTAGCCGACAGGAAAGGGACAGCAATAAATTTCAACTAATTTGATTTTAGTACAGTCGGCCTACACAAAAACTGCTATTAACTGATCAGCGAGGCGGCGGGATGAATTGATTGCCTATTAACTTATGACGGGTAACGTTTGGGCTTGAATTAGGACCCATCAAGACGCCTGTAGGCGACTTATTCAAGCTCCATGTGGTCTAGTGCTGTCGAACTATCGATTGTATTCATTCTAAACATTCTATCGATAGTATGGATTGTATTTTTTTGAATTTCCAGCCGTATACCACCTGATGGTAAGATATTATTAATGATTTTTCGTGGCTTAGGTATAGATTATCGATAATATCAAACTATCTATACACTAAGGTATTATTGAAACATCCGATACCTGCTATTGTAAATTAGCTAACTATCGATAGTAACAATAGTTTTCATCATCGAGAATCTAAAACAATCGATAGGTGTATTGATAGTATTGCCTGGTTCTGAAACATCAATGCTATCGATTTCATCGATATTCTCGGTGCACTATCGATACCTACTATTGATATAACGTCAACAATCGATATCCGATCGATCGGCAACACTAATGTGGTCGACATATTAGGCTTAACGGGTGAAGCGGTTATGGACGGCGACAGATGCGGCCCCGAGCCTGGTCTCGTCACGCGCACTTCATGCCAGCGATGAATAACATCTATTCTGCAGATTTAGGTTACGGCCTCGAAGCCACTGGGACTCCGGGTGGCGCCACATTCTAGCTGAAACGAAACAAATGAGGACTATCATGTGTGAAAAGTCCGTTAGATGGCGTGATGTAGAACTGAGATCCATCTACATGGTGACTAGTTATTTTTGATGTGAGTTGTCAAAATGTCAATAAACAACCAATGTCGAACAATACGACATCTAGCGGATTTTTCACATGAGATACCTAGCCCCTTTGTTGGAGAGCCACGCCCGTTTCACTGTAGCATGAATGGACCGATCGATTGACATGTAACACCTGCTTTAATTCAAGATGTCAAAGAAAACACTGTGCGTATATGGTTCTTTCTGTGTCATGTACATTCAAATCTTTAAAAAACGAACCTACACCTTCAAGGAGATAGAGCAGAACACTTGTGACCCTACTGAGGTACCTACGGGTGATCATGAGCGACGGCCATCGCTTACCACCAGAGATCAGTAACTTCAATCAGGTTTTTTAATGGTAAAATCTAGTAGGTATATTTGTGAGATCAAACATTTTTAACAATTGAGTTAAATACTGACGTGACTGATCCTTTGCCACATTCGAAATAGAGGCACATTTTTTACTTCATAGTTTTGTATAGACCTAAATTGAATAAAGATTTTTAACGTTGTAGAGGTATTTTACATGCGTTTGACGTACTCTATTGCAATCAGCGTAGCCGGGCGTCCGTGTGGCTCCGCGCCGACATATCTCTCCGCCACAACTGACATAACTCGTCAGGCACAAAGCCTAATGTCGACACAATGCTAACCTTTTTGGCCGGCGTTCCGGACCGCGAGCGTTTCGCAAAATATGCCTTCGCGCTTGATAACTTATTGTTATTGGCGCGTTTCGTTTCCATAATTGAGGCCTTTGCACAGATAGACCGGCCATTTCTGCTGAGATTTGCGATTATTCTTCTTGTAATGGATTGAGAAGTCAATTAAGTACATAGCAAAAGAGGATAAGAAAGATGGAATGAACGGTGAAATGGCATGAATAATAAATAATTCAATAATTAATAATTCATTCAATGTTTTAATTCAATATCATGAATAAAACGTTAACTAAGATAAGAGGTAGGTCAGGTAGGTACTTTTTGATTTAATAATAACATCTTAAAATGTGTTAACTAGCCAAATATGTTTGAAACACCCAGTAATTGTGATTCCAATTTACTGACACCAATTTTACATAATGTTATCATGTCTTATGATAATATTGATGAGAAATTGCTTACGTTTATCATAAGATAAACACTAATTCTTTAGCTTTCTCTCGTTTACTATTCACGTTTGCACGCGGAATCTGGCAACTTTATGACGTCAAAACGCGCTGCGCCTTTGGTGTAATGTAACTGTGTTGATGAAAGGTTAAGTAGATAATTAAATTTACCTAAGTACATATATATAGGTCTTTTTTATTATGAAAGGGCTTAGAAGTGATGTGTTGTATCCGTTCACTCATCACATTAATGGACGTGGCGCCAGTTTTTATTTTTAGGTGGAAAATATAAAACGTTTGATAACAAAAAAGCATGTCAGTAACCGCTCGCTATCTTATCTCGCCTCTCAAACATTTATTAAATCCCAACCAATAAGCTTATGTATACAAAACTTTACGTACAGAATGTATGACTGCGAAACAGACAGACGGGGTCATTACATCCGGAGGGCACTAACTTACTCACTGTAATAGGTATGTGTGTACTTTGGTGCGTAAGTTACTCAAAATCAATGAATCGCTAAGTGAGGAGTTTCTTCAGAAGTTCAATTTCATACGTAGAATACTAAACGAAAAGACAGACCACGAGTATAACAGTTGCTCCGCTATAAACCTACTAACCATTTAGAGCAACTTAACTGACATTAAGTATTTATAAATAATCATTGATCAGATATATTAAGACACTGAATGCCACGAATCTTTGCGTTCAGTACATGCGGCTACAATTCTGTTTTTAGGTAGGTACATGATGAAAATACAAGATACATCACATGTCTAAATACTTTTAAATATCATAAAGCTTATGCTCAACCCTTGCTAAAATGAGTTAATATACTATTTATAAAAATAACTTTTTAATAGCTATCTGTATAGATATAGATGTGCATGTATACGCACATCCAATTCTTTGATTTCTAAATCTGTAGACGTAGACACCAACTTAACAAATAAAATAGACTTGTTTTATGATACGATATGAATGTAAATGACGAATATAAAATTGTAAATGATCCGGAACAGGCCCATTGAGTCGCGGCTTATCGCCGGCCCGATCGTGATTATTCCTCAGCCGTTAGCTGAGTCAATGACAGTAACGTAATATTATAGATGTATTTAAAGTCACTTTGTAAAATTCACTGAATTGCGTTTCTACGTGAGGTACGTTTTGACCATTATGTAAAATTCGGCAAGTCTGTGAAGCGATTGACGCCTTGATCTTCGCAGCCCTTAATCAGGAGAGGTAGAATAACTATCACAGTTACAAGTCTAGAATGTCACGAACACCATAATTGTCGTTTTACGTCTGAGAAACTAGTTGAAACCTCAGGTTATTATAGTATGAATAATTGTAGTTCCTTATACTAAGCTTTTAAAAGTACATGTCTAAACAAATTAATGGGCCAGCCTTTAGCACATACTTCGAACTAGCTTCAATTTTCTATTTATGTCTGCTGTCTGGGCCTTACAAACTCGCGCGCATGTCGGCTACGGACATGCTCGTCGGCCGAAATTCTAGCTAGCGTCAAAGATGGCTCACTGCCTTCACACTAATGTATTACACGTCTTACGCCTGACAGAAGCGCGCGCGCAGCTTGCCGAGCGACTGACAGCTACGGGCTAATTAGCCCTCAGCCCCCTGCTCCGCCCGGAGATAATCATAATGATTGAAGGTTCAATGTTGCAGCGCAACTTTATTGAGTGTCACGACTTATAAAGCATCAGGACTAATTAACTAAGGCTCGGGTGGAATTCCAAAGGTGCCCAGCGATTTAGACGACCGAGAGAGAAGACGTGACCGTATAAGTAAACGGTCTTGTCACTTAGTCTCTTGTCTCGCTCGTCAATTTATTTACACTCCCTAAAACGGTTACGTTCTCAGTCCCATATGTCGGTTTCGTTTTTATCGCGGCTGCAAACTGCCACATACTCGTATCTTTAGACGTTATACATGGGAAGCTTATTAAAAGTTGGTATTTTTTGCTTGGCAGCATTAATTTCCTATGTACGTATTGTATTTAATGTCGTAAGACCCAAAAGCCTTTTTAAAGGCATAAAACAATTGATTTTCCATTGTGTCTGGGCCTTACGACGTTATCATGTTTTTTATAATGTATAATTCAAGTATAAGAGAAAGATTTACTTAAAAGTATAAGATAACATAATGAAATCAATCACAAGTGCGCTGCTAATCATTAATATCCCCTTCCCTCCGCATCGGCCCAATATAATCGACTCTCTCGAGAATTTGCGCAATGGAATCGACGTCCAGCGCTATCTATTAGCAAAGTTTGGAACTAATAGCAACTTAAATCTTGAAACGAAGTAAGGGTGGAAATTCAGCTTAATTCTACTATAAACAAAACTGCCCATTTGCGCATTTATCGCGATCTACCTCAAGTTACCTCGGTGAATCAGAGCAGCTCCATTTACCCGGCCTCGGTTGCGTCTGCGCAGTCGTCTCGTTATTCATACCGTGCAGAATGAGGGCTCGTTTGGCCCTCCTCCGCGATGTGTTGCGAGCAGACAAAGCAGGCGCTACAACGCGCCCATTCAGCCCGCCTTGAAAAGGCCTAGATTGTGCGCGAAACAGTAAAGTTTCTCTCCTTATACAAATTTTCACATCTGTGCTAATATAAAATGTTTTAAAGAGGTATACCTAGATGCTATTTACACATATTCTTTGTACAGATGAGGTTTCACTATTATTATGACTCGTTATTTACTAGTATTTTTGACAACCATACCAAATAAATGATTGCACCTTGTTAAAGTATTGCTATATAGTTATTTTAGTGTAAGTCAATATTGTTTTACCTGAAACAGCGAATAAACCAATGTAAACTGGTGACTGTGAGTAATATCAATTCATAATTATACCTTTTAGCATTGATACTTTACAAAGTTTATAGAGGTCACGTGTACCTATCCGATCACTAGCAGTTTGAACTTTAACACAGTACCTATCTACCAACTACCATTGAAACTATCTAATGTTTTCGTAATTGCGTTTCAGTTTCTGTCTGGTTGTTGGACATTACAAAATTTTTAAATTTAATAATCCAACACGCAAATAATTTTCGCGCCCGTATCTTAGAAACCGTAGGTATGACAAACTGTAAACCAACTCTCTTAAGAACAGATTCGAATATACCATGTAACTTAATAACGATTATTACATAATATTAGGTACCTGCTATAAATAATACGTGTATGTTCGTGCTTTACTTAAATAGTTTTCTTTTATAAATATCATATTAACTACAAAGAGCCGCGTCGCATAGTCCCGCACTAATAATAATGATTATGACAAAACGACTCTCGCATTCGCAGCCATTAAATTAATTTTAAGAATTTCTTTAATAGTCCATGAAAAGAAATATGGTTATTTTTATCATCAAAACGTGTCTCGAATGACATTACGTGCGTCTAATTTGGTGTGAAATTGTATTTAGTCTGTAATTGAGCGATGGCCGAGGCCCGCCAATGAGAACGACGGCAACCATTATGTGTCGCAACACACCTCGCAGGAAAACGTTGCGGCGCAGAAAAATTGTCGCAAAACAAAAGGAGACACAAGTACTGCACAATAGTCAGATTATCCGAACTGAATGCTTGTTTAGTAAATGTAGGACATTGTGTTAATAACCCGCAGATGAGAAATGTTAAGCATTTTGATTATCAAATTTGGCCGACTCATTGTTCATTAATGACTTAAGGATCACTGGCATAAGAACATCCAAACACTTAGCTTTTAGGAGCTGATTCGCGGCTCATTGCGATGCGCCCCCTGGGGCGGTAGATGGCTTGCGTGACCTTTTCCGACCGCTTGTGATCATGCTTTGAGAGAAATATAAAGCGGTTTTAGACAAGTCGGCAGACCAACGTCCTCGTTATCCAAGTCCGATCAAAACATGTCCGGTAATAGGGTTGCCCGGCGTCCGGAAAAAGCCGTACACAGTTAGGTTTATTGGTTGCGCGTCCGGACAAATTAGGCGGTTGTCCGGCCTGTCTGGAATTTGTTACGCTTTTTGTGTTAGGGGACTACAAGGAGCATTCAGAGTACCCCTCCTGGAGGGACGATGCGACAAGTCACCGGCCTTTCTACCCTTAATGTCTGTCTAAACTGGTGGTTTATGACGAAGCCTTCCCATAATGTAACACACAGCACTTGTGAAAGGAAGGGAAACTCCGATTAAATTATAACGTCCGGTTTCTTTTAGGCTCTTTGGTTGATTGGTCCAGCTTCTCGTTTATAAGACTGGCAACCCTAGCCGGTAATAAGATAGCCGACGCCGCAGCCGGCGAGTTGTTCAGTCACGCTGTCGGTCTGTCGCGTCGTGTAATCCCGAGATGGCGGCTATGATCCGCCGTCCACTGAGCTGTCTCCCGCTCTTTATCGATACACCTTTCAATAGTATTTATGTGCCGGGCCGCGTCCGCCGCTGATCCCGCTCCATTCATCACGTATCGAGAGATCCCTAACGAAACTCGATAGTCGGGGGGACCCGCCCCACACCCCCACTCCCGACCGCGAACCACCGCTCACCTGTCCGATTTAATTGCTCTGATTGCAAATAAACCGGACATTTGTATTGCAAATGTCTAGACTTTTTACGCGCTCGCATTTCTCGACTTAATCAAACATTACCGTTGACATTTTTAATATGGAAATTCTCATTCGACGTTTGCGTGCCGACAACTTTCGCCATCTACATAATTTTATGGTTCCATGTAAATCGGTACGTTGCCGTTTATTTAAATTCGGCGTTTTCGTGACAAGTTAATGATTTGTAAACTAGACCGGTGACGACATGGTTGTGACTCCGGGCCCGGACGTCGCGGTCAGCTGATCCTCCGACGAATAACTATTGAGCTGTTGGTTTAGAATGGGCCGCGCGTCGTCGACTATTGATACCACAGTGTAAGCGATACCCACAGTTTGTATGTCTATTCGATATGCGTGAGCGAAGACACTCGATCCAATTTGATACGTTTTGCTATGAACAAAGCTGGCGCTGACACACGCACCCAACCTTTGGAATAAAATTAAACTACGTAAATATTTCTAGAACTGTTTTTGCTATAGCTTGAACTCTTGTCTCTTGTCTTTAGTCAAAGCAACATACTACTATAGGTACTACAAGAAAATAAAACTTAAACACAACACAGTATAAGAGACATTCATATTTTGGAACTGAATCTCCATTTAAGTATCTATATCTCATCATGACTATTATTCATGGGATTCTGTTTTTAGGGTTAAGTAGGTAAGTATAGTCATCGATTGATAAAATTTCGCTGGTAGCTCTCACTCACTGGCATTCCCAGGACTAGCTCGCACCTCGCAAGAGGTGGCATTACCATCGCCCAGCTGGAGCACCGCGCGCCGCAATAAATATGTATTGTGTATTGTCCCGGGACGCGGCGGGACCAAATTTAGAAAGTCCTCGATGGATTCCAGCGGTCGCTTTGAATTTTGACAAGCGTCGCCCCGAGGTCGTATGGCGACTTTCAATCGCGCCGCCTGCCGTGACGTCACGCACGCTCGTCGCATCGCGCCGGAACTGTATGGACGGCTGCACGCACGAGCGTGCTCATGAGAGCATGAGACCTATGATTATGCAATTAGCCATTGATGAATGGGTTTATAACCGCATGGTACTGAGCTCTATAGTGACGGAGCAAACAGCCAGATTCGCTCATGTAAAGAAGAAGAAGGGTCTGAACTGTGTAACATCATAGTGCAGTAAACCTTGGTAGTCCGACAAACATTTTGCAGGGTAGTGTCAAATGATAGAATTTGTCGGATTATAGAGTACCATTTGCGACCCCGTATAATCCGATTAGTACAAAAGAGTTCTTTGTAATCCTACAAATCACAGATCCAAAATAAGATTCTTTATTTATGAAATCAAACTAAGCAATCAGAATCAAAACAATACGCCTACGCGTCGAGCACAAGGTGATGGTGCATATCAGTTTATAACTTGTTCAATCATGCATTAGCGAACATTATCAAAAAAATATTCAATAATAGACCATGTGGAATCACAGGGGGTGCCGGATCAGACAGGGGGCGGATTAAATTACCGGGGGTCCGCTGTAATTACGAAAAATGTTTATTTCCTCACATTCTAAATGAGGTTAAATGTAAGTAATTTATTAAGCTCACGATGAAAATGAAATAAAAGTTTATTTTAATAACGGGTATGTTAAGGAACATTTACAATGGCCAGACTGAAAACAACCAAGTTAAAGCAGAAACCTTAGAACAATGAGCACTAGGTAGGATATTATTATGATTGACAATTGACAAAAGATTTATTGTGAAAACAATGCTAAATGTTGTTTGTGTACGAAACAAAGGTGAATAAGAACAAAAGGAGACGTTCATACAATCGTCTTTTGCGATTTTCCTAAGGTCAAAGTTACATCAGAAATACAGTTGTGATACGAACAAAATAATTTTGAAGCTAAACCAAAATGTGAAATGGGTTTATGTTTTGATTAATATTACATTCGTACATTTTTCTGTTCAGTCTAAATTGGGCAACGAAAATAGAAAATAATATTAGCTAGTTACAATGTAGTCTAAGATATCAATTTTATTTGTTAAATATCCACGTTCATTAAATTATTGTTAATTATTGACACTTACCGTCATATTTTGGACAATCCACACAATATATTTTTATAAATTGTATATGTGTTATTCTGATGTGTAAGCTATATTGTGGTAAAGTTTCATTCAAATCCATGCAGTAGTTTTCACGTGAAAGAGTAACCATACATCCATACTTACAAATTTTCGCCTTTATAATAGTAGTAGGATGGCGATATCATAAAATTTTATATTAATTAAATTCCAGGAGATGTTGTCAAGTGTCAAATTCAAATACGTTAAAATAACTTTTGCTCTTATTTTTTTACAGGTTGTAGAGGGGATCGCGCGTGGAATCGATCAGGTTGTAAAATATCTGAGAAACCCTATGTTACAGTGATCTCAATTTAAAATCTAAGAGATTTATTTAATGAAATCAAAGTTTCATGCCTCGTTAGAAAGTGGTCTGGCCTGTCCGCTGGAGTCACTCAGACTCTATATGAGGACGCTCTCGAGTCGAGGTCTCGAGGGGAGGTCTTGAAGGCGCTCCCAGCCGTGTGTCACCTTGAGATCAATTCTCTTTTATTTGAGTTTTAGCAACTCTAACTCTATTAGATACGATTCACTATATTCACTTATTCAGGTTGTTCAAAGTGAATATTTAAAGAGTCCTTTATACAAAAGTAAACTGCGTTAGGCTGAACTAGAATCAGAAACCTACATAATGATTAAAACTACGAAGTTGAGAAAAATGTAAGTAGGTATGTGGTGTTGCCTCAATTTATTTTATTTATATAAAGTTACTCCTAACCATAGCAAATCAATGATTGATTCCTTATAAAAGGTCCGCAATTACCTACTTTGGAAAATCAGGGAGATGTGATTGCTTATTCGTCGGCGAATGGCAGCAATTTTGGAGCAATAACATTTTTATTTAACTGTGATAAGACAAGTTTGATTTATACCGGCTTGAATTCAGAGTTTTTGGTCGAGTTGGACCGAATCGTATCCACCCAGAATTGGCACATCCCTGGGCGGTCCTCGCTTTACGAAGGGGGAGAAGTGCTGACTTCGGAAGTACTTGCAATAAACTTCACGAGTCCGACTTTATAGTTCCTCGTGATTTGTCTCCCTACGTGCCTCATACAGTTGAGGAGCATTCTATTATTTCTTTGGTCTTTAATAACCATATTCACCGTAGAATGAGATGTTCCTAATCAATACATAGCATGACTCACAATGACGAGAAAATAAAGTGGAGACATATTAGCGCGCGTTGATGTCTTTCCTTGTTCTTGTCATTAACGTGAATACTTTAATTGTTGCTGATTCCTTTTACATTACAGCGGACAACCGAGCAGACGGCTTACCTGATGGTAAGTGATAACTGCTATAATCTTAGAAGAAAAAAGGACGGCATGCCTTTACCACAGAATAATAGATTTACGCCACCGCTCTGGTAAAGGAGGGACCGCACTTTTTAGGTTTATAGGACGGCGGTAGTCTTCCGCCCTGGGCGACCTATACCCACGTTACGCCACTGACAGGAGCGCTCGGTATAGTAGATACCCGACTTAAAGCCCAGCCAGCGTTCAGCAGCCTTCGATGGCTAACGACGCCATCCATTACAGACGGGGCACTTTGTATGGACCGGCCGACGAGGGACTACGCGACGGATGTCGCTCCATTTATGTAAATACTCTTATAAATAGGCGGGCGAGACATTACTCTGGGAAGGCACACTTTAACTCTATTCTTGGCATACAAAAAAGAAGAGCGTTATCTTTTCTAAAAGGCCGGCAACGCATCGGCGACCTCTCTGATCCCACAGATGTTTATGGGTTACGGATAACTTACCGAATAGGTGACCCACTTGCTCGTTTTTGTTCATGAAAAGAATCTTTTTTATATATGATAGATAACAGACGACCCTACGGATCACTTGATACTTAGTAAGCGATTTCCACCGTCCATAGACACGTACAACACCAATGGACTCACTAGAGTGCTGCCAACCCGTTTAAATCCTCTCAAATTGGGTCTTTAATGCACTCTCTTGTCAAAATACAGCAAAGCTGAGCTTTACGCTGCTTTAGACGCCCTGTTACCACAGGGGTCAAGCCGGTTATTCATGCTGAAGCGGTGATCGTTTTTTTTCTATAAATTTTAGATAGCATCACATTCTGCCTCTGTTACTTATCTCATCTCTAAAATACCCAACAACAATGTAATCAAAAATCTTACGCCAATGTTTATAAGTTGTTATTTGTAATCATTATTCAGATCAGTAGCCCGAAGCAAAACACTCCATAAATATCGCAGCCTCTGTGTCAGCGGCGCGTCCACGGCTGGACTGCGGCCAAATCAACGCTGTTGTTCTCTGAAACAGATCGCTTTCGGCGATAAAGCTCCTAAATTTTACGTGTCCCAGATGCTTAGACTACAATAGCGGCTTAACAGATCTGAGACGGAGATACCCAAGTATGTACAATGTAACTAACTATCTACACTTCAAAGAGATTGCTACATTAGTTATAGGTAAAGTATCAGCCTATGCACTATCCCACTGCAGGCCAAAGGCCTCCATCATAGAAATCAAGTCATCGCTTCTATGGTGAGATTAGGCTTAATCGCCACGCTTGCCTAATGCCGATTGGTGATGATCACAAATCTATGAGCACAAACGAACACAAACGGAAAATTCGAAACATAATTTTGCTCGACCCGGGAATAAAACCCATTGCAGGACCTCGAGATTACGGACCGGTACTAGACCTATGGGGCGTTAGTTAGTAATGGGCGCTACACGCAAACGAATATAGTAAAGGCTGTTTACATACCTACGCCTAATAATTAAATATATTATATTTCGATATAAATAATTTAAAGTTTAAAGTTCATTCGGAGCCAAGATGAATCTAACAAAACAAAAGTCAACTCATTTTAGCACACAAGCCTGATTTTTTTAAAAACCAGTAATCGAAGAGAATCTTCCATGCTTTAACAAACTAGCTTAGGACTGCGTCACTAATACACAGGTAACAGGTGCTTGAGTATATCTTTGTATTATGAGCAAGTATTTATAAAGATATATTACATTTGCCATTGCAGTGTGAATAGGGTACTTATTGAATAAGTATAATATGGTATACTTAATCACCAATAAATAATAGTAATTTGATAGCGATATGCAAACTTGGCAGTTCTAAAGCTGATATGGATACGTTAAAATTACTTTTCCACGTAAATGTCCCCAGCCAGCTCACACCTTTACCTTGACTAAAAATATTAGTAACTCGTATAGGAATTCCATAATAGCTTCATTAATCGGCCGTGGAAATACAATTGAGCCAATTGATATACATTTATGTGAATAACACCCATTTAAACCAAATGGCGGGTTATTAAGGCTGATATGACCATTTACGACGGCCGCTTACAATATAGACGGCTTTTTACTGTTTCGAAACATATCAATATTAATGCGGAAACCGTAACATTACCGGACATAAAAGGAGTTAAATTCCCTTTGAATCCGACGCGACATGCAAGGGATCTTTGTTGCATTATGAATGCGATAAGTAGGATATTACTCACGTGCTGCCAAGTAGGGTGCCAGGTCTTGAGACTGAAAGACCGGATAATTCAACCCGTTCAGCCGGACTTTACGTAAAAAAGCAATACCTAAAATACTAATTTCAGTACACAGAGGAAAATTAAAAAAAAAACTAATGAGGCAAAAACATTTATCGGTCTCCTTTGTCAATCACTTAACTATAACATTATCTATTGCATTGCTAGGTAGACTTTGGGACAATATTCACTTTTTTATTTTCAGTTTAGTCAGGACGTCCACCGTCAGATTAATTTTATATCAGCATGAAACGGATGCCAATACATAACAAATGCACAATAAAGTATTCAAATTTGAAAAACCTTACATAAGCCGGATACGCCGGACACCGTCCAGTTTAACCGGACACGCAATCAAAAAGCCTTACTATGTCCGCATTCATCCGGATGCCTGGCTCGCCCAGAAAGAAGCTTTTACGGCAATGTGTGCTTACTGCAACGTACTTTAAAATTATGGGATACTTACGTGGTTTTACTTTGTAATTTTCTTTAACATGTTATTCAAGTTAAGTACATAAACGAAATGCTAGTGCTACTAATAAATGCTTCTGATAAGGTTTATCGTTATTGATATATCATTACTATTTGCCGCTAAGCTCAAGTTTAGCTCTCTTGAATATTATGAATCTATAATTTGATTGAACTACGTAACAACAAGTAACAAGAGAGTCAATGTTAAATATATAATATTATTAATGCTGATCATTATAGTTCAAAAGAAATTCAGACTGTTGTTAAAATTAATAAATGAATTAGCTTTGTAAAAGAGTCACAGAGTACTTAAAGATTAATGTACTCATTATTTTTTCTTAATTACTAGGATTGTTAGACTACTAATGAAAGCAATTATTTAATTTTAGGTCACACGATAAACCTACCTACAAATTACTTATGCAACTCGCTGAAACTTATTCGTCTAGGTCAGAGACTACCCATCTTTTCTTGACTATATACCACTTATAACAAGGTAACCTTTGTTGAGCAGTAACCACGAATATAAAATAAATTAATTGTGTCATCCAAACGTGCTCTTGTCGCAGCTAATTCACTGCCTGCGAATTTGAAGGGACCACTGGTGGCCCACGGATCCCTAGTTGGTAACCATTAATCTAGATAAACCCGCTTGTTTAAACAGAAATGCAAGCGTACAAATGTGCGGGAGTCGCAGCGCGAGCCCGCCTCCGAACGGCAAATGAGGCTATTTAGTTACTGGCATTGACTTCGAGGTAACAATTAAGCACTAAATCTTTCTTATCTCGGAACACCATAGAATATTCATCCGATATGAAATCTGCATCATCCATTTCTGTATCCACAACTGAAGATTTAGTTTGTGTTACTACAAAAGATGCAATGGATGTGGAGCATTAGTAAATTAACAGCGTTGCTTAAAAAGAAAGGGCGCTTAGTGCAAGAACGTAGGTCTAAATGGCGTTCAACCTAACTCTTTATTTGGCACAAAGAGCATGTTTTACGGCTTCCGCGGAATGTTTTAATTCTCAATGGAACGTCAGAGTAAATGGAAATGTTTAGGACATTTCTCTGGGAGGCCGTTTGCGAGGTGACAGCCGGAGGGGGCTTCGACCGGGTTCGCGTGCGGGAGGGTGAACCGAGCCGATATTAAAATAACAGCCGACGATATCAACAGTTCAATAGATTCACAACACGTGTATATGACGTATAGAATAACGGGACTATGGATAGACGGCAAAGGGATAAAAGAAAATATTTAGCTACTAGTGCACCACCCTCACTTTGTTTCGGGACTTGATTTTGCTATTAGTTTCAAATATTACCAATAGATGGCGTGTTGATTTGTTGATTGAAAGTAAATATAACTTTTATAAACTTATAGTCGATAATACTTACCTACTTACCTAACTTCTTCATTTTAGTAAATTGACAAACCAGAATGATATAAGAATTAATGGGCGTACCTTATGAGAGGTCCTATAGCCAGCAGTGGAGGAACATCAGGCTCATGACCAGAACATAATTTTGGCTCGATTGTTAAAAAGAAGAAAAAAGAACTGTTGTAATTTATACCCTTCCTCAAAAAAGGAAACAAAAATCTCTGGTAAAATGTTTTTGTCGTCACACACAATGGAACGGTTTTCTAAGCCAATATGTTAAAAGCGTGCATTTTAAAACGTGTCTTGTATGGGCATGTAGTTTTATTCATGACCGTAGCTGGCAGCGAACATTAGCCCTGCTTACCCTTCAACCTGCATTGTTTGAGACGATCTGCATATAGTGATGCAACGCCATTCAATACACTCATTTTCAATTCAACATTTAGACCACTCGACTCGTGTTTGGAAATAACTTATCATTCAAATCCTCGGTATCAAACATGCGATGCAATTACTTTAAGTAGATGCCTTTATCTTAAGACAGAAATCATTTTTTTTTCAGTTTTCTTCAGTAGGTTGATGCAAAGATCACATTTTGTAAAAAGTAATTATCTAGGTAATTATTATTTAGATTTAAAGTTAATAAAGACAGATGAAAATACTTTTCACGTGTTTCATTAAGCTGACGTCAATAACGCCTATGTGTTTTTTAAGCTATCATCCTATTATTTCATAGAAATTAAATAATGTTCGTATAACATACTTACATTTTTGGAAAGTTTGAACATGTAGCAAAAATACGTAGTTTTGAAAGATACATGATGATCCAACTTACCTAACGATAAGAGCGATGTCAGACTAGTGGTTGTGCTAGTGGGCAGAATGTGCACCTTCCGAAAGGGAGATAAAAATAAAACACTTTTAGGGTCGTGAACGTTTTCAATCGATTAGAAAATTTGTCACGCAACTAACTCTCGAGTGTGCATTCGCATCACTATGCTGCACGAAGCATTTCGCCGCATTTCAATAAATTAGGTAAATTTCGATAGTGCCCTTTGCGTCGCTTATATTTATGCAAATACTACGCACGTCCGTGTGGTATTAACAGCGGACAGGGTTGCCAGCTTTGTTCTTGTTTAATTAGCTTCTAGTTCCCGTATCCTCCTCCCTCTCTAGCAACCTATCCTTTGACGACGACAATTTATTGACTGCCGACAGTCGTCGTCATGTTAAAGGGTTGCAAAGGTCAGACGGCAGTCGCTTTACTGTAATTACCAATATCCCCAAATCCTGAATCATGATCTAAGCGCACCCTGGGCTACTAAAGCGACAGCTATGGAAGCAACCGGGAATTACTCACTAAGATGAGACAGAAATTCTTCGACAAAAACATAAATTTTGCTTCGATCACATGTAGGTATATTGATTGACTGGCACACTCGTATTTCGTTTATGGGAGGTCCTCCATGATGGGGAACGAAGCGTGAGCGCGGGAATGTAATCTAATATTGTTCACGGATAACTTTGCTATCGCATCGTTTGATACACAACTGATGCCATATATTATATTATCGTTAAAACCGTGGTACCCCTAGCCGCCGTGTTATTACATTGCGGCAACCTTACATTTGCAGTTCCAGCAAGCAATTCTCGGCTTTATATCGTATGGGTTATGATGGAAGGTTAGTGATTGGAGCCGTGGCTGCGGTCGCGTCGGCTGCGGTTTGGCGTACGTGGAGCAGACAGGGCCCGTATGCAGCGACCACTTTGTATGGGGAATATAAAATAGCAGCGAGCAGGTACAACCACTTGCCGGCTGTCGCCGTGCTCGCTAATGGAGTCACATTTCAAGTATTCCCATTTGTTTCACGTAGTATTGGAAACGTTCTACTATTACGAGCCCACATGTAACTCTGTTTGTTTTGTTTTCACGCCTACCAGTAGTGAATTTGAAATGAAAACTTACCACAAAGATATAACTAGGTAGAACGATATTCTAGATTACAAATTCGAATGAATGTTATTCTCTACCAGCTGAAGTGTTCCCTGAACATTGATTTTGAACGTTTTCAAGAGAAGAGTAAACAGCTGTTTACGAGGCCGATTTGTTCCACCCTCGGCCACTACCATCAGGTGAGATTGCAGCCAAATGTCCATTATTTTAGAAAACAAAAATATAATCTTTATAAGGCCTTACCTAACCAAAGTAAGACAATACGTATCTACAAAATTAGTATTATTTTCCTGCGATTACAAAATAACTACTACTAAGGCCACCGCGACAATAATTTTAGATTTGTGTACCTATTACTTATTATTATTATTTAAAATAAATAACCAATTTAACATTGATATTCAAGTAATATTTGTTTATTGACACAATTTTGAAGCTAAATTAGACTTTTAAATTCTTGTCACCTAATATCTACGATTAACTTTTTCTACGCAGAAAATTTTAAAAAATAATCTGTAATAAATTATGATACAATAGTTATAATAGACTTATCCATAAACATATTATTCGCAACTTATTCCCATTCCATAATATACCACTTGATGCTTTTTAATCGGTTTAATAAAATTAAACTTATCAGTAATAATGGTGCTATCTAGATGCTGGAGCTATAAACACGGTTATTTATTTAAATTCAGTATTTAGCAATCAAGATTATACATTTAATAGCTATCACTTAACTCAAATCTACTAAACCTATTGATAGATAAGACATTTTATTGGTAGATAAAAAGCATAAATAAACATAAGTACAGTAATGTAGATCACAAGAGCATCTTGTTGGCACGGGCGATACATTAAGTGAGTTTAGGTATTCGTTTTGGCGTCCGGCGCTAAATGTAGGGACATAATGGCGATCATTAAGGTTAGTAGACGCAAGCGGTTACTCATATACGAGAGAACAAAGTAATGCTAATCAAATGATTAAAGCTAATAAATCTACTGGTGAATGTCGACAGAAAGAGTCGTTGAGAAAATGTTGCTAATAAAATAATAAATATCACAAACAATCCCATTCTTCGATTTGCTCATATCAACGAAGGTAGAATCTAGATTAAAACCCTCAAAAATATGACAAACATAATTGTTCATCACACGGACTCGAACCCTTGGAAAAATTGGGGGCTTATTACAAGGACTCATTATTTACAAATATCTATTATTTCAATTCAAAGTACATAAAAGGGTGGTTTTATTGTAAATCATCATATAATTCAATTACAACGTTATGAAATGAAATACCTAAATGAAATAAAATTGATTCTGTTACCTAAAATACAAGTTCTCTGTTATCGAATTACTCATGTGATGTTGTAGGTATTTGAAATAAGAGCTGCCAAACTGGCAGCCTATTTCTGAAGTGCCTTAAAGAAATGGAACTCATTGCCGTCGCATGTGTTTCCTCTGTCCTATAATCTGGATTCCTTTAAACGAAGTGTGAAGAAGCATCTCGCATCTCACGAACCAGTGGGCTCTCCCCTTGCTTACCTACCACCAGGTTAAGGCAAGCAATATTATACTGTGCCAGTATAAAAAAATCTCTGTAATTTAACAATAACGAGCGACCTTATATAGTAAAATGAGTCCTAGAGATAATGTTATTCATTATCACAATATTTTCATCGGATATTTAATAAAATATCGTAAAATTCTTTATGACATGCTTCATTGCTATGAAGCAACTCCCCTAAAAGGAATAATAAAAAATAATAGCCCATGGTCTGAGTTTTAATTCTGTTATTTTTATGTGCTGTAATAAACAGTACTCTTGACTTAATATCTCTTAATAGAAATTCAGTCTTGTTATTCGAGATTTATTCAATTATAAAATGTAATAGCCTCCGTTGTTTTTCAATGGAATTTCAGAAGCAGCTTAAAGTAACATTTATTGTAAGGAGGTGTGAATATTAGCAGTATTTCCTGACAGGTCAAAAATTGAGCGCACTTAATTCTAAAAGACCGGCCACGCATTAGGTTCTTTGATCTCGCAGATATTCATGGACGGATCATCGGACATCGCTCTTATCGTTATGACTTATATTGGTACCTTACTAACCATCTTTCTCGTTTGTCTCTCAAGCGTACCTAATATACACCTTTACGCTTGTAATACTTTACCTAGTGCTCTATCACGATGTCATAAAGTTTAATATCCAGGTAAAATAAAAAGTAATTGTCAAGTAGCGAGTGCCGTTCCACCCGCATTGCATAGCTGTTTTTCTCCACAAAACAACGCGAACATAATACATGCATGCAGTTGAATTCGGTGGCATTCCAGATGCGATTGCAGACTTATTGTTATTGCCGGTGCAGTGCAGGCGAATCGATTGCGGTTATGATGACCCACATACCAACACACATAATAGACAGTTGGCGCAAATATCTGATCGCTGAAAGTAGTCAAAATATTGCAGCATTCAAAGGAAAACAATTATCTTTTTTATATATTAGATGACAGATGAGCAGACGTATCACCTGATGGTAAGCGATTGCCGCCGCTCATGTCATGTCTTGATACATAGTTGGTTGCACCATTGCAACGGCGGAGCTCAAATACGAATTTTGTTGTCATATTTGGGATGTTATTAAAAGAGAAACTTTTTTGATAATTTTTTGATTAGCGCTTTAAAAATATAATTAAGTACTATATAAGTTAAGAAAAGACGTAGACAATAGACCTACATGTCATAGTTGATGTGCTAATAAAAACTAGTTCTATTCAAACACGTTGCAAAGAATAAGAAGAACGCGTTTCCGTATCTCAAACGATCTAACAATACGTTAAGGCAAATTATCTTTGTGCAAAATCTCCTGCCGTTTCGATAGTCATTCCTTTAGTTACTGGAGAATATTGCCACGTAGGGTGTCTTTATCATTCGCACAAATCACTGAGTTCTCCAACTCATAATTCACTAGCACATTTTTCTACGCAGAGCAATTCTCACGTTGACTTAGTATCTATTAGATACAGTTGCTATTCACCGCGTGAACCCGCGATTGTCCGTTGGCCACGAAATTTGTGAAATTGCTGCTTGCGAACTTGCGATAATTCCTTCTGAATTCGTGGCTCCGATTTGAAACCCACGACCGTGAATTACGCTTTCTCGATTTCGAATTGGTAGATAACTGTAAACTACGCCTGTTTATTTAGATAGAAAATCAAACGTATCGCTGTAAGACTATCTCTGCAAATAAACATTATCACAGAGACCACGTATGAGCAGCACTCAAGGTTGAAAAGCGTTTAAGTTTTTCAGTCTCAACGTTTTTATCAACAGCCGTCGCTTTGGAGCCCGGGTACGCTTAGACCATGATTCAGGTCTTGGTTATTAATGACTATTCGCAACCCCTTGCCCGGGGAACCAGAACAACGGTGTTTTTGTTCAACACCCGCAAAAATACGCACTTAGATTTGAAAAGTCCTGAGGGGCTGCTTGAACCTACATCCTCCCGTATGGAAGGCGCGATCTCATCCACTGAGGTACACAGTACAGCTCCATATTTACAAGTCTAATATATGTGAATTACGAGCTGGAGTGCCTGCGTCTCGGAGCGCTTGTATGAAGCTCTGCTTGTGCTTTTACAACATCAGCACAACTTTTCGGCAAAAAACGCTCACATAGCTCATAAAACATGCTTCGTTGCGATTCTTCTGACATCTGTCTTATTTCTAATTGTGACTGTTTTTTTAAATTAGTAAAATCGGATTCCAATTTTCTTTTACGTGGAGCATCAGCAGAAAGCGAAGCGGTACTTTGAATTATGTTGCCTAATGGCTCAATTTTAATGGTCTCTGTCTTAATTAAAAAACTGCAAGTCGTCGAATCACTTTGGGTTGAAATGTCGACTGACATAACATTAGTTTGACTTTCTTTATCTTCCTGCTTCTTCCCCGTCGGCACTCGCAAACACGGTACGCAATTTTTCTTTATTCGTTTTCGTTTAGAGTGCATTAAAATGTCTTCTCTTTTGAGATGTACTTCGCATATTCGTACCTCAGATGTCTTGTTGAACAAATCTTCGCGATCGATTGATTGCAGCCACTTCCGACATCCGACACGATACTTTGGCGTATGTTGTTGCAAATTTCACTCGTTTACAATGTTTACGAGTACGTGTAAATTTAGAAAATAGTCAGCTTTATAAGCGCATGTCTCATACGATTTCCGTAGAAAAACGTTCCAGTGCACACATTTGTGTGGAAGGCAATGTCAGCCTGTTACTGCTTAGACTTTAATTAGAAACTACTCGCTACCAGCTCGCCTGGTCTAATCTCCTGCCAAACTGCCAACCACAGTGAGCAGGCCGGGACAGTAAAGTTACAGTGTTTTTCTTTTTTTAATTTATTTATTTTATTGGTCCATGTTGCTCACTGTTTTATGAATGCTGTTAAATGTTTAACGCTGATTTGGATTGTTCTTTTTAGATGATCTACGCAATTTTCAATATGGCTCAACGTAAAGTTGTTGGTTGATCTTAGTGACGAACAAGTAAAAGATTATATGTTTATCAATACAACGTTTTTATAAGATGAATAAATACTTGAAAGTTGGTAACAAAACTTCGCGCTTATCTAATGAAAGTGACCCTAAAGCTCCCAATAAGTAGTTTTTAGGTGGGGCATTTATAACTTCCTCGATACTTACAACTGTTGACACTTTTCCCGTTGCTGTCCGTTGCCCTATAAATTCAATTAATGAGGCAACACACATTATATTTGTCCTGTTTCCAAACTAAGGTTTTCCCTTGTGTTATGGAAATCAGAATAATATACCTAATAATGTCTGCAGCGACTAGTGAAGTATGTATTAATGATGTAATACAAAATGTTTCGGTAAACATTGATGTCACCTACCTGTACAGCGTGTATCGGTATAGGTACACATTGTACAGGTAGGTGACATCCATGTGTTGGCTGTCAATACATAGAAGGTATGCTCGAAGATAGCTCACTGTCGCCGAGGCCCGTGCGGCGCGCGCGCCCATCATTAAATAATAGCAGACGATGCTCCACAGCGCACGGGGGTATAATCGCGCACCTCACGCTAAATTACACGTGGACTCGTGTAATTTACGAAACGTATTGTATATTGTACGCAGCACCCCAACTGTTTTTAATTCATTTTTGTATACAGGAAATTGTTTGCTTATCTGACGTTATTGAAAGTCATTATGTACACAGCAGTTGCAAAAAGCAAGAACCAACGAAACATTAATCAAAAGTCAGGGCCATTTTGCCATAAAAACTAGTCCCCTGTTTCCTCTCTGGATACCCAAAACTCGGTGCTTTATTATTTGCGTTCCACGATTCTTAAATAAAATTTATTATTAATAGTGAAAATAAATATCTGAAAACAAAAGAACACCAACTCAAACCTTTTTAAAATTTGTAATGGAAAAAATACTCTAATCACATATTTATTGGAAAAAAGGAGTCAGCAGGACACCATGAATCTTCTTTTTATGCGATAGGTGGCAGACGAGCATAGAGATGACCAGATGGTAAGTGATTACCGCCGCCAATAGACGCTCTTTTTTGCACTTACGCTAATACTTTATTTTAGGTCAGTGCGACAAAATAAATTTTCCAATCGCCTATTTTTAATTTCCCTAGGCTTCTTGTGTCCACTTAACTTCTGTAGGTATTAGTAACAGATGCGTGAGCAAACACAACATTTTCGTTTAGCTGTAACATCGTGGGCACTAACCCATTTGCGTTTAAAAATGTTTGACGTTGGAGCGTAAAGCGTTACTAAAAGCAATACAGTGAAATGGCCAGGTATGTTTATTTTAGTAATAGCCATAAGTCGAGGACGGACGCACACGCACCGCGGGCCGCCGCAGGGTTGGCACACGCTAGGTAATCTTTGATTTAACAATAAAAAAACAAGCGTGTTTATTAAGCCTAAGATACCACGGGTTCAGAAGACCGGCGTTAAGCAGCGCCAGCGCTGTGTTTCGTCAAGAGGAAAGGGGGTTAAAAGTAGGCAGCTTAGCGCACTTGTGACTCTACTGATGTTGCAGATGTCTATGTGCGGCGGCAATCGTTTACCATCAGGTGATCCTGCCACCTATCACATAAAAAAAGACAATCCCCTCATAGTAACGATGACATAATTTCTATGATAGGACAATAGGTATATACTATATACCTACGTTTTTGTAGTATCAGCCTATATACTATATAGGCTGATACTACAAAAACAATAAAAATAACCTGAGTTCCCTAAGAGGGCCATGCTTCGACCGTATAAAAATTTAAATGTTTCGCCGAGTGAGTGCGGGTACCGGAGGCCTAATACAGGGGAAAGGAAAGTTTATACACTATAAACTCCTAGTTGTTACTCCACTGATATCCATGCCCCAGTATCCATGGGCGGTGGAGATCCCTTACCATCCCCTGATCCGACTGCTCGTCTGCCATCTATCAAAATAAAGATCCTTTTACATTTAATAACTTAAATAAATTTGGCAGCCCTGCTATCTGCTCGCATGTCGGAAGCGGGGGCGCGGCGTCGCTAATGCCGTCTGTACGTCTGTGTGTCACGCTCCACTTGCCGGGAACCAATGTCCCATTATGGGCTTCTGCGCAGATCCACTACGATAACATCCTTCGAAGAAAACCACATAAATTTGCTCCGATACCCTTTTATTTCTATCTCAATTGCGGTCTCATGCAAATGCCAATCATTAGTAATCAATGTTCAGAGAAAGAAAAACTAGATAGGTACAGAAAAACACAACCCTAACTACATCCTGACCGCCTTGTTTTATTGTTCTTGCTATTGTTGTAGGTAACCCTTAAACCTGTAAAGTTAGTTTATCTATAATATCTACATCTCTATGGTACCACAGGAAAGATTAACGAATAAACTCAAAACAGTATTATGTACATGTATAGGTACTACAGTTGATATCTAAAATAATCATTAGAAGGCTTCATTAAGAATCTTTGGGGTCGGTTAACTATAATTTTGTTGCTAAAAAGAGATACATAGGAAAATTAAAAAATATTGACCACCCGTGCCAAGCCGGGGCGGAGCGCTAGTTGTTATACTTCAATGTTTTATTGCGTAAATATCGATATCACACAGTCTTCAACAACATTATGAAATGAATAATCGATTCACAATAGGACAATAACACCAGTTTCACATCACTGCTTTACGATTGTTTCACATTTATTTTTTTATTTACTTTACCGTTTCTTTGTACGTTGACCGATAAAATAGTTTTGCAAGTCAATCACATTACGATAAAAAATCGTTTGTCTACCTTGAATGGTTATTTAGAAGTGGCACAAATAATTTAAATTATAATTGGTGGATTGGAAGGCCGAAGATTTCGAAATTTTAATAAGTAGATAGCATCGTTGAAAAACTCATAAAGCGGGACATCAGATATCCCAGATTAGATTCCTGTTGACGGTTCAATTCCGTTTACAGTCCAACTGAAGTAAAATTAATTTTTCCTCAACTTACAGCGGTATTTTTGGCTTCGGATTTTCAATTACATGCCAGTCGGATGGGGAGTTATTCTAGCTAAAAGGGACTCGAGGTCGAGTACATTTGGGAGAGGAACAATTTCTAAATTGATCTCAGTTTTAATGACCTAACAACAGCGATGTTAACTGGTTCTTAGCAGTTTGAAACTTAATAACATTAACATTTGTAATACAATACTTTGAAACAGGTTGCTCAAGTTTCAAGTGGAATGAATTATTGATTTCTCCTTGTCTGTTTTCCAGTTATTATCCCTAATAAAGCATATCGCGGCTGACAGACGGACAGACACGCAATCAATTACCGTATGGGGACGTCCGAGGAATAGCGGTTGTTAGTGTTGGCAAGCGGTGCGTAATTACAGCGCAGATTACGAGCCGAACGAAACAAAAACACGATAAATGCCGCTTTTACTCGCACAGTATGAAGTTGTTTTATGATAACCATTGGTAGCCACGCGTGCGTGGTTTTTGTTTGTTAATAACAATGTGACGTGGAACAATGAAGCTAAAATGGGAAAGGACATGAAATCACGATCGCAATGGTGTAGTCGCTAACCGACCCCGGGTTTCAGGTTATAATCAAAGTCGGGCCAGTTAGATAAACTATTTTTTAAATCTCTGGTGTGTTGAGTTTTATATATGAATGATTGAATAATTATTTAGATAAGTGCGAGTGGGATTTTGGGTTTACGGTATACCAATAATGCTTTGAGTGTTACATAATTATTTACAATTTAGGTAAAAAGAGAAGAGCGTACCTAAAGAAAACCTTCTAACCTCGCTGATGTTCATCGGCGGCGTTGTTTAGAAAATGCTAATTTCTGATTTGAAAACCGCTTTTAATAAATTTTGTAAAACATAAAAAAGCATTATGATCAGAATGAAACGTCGCAGTTAATTTACCCATAATATACTAAGGTACGACAGTTTACCACATGCCGCGGAATTACCTACTTACAGCACAGCCAATATTATACAAATACCTACTATATGGTATAGTACATGTATCATTTGGTAGCAATTTCAGTTAACTATGTTACTCGCGCTCAGCGTCCAAATAGGGGCTCTATCTTCGCATCGAGGTATCTATTAACGCTGATGATTGGCACCTGACAGCGAGAGCGTGGGATCTGCGTACACACAACCTTCCACTGAGTATCACAACGCTATTGCGATAATAATCCCTATGCTTAACAACTTAAGAGTCCTAAGAGTGTAGCTTGTTGAGGGGCGGGTGTAGAGATCAAATGCCACATTAACAATGTGCCCCTTTAAACAGGCTTGTTCCTCATAAAGAGATTTAGTTATCATGCGAGAGGAAACATTAAGCCTGGTGGTAAATGGATTACCTGACGCAACGGCGCTGTGTATGAGAAGTTAGGTTAAAGGTGATGTGTATGAGCGCTCTCATCTTAGCATGGAATTCCTGATTGGGTCCAAAGATGTCGCTTTGGAACCCGAGGTATTAAGGATTGGATAGTCTTGGTAGTTATAAAGAAGCGACTGCCTTCGCAACACTTTAATCGGAGGACTCGGGTTCACCTATTAAAAAATAGAGCTTAAAAAATGGAGTGATTCTTCTGCTTTCCCAACATTTCCCTTTACTGCTCTGCTCCTATTGGCTGTAGCGTGATGAAAAGTATTATATGTTCAGGAGTATGAAGAATAAATTGTACCAAGTTTGGTCGGCCAAATTAATGATGATAACACGGTTCAGAAACTATCGTAATATTGTTTCTTTCCTCACGTTGTTTTCCCTGCCGCACTAATGGTAGACGATATAGATTTGAGGAATTCAAAGGTGCATGCTCGGATTTGAACCATGACCTTCCGTATGGAAGGTGCGTTCTTATCCACAAAGCTTCCATCGCCTTAAAGTCAATTAAATATTATACCTTTGTAACAGAAGCATAAAAATATAGAGGAAGGAATATAATCCAACGGAAAATACTCAACAATAATATTAAGCTAAAGTAATAAAACTGCGGTACCAGGTGTTGCTAATTTCCCAGCCGCAAGTTGTCGTCGACTTCCACCTAAGTAATTATTAGTTGTAAGTGCATATAACTTAAGTAACGAGTCAACCCGCATACAACCCTCCAACTGCATATCACTTAAGTTGCAAGTAGAACTGCAGTTGTAGGCCGAAGGGATAAGTTTGCTCTAGTGTTGATGAACTGTCGATTGTTTCACTATCGATGGTTGTCCGAAAAGTGGCTATTCAGGATATCGAGTTTGGTACTACTGTTTTTAATATTGCCTAGTGTCATATTGTCCTGCGCCAATTTTCTTATAAATACTATCGACAGTATCTATAGAGAAATTGGCGCAATACTATTTTGGTAATGCGTTACCGTATTCGATTATCAATAGCATTGGGATTTCTAACAACATCAATCGAAACATCGGTAAAAACTATTGTTTTTCGGTCTCTTGATACCTGCTTATTTATATCTAGTAGGTATTGGATGTTAAACTATCGAGAGTATTCTCGTTTTCAATATTATTTCTTAAATTTCCCTATTGATACTAGCGTGAGTATCGATAATATTGACACTAGCAATACAACCGATACTATTCACTTCGCTTTTACTATCGATAGCCCATCGATAAGCAACACTAGCTTCCACCAACTCCAGTGGGACGAAGGCGGAACTCAAACAATGAAGCGGGCGAAGCTGGAACTACGCAAACAGTTTTTGGTTTCTATAGGCTCAGTAATTCTAGCTAAATGAAGCCACGCCTAGGACTAATTGTGTACAGTCCTGACCGTGGGAGAGCCACTGTTCTTGCACGGGTATAAATGGGTTCGACCTAAGTGATACTATACTTACTTACTTACTACGCTGGCTCAGTGATCGATAAATAAAAGTACCTACTTACAGTTTACTCATTAAGAGATTTCCTGGTGATAGAAAACAGCGAGATTTACCTGAAAAAAGAAACATAAATAATAATTAGGTTACAAACTTTGATCATAGAAAATCTAGATACACCGTGAACGCGTTAAAAGTGTCGCCGCCAATGAAGCCTCCATTAGTAGAAGAGCGCTTACTCCACTGGGTGTAACGGGTATCCATGAGTGGCGGCAATGAGTAATTACTAAATACTCTAAGTCACTGCCATTCACATCAAAAAATATCATGTAAAATAATATCCCATCAAAAAGAATACTTGTCAAAAAAACCAAGTCTCGCAACTACCGTAAAAAGTGGTGAGATCCATGTTTTGCCAAGTCGGTTATTCATTTATTGACTTGGCAAATATCGTGTGATTACGGTAGTTGCGACTTGGTTTTTTTGACAAGTATTGTTTTTGATGGGATCTCATTCCTTTTTGTGAAAAATTCTTAAAATCTATTGAACTGCAAATATAACGTGGTAATCCTATATATCGGTATGATATTTATATAGGGTTACAAAGTTATTTTGAAGTTCATATATCTAGCAAACTGAATCAAAATTTAAAAATATATTAGTTTTTCCTTGATTCATACACCAAACACTACTTATATTCCAAATTTGAAGATTCTAGGTCTGCTGGAAGTGCCTTAGAATTTTGATGATCGGTGAGTCAGTCAGTCAGTGAGTGACAAAATTAAAAAACTTTGGCCCGTTATAATTCTTAAACTACTGGTTCAAATTGATTGAAATTTGAAATATACCGTGTCTTTACAATGCCTGCATGGTTACTGAAAATTCAGTCTCCTAGTTTTATCCACAACGAAGTTGCAGGGGGTCAAAAATGGCCTGAATTGCTTCGAGAAAAGGATGGTACGGCCGTGCCGCTTTTTTGCTCGACTTGGTGGGGCCACTGCCGTACCCTCAGATGTGTCCCCAGATTGAACACATAATAGTGTTGGTGTCTAGGGTCCTATCACTCCGTTCTATTACTACGAGTGTCGTAGTAAGTGAAATAAAACCCCCGCTAGTATAAACGCGAACTATAAAGCAGGCAACACATACTTCTTGCTTTAGCCGCGAGTGCGGACCATTCGTCCTCATTGGAACTTTGCAGGCGTAACGCTTATAAGCGATACTTTACTCCGAGCTAACTATAAAGGATGGCGGCCATTACCCGTGCGAAATGTAGGTCTTTGTGCGCTGATAAAAGACCCTTTCTTCCGTCCGATGTGTGAGCCGATGAGTAATCCCCCTTTGCCTATTTCTATAGAACGATTCGAGATAACATTGAAGGAAAGGCTATTTGTTTGGGCTTAGCCGCGCACATTTTTGGGTCAGATTTGGCAGAGTGCATCGGATAATGGTGTCCTTTATCAATAATTATTCTGGGTCGTTTTTTTTAAGGAGAGCTACGCTTTTCGGAGAATGGTTCCAGAAAATACTGGTGTTACCTGATTTAAAATATAAAGTTATTAATAAATGACAAATTGAGGCAACATCACATACATTGTCCTGGACGCAAACTCAGATTTTCTCAACCAAATCAAAAGTTTATTTTACAAATGTGATATACCTACAATTTCCGAGATTTAGACATATAACACCTTGCACCGGCTAAATATAAAAAACTAATTAAATAAATAGGTGTTATTATTTCCTTAACTATACATTTAAATCATCATTTAGTGTATTAATTTAAATCTTGATTTATGACATGTTTTCGCTTCTTTCTCATAAATACCAACGCCGGAAACGCATCGGCGACCTCTCTGATCTCGCAGACGTTCATGGGCAGTGGTGAATGGTGATTATTAATTATAGTTACTTACCATCCGTTGACCCACTTGCTTTTTTGTCGCCTCAAGCATAAAAATACCTCTTTTTCATATTAGGGTGTAATTCCCGGTTGCGTCCAAGGCTGTCGCTTTGGAGTCCGGGGTACGCTGATGCAATGATTTAGGATTTTGGGAGTCAGGTACCTAATTCCAATGAAGCGACTGCCGTCTGGCCTTCGCAACCCTCTCACATGACCAGATCAACTGAATCATGCTTACACGTTTCAGAAACAATCCGAAACTTACAGGTTTTCTCACGAAATTTTCCATTATCGCCGAGCTAATAGTTCTTGTACTATTAAGTATTCTGTGCTAATAGTAAAAGTATCCACATAGATCTGAAAGATTCATAGGTGCAAGCTCGGATTCAAACCAGGACCCCCTGCATGGAAGGCGCGTACTTGTCCACTGAGCTACCTCAACGCTCCCATATTTTATTTTCGATATCTTTTTTCGTTAATTATATCCCATCAAAAACAATAGGTACTTGTCAAAAAATCCAAGTCTCGCAACTACCGTAAAAAGTGGTGAGATCCATGTTTTGCCAAGTCGATTATTCATTTATTGACTTGGCAATCACACAATATATCTCACAAGTAATGCATTAAATTGATTCGTTGTTTAATGTGATTGCCAAGTCAATAAATGAATAACCGACTTGGCAAAACATGGATCTCACCACTTTTTACGGTAGTTGCGAGACATTGGATTTTTTGACAAGTATTGTTTTTGATGTGATCTCATTCCTTTTTGTAGAAAATTCTTTAAATCTATTGAACTGCAAATATAACGTGGTAATCCTATATATCGGTATGATATTTATATAGGATTACAAAGTTATTTTGAAGTTCATATATCTAGCAAACTTGATCAAAATTTAAACATATTTGAGTTTTTTCCTTGATTCATACACCAAACACTACTTATATTCCAAATTTGAAGGTTCTAGGTCTGCTAGAAGTGCCTTAGAATTTTGATGATCGGTGAGTCAGTGAGTGACAAAATTAAGAAACTTTGGCCCGTTATAATTTTAAACTACTGGTTCAAATTGATTGAAATTTAAATATACCTACCGTGTCTTTACAATGCCTGCATGGTTACTGAAAATTCAGTCTTCTAGTTTTATCCACAACGAAGTTACAGGGGGTCGAAAATGGCCTGAAATGCTTCGAGAAAAGGATGGTACGGCCGCTTTTTTGCTCGACTTGGCTTCGATAAAATAAATCATACTAGGATCGTCTTAGCAAAGTCTACAGAACATGCCATTTTCGATTTAAATTAAAGTTCCACTTCAATTTATGATTATGAATTGTTATAATCAAATAAAAATAAATTAATAACAAACAATACAATGCATGCTTTACAAACCATTATAAAACATCTAGTAAATACCAATAGAAAAACAGGTATTTTATGTATTTTCATTCCATATGAATTACATTGTCATTGTCGTCGTAGTTAATTTATTACTTAATATTTTATTATTATGCATCGATCATATCTCTATGACGATACACTTTCAAAAATCTTTAGTAAGCGATTACCGCCGTCCATTTTTGAACAATGCAGACGGATAGAGTTGATGGGTACCCGTCCAGGTCTTATAGAAATCCAAGAGCACAAATGCTTGTGCGATGTAAAAATGCACAGCGACATCTATCGAGCGCCGGCAACAACAGCGAGTCACAGTTTTAGTTATTCCAACATTCCGTTTGGTATGAACTTGTTTAACCCACAAAATAAAGATTTGTTATTACATTAATTTTATTATTTGTTGGAGATGAAAAGTAAAATACCTAATGTAATTACATCATAAAGTTATCTAAACAGTGAAAGATAAGAATACTTATATTTTGTACTTATTGTATTACAAATTGAAAAGTTTACATAAATCTGTATTTGGCCGTTTTTACCACTTGTCTTTTTTAAACATTAGTCGTGACTTTTTTTATAATGACAAGTGGTAGACGAAAAGACGAATCACCTGAAGATAGGCGATTGCCATCGCCCATAGATACCGCACCTAGAACTAGTGGAGTCAAGCACAAGTGCGCTGCCAACCTTCTAAAGTACGTCTTTTGTCCCCTATTGTTTCTCCGCTAGAGTTAAGCGATATAGGAAGTATGTACTCGTATAGCGGGTAAGTATGCCTCTGGCCGGCTAGCCAACGAGAAGCCGAGTCTTCTCGTTTGGCAGGAGAAGCCGCCGTCTGTGGTGAGCCCCCCAGATACCCTCCCCTCCCCCTAAAAATAAAAAATACCATGGAGTCTAGAAAGCAAATCATTGGAGTGGGCATCGTGCTCAAGCGTTGGAAAAGGTATGTTTAATTACAGTTACAATGATCATGCGGCGGTTATTTATCGTTATGTTGCATTGTGGACGCGCGCAGATGGTATCGCCCGCGGCCCCGACATTATCGCGACTCGCGCGCAGCCACAGCGCGTTACAGATGAATGCAGTAAAACTCAATCTCTTACTTTTTATCCATATTGGGGCAGTAAAGTCAATCATACACATTTAAGTAACATGAATTGGTAACAAACACAATAGCTAAAGTGACATCCTAGTAGAAGAAGAAGATGCTACCACGACAACAATAGCAACGTCAAAAGTACTGCACTTTCCCCCTATTGGGCCTCCGATACCCTTACTCGGCAAAGCACAGCGCAGGCGCTGCTTCACGTCGGTCTTCTATTAAGGTCGTTCGTGGTATCATAATGCTTAGAGTCGCGTTATAATATCGATTTAATTTTTAGTCTGAACATTATACATAAAATGTATATTGAATCATATGTAACTTAAACTTTAATTTTTTTCTATGTGAGTGCCTATGCAAATGAAGATTAGGTACCTACTTTTTTTTTTCTTAAAGTAAGATTCTTACTCGAGCAAAGAAGGTGAGCTCGAGTTACCTCACTGCTCGCGTCCGGCGCGGATACCATCTGCGGCGCCGGCGCACGGTGATCAAATAATTTCGGCTCTGTGATCTAACTTGACGCATTGCAATTGTTCGCGATTATCTGTGTTCTCTGGAACCGTTCTGCAAACTTATCTCTGCATAGATGTAGGTATTCATCGGTCGGGTCGAATTACAAAAATAGCGCTTACGACTTAGCTGGTAAGACGGTGCAAAGTCCGAAAATGGTAACTTTATATACATATGACGCCGTATGTACGGCTTTGAAAATGATCTCGCGGTAATAAATGTTATCTTCTACCTACTGTGCCTTTTATACTTATGATGACTTCTAAGAAATATTTGTCTTCATTCGAATGATTATTGGAATATCAGCAATCTCTTTGTGAGGACTTTATCCCCTGGCCAGGACTTTTGTATATTTTTTGTGTGGTTTCAAGTACTTTTTATTCTGTGCAATTTGGAAATAATAATACGGCTTTGTCTAGAAGAAGACAAAAATATCCTTGAAACATTAATCAGTGAACTTTGTTACTCATTTTGGCCATTTTGGCAATACCAATTTAATATATCGAGGGATATAGTATAATATCAAGGTAAACTTTAATAATATGATAATAACGGACTAAATTAAATTTTATGGGCGTACAGTCAGCCACACATTAGGTTACCACAACTTAATGTGTATGACAGTAAGATGAGAGTTGATTGAAGAAACTCGACAGGTTAGTATACTTTGATGGTGGCTGTACGTACTTACTAGCGTTCTAGTACCTAACCCATTCACACTCGTAAAGTGCCGTCCCTGGTGAACAGAATACACACATACAGGGTGTATCTGTGAACATTTACATCCCTTTAACCACGTGTTCTACCAACCATTCTAAACAACATTTGTTCTATGACTTTTGAAAATTCGCATAAAACATTTTCAGCTTTCCATACAAAGTCGGTCACGTGACTTGGTCATTTTGTATGGGGAGTCGAAAATTTTTTCGAAGAATTTAGAAAAGTTGTTGAACAAATGAAGTTCAGAATGGTTGATAGATCACGTGGTTAAAGGGATGTAAATGTTCACAGATACACCCTGTATGTAATTTTAAAGCGGTGGTCTGCCCCACTAAATTGATTTGGTGGGGCAGATTCCACTACGAATTCTAAAGCATTCCAATTTGTTCTACCAGTCGGGTACCTTGGTACGGCAAAGTGGAAATACTTCGTACTAGGGAAGAGGTTGAATGGGCACTAGCATACCCCCTCTAGTAAATAAATGACGCTTTAGTAAGAGATTAGTCGAGCTTACAAATCACTTCTTTATTTACATTAACGTAGCTTCGTATTTATTATACTATTTTCGACAAATCAATCAAAAGATTCGTCAAAGTAACGCGAGTCGATCGTATATTTTATAGAAATAAAACATCGTACCGCCGGTAGTTAATTCAATCGCTACCCTATTGCTTGGAAATAAGGTGCAATTTATCCGTCACTCACGCCCGTTCAGGGTCGACGTTCTTAGTTTCATTGAGGAGTCGCGCGAGAGCGAGAGAGAGAGCGCCTCTGTGTTCATAGTTTCCTTTCTCCAGCAGAATCAGTTCGTTTGTCACGCCGGAACGCTAGACTGCGTAAGCCTCGCATAAAATCTAAAAAATGCCAAAAGTTAAACACAACAACTGTTGTGTTGCCGGCTGCTTAAATAATAATGGATATACAACCAATTTGACCTTCTATCCGTTACCTATGGGTGAAAAACGGTGAGTGAATTTTAATTTTATCTGTATCTTTCGCCTCGTGCGCGAGACGCGGGCGTTCAATCAAAACTCGCTTCTACGTACATACTGATTGGAACTAATTTTGCTGTTTGCGTGCCACCGTTTCTTATTCAATCGGGTGGGTGACGCATTCATTGCTAAACTTGCAGCTAGACATGACGCGCGGCAATTCAGTTTATTCTAAGATTATTCCTTTTCTACTGATATGCTATGCTTGTTTGCAAATTTGCACTTATTGCAAAAAAAGCTAATGGCTACATTTAAGTACCTAACTGTCAAAAAATTGTAAACCACAGTTTATTGCTTGGCCTGGATTACGCATTTGATAGTGCCTCTCGCATGCTTCGGTTAAGGATGGGTGGATTGATTCCCACATATTTAGTGTCTGGATATTATTATATTTTTCAAGAATATAAGGTGGAAAAAAAAACATTTGACCCTGGAGGGAAACTAATCAAAACCTTAGGTATGTTAGCATGTTGTACTAGAAGGAAACATTAAATAAACTGCACTATTTTTTCTTATCTCAAAATTAAGATTGGCCATTATAATTTATTAGCAATGTAAAATTTCTCTTAGAAACTTGATAAATTAGTGAGATAACTCAAAAATACCACAATATGGTCTTACACTCATCGTGTCTGACCTGTCGTGTAAAATTATCCACAATACCGAACATTTATTTCTTATTTAGGATACAACGTATTCTTCATTTGTGCCAGCTCGATTCCGAAAAAAAAAACGTCTTTTAAAAATAAGGAAATGTTTCTTTTAAATAAAATAGTGTTAAATTAGGAATATAAGGCAGTTTCTGTCCAGGCTCAGGATCCAATGTTTTTTTCCATCTGTATGTTTGTAATTTCTTTTTTGATTTTGATATTATCCACAACACAAATGTATGCGGGAGCTATGCTCAGATATTTATATATTTTTATAATTATGTGACAGAAATTTGATTAGAATAAAGTTTACTAAATGTAAGCAGTCTAATAAACCATACTGTTGTCTTTTCCAGGCGAAACGACTGGTTAAAAAGAGTGGGCAGAACAGATTTACTAAGCAAGCCTGACTTGAAATACTATAACTACCAAATATGCTCAAAACACTTCGAAGATTGCTACGTCAGAATATTCAAGAAGCTGCACGTGAACGCAGTACCCACGAGACACTTGCCGACCTCCGGCCCGGAGCCTCCCGACACATCCTGGCTTGAGCCTCCATCTCCCTGTAATAGTGCTAATAGTATGAGAGAAAGTATTCAGTACGAAGACAATTTGGACAGCGATGATGAGATGAATGTACTAACGTTTAAACCCCAGAAAGACGTTTTCGTGGCGGATGCGCACACGCAGACGGAGCCGCCTCGGCTGTCGCGCACGGAGGTTGTTATTTTCTCAGAAAATCCGATGAAAAGGGAACGAAGCCCCGATTTTGAGGGTAACATTAAGAAGAAGAGAAGGAACTCGTTTTAATTTGGATTATTGTAAACACTGATTCGGCTGTGTTTTTTGTGATTACTACTTGTCATAACAATTTATTTGATTACTTTGTTACTTAATGATAAATAAGAGACTTAAGTTTATGGAGATTTTTACTGCAAGCCTTATCCTTAGCCAGTCAACATCAGAAGTAGATGGCCTAAATGATGATGGCAAAAACTCTATACTTGCTCACTATTGAGAGGAGTTTGCGTCAGAACTACATGGTATAGTCTCAAAGAGATTCAGCAGTTCTGACGCGAACTTTTGGTTTTGATCATCTACTTTTGCTGTCGAATGTACTATACCATAAAAAATATTAAATGATTAACGTGGAATAAAGAAAATTAAAAGATAACCTATGATAGAAAGTTTCTTCTGTTATGCTAATGCTATGTAAAACTGTAACCAAAAAGAGTTGATTACATTATTATCATTTGCTTATGGACTGTTTAGTGTCTGCCGGCGCGGGCGCCGCGTGTGGGAACGGCCCGATTCGCATGTGTATGATGATGGATGTGTGAGTGTACCAGTGGAGCGATAGTCAGTAGTAACACACAGGGCGATCCGACGAACGCCGCTGCAGGGGCTCGGCTCACGGAGACTTAAAGTCGATAAAATACATATGCCTACAAAATAGTACATTGTTATGGACCAATTACCTACATAGAATACGATCAATTTTATTTCGTTGACTGTGTGGCTTTTGTAAGTAGGTACATTTAAAGACATTCTTCTACATATTCCATACTTTTGTTTTATCTGTTCATTCAAACTTTTTCTTACAATAACAAAGTTACAGATTGCCGAACGGAACATCCGGTTTACCTTTTTAAATTCGAAAAAACCGATAAATTTTGCTTCATATTAGAGTTTTAAAGGATGATGCCAAATTAGCTAAAAAAAATATTTAACACTGTAGTTCGGCTATTGTGGTGTACGTCCACACATTGTGTTGTTCAGCGCAGGAAGTGCTAGCTCGCTGCGCAGGAGTCGCCATATGGCGGCTCGATGTGTTGCCAAACGGCTCGGGATACATCACAGATATTACCGAATAAATAAAGAAATACTACATATTTATTTTACTTTAGAGGTCTACTACACACACACGTACTGATACGGGTCACAGACGGACAAAGGTCTCTAGAAATACATAGATAATTAGTTAAGGAGTTAAGAACGAGTCTGGTAAACGGGATAGGTTAGCGAGGGAGTAAATCCAGACATGCATCCTCTAGATTTTTCAAACCTATGTGTGCCATTAGAAATAGAAATATTCAATTTAAGTCCTTACAGAACATTTATGAATGTCAAATATTATGTAGGTAAGCATTAGGTTATGAAAATGTATAAGTTCTATAATTCAGTCGGTCTTTGTTTGGTGGGTTAAGAAGGTCAGACTTGCGTCGCTTCATTGTAATCACCAGACTCCCCAAATCCTGAATCATGGGCTAAGCGTACCTCGGGCTCCAAAGCGACTGCTTTGGACGCAATCGGGAGTTATTATACGTTAACATGATGATGGTGAGAGTTTATGAGTTATGGAGTCAAAAGTTACTCCAAATGGTTTCAGCTGTAATGGTGTACACACTGTGCTTTATGTTTGAGCTTTGGCTTGGCCGCTTGACTCGTTGCCGCGTCTAGATGGCTTAAAACTAAGATAATGAGAGAAAGTTTGAAATGTAAGTAAATAAATATGATAAATCTAGTAGGCTAGACCGACTAGGGTACCCTTACGAGATTATTCTGATAAGAAGGTATGTACATGTTTTCTCATTTCGGGCGTCAATAAGGCCACGTGTATCCGTTCCATCAAGGTGTAACATGTCGGTAATTTCCTCCAGCAGATAAGCCCCGTCACCGACTCCGCATCCGCGCCTCGCGGCCGCGCCGGAGATAAGTCGCACGGAAACCCGCGCGCGAAGCGAACTCACTGCGAGGTACGCGTCAACGGAGGGGAAACGGTTCCGTACCACAAATAATAAAAACTGAAAACGGCTCTCGAAAAAAAGAAAGAAAAAGTATTCATTTGACACATAAAAAGACATAACTAACAATTGAATATAATATGATGTGTCAAATAGGCTTCCGCATGTGCCGCGGCGATGAGTATTACCACTAACGCTGATTTTCAGTGGTCGCCCAAGAGTTCATAGAAAGGTAAGTATCTCTTCCGTGCATTTGTATCTGCCATTCACGTTAAAATACGCCGAGTGCTTGCTGTGAAAATGTTTGCGTATAAATATGTAATTTATGCTTATTTAGCGTACAGCTACAAAATACAAGGGTCACAAGATACTGCACTTTTAAGGCAACTATCCCAGGGGAAACTATCATTATTGTCACGTAATATATTATGAGGAACATGATACTTATGCGTAAGACTCTAATCCTAAGCAATATCCCTGGCCGGGGCGAAATAAAAATCAACAATGTGCAAGTTGTGTCAGCAACATTTCTTCTTCTATGAAGAAAATCACAACGATCTGCACTTCCCAATAACGCAAACTTGAATACACGTGCTCGCTTTTCCACAAACGACCGCTTGAAACCTGCGTCAGCAAATCAATTGTTAGATTCTCTCGCAAAAAGCGACTCCGAAAAATGTGACAAATGCAGCCATCCAGCAGCGGGCGCGGACGCCACGGATTGTGCAAATCGGCGTTTTTTGCGGCGCTTTCCACTGGCCTCGGCGAGACCTACAATCGATTGCTTTTTTCGTCTAAACGGGTAAAAACGAACCTCCTAAAAATCGAGGTTGATGGGGTGGGGGCAAAAAGCCGGGAAGCGGTAAGGCTCCGCGCTCGTGCGTGGCTGATAGCCTCGGACCTCCGCTGACGAGGCCTTCCGCTAATTATTATAAATAATGGCTACATCATGGAACATCCTTGACTAAAGTAAAAGATACATTTAGCTGGCGTGATCGTAATAATTTGTAATGAAAACAGAAGGGTCATAATAACTAAACCGTCCCGTACCTAATGAGGCCCCACCATTTGGTAGTGACCCTCCTTTATACGCCAAAGGCCGTAGGTTCGTTCCTCACCCTGGACAAACATTCGCGTGATAAACACTTGTGTTTATTCAGTGTTTCGATGTAATATGCATTTAAGTGTTACATTTGCTAATTCTGTTGTCCGATACCTGTAAGACAAGTGCTTAAACTAAGTGCTTACTTATTAGTACGAAGTAGAAGAATGTTGTGTGATTTGTTATTTAAATCCATAAAAGGTGGTTGGTTATTCGTGTTACCTATTCTGAGGGCTTTGGGATTAAAACGACTAAAATTTAACGGTGTAAGTATATTTTCTTCCCTAACTATAATAAAGTAATTAGGAACTTTAGCTCACATCTGAAAATGCAGTTAGTTTAGTACAATTTGTTTTATTTTGGTACGATTTGTTTGTTGGCCTATGAATAAAATAAATAAATATCGGCACGTTTGAAATTTGAATGTGTAGCGTACGCGACGTATCTCTGCGGCGCGGGCGCTATCGCGCAGCGAACGCACCCGCTGTTTGCACAGTTGAACGCCGTCCAAACACTGGTATCTGCCGTGCTGTTGTATCTGGCTTCCTAGTGAGGGGGCGAATCACTGCCACGCCAAATTATATCCTCTTTTTATTAGACTATAGGTCAACGCTTGACCACAATCGCACCTGATGGAAGGTGACGATGAGGTCTAGGATGACACGCGTTTGTCTTAAAGATGTCCAGATTATAGTGGTCCTCTTGTATGTACAGAAAAAATTACCTACTAGTTTTAGTCCAACAAGGGGGCTGAACCCGGGACCCCAAAGTCGCAGTTTCTATAGAAAAGTGCGCGCCGTTCAGATGTGTTGAGACACGTCGCTGGGTATTGTGATCTAGTATTCATCAGGGTATGTCCTAGTTTGAGTCTAGCTGATAGGAAATTAAAAATATTCGAATACTTGTGCCCCTTCCCTTTACTAGATTAGGTTCGTTTGTTCGTCCGTTCCGTTATCGCACCTCCTTTCATACACGCGGGTGGGATACCTGTTTTATATTAACAACGCTTTTAGTTTTATTTGATTGCACATCTTTCAAAGTTTACTGCACAAAAAGATCAAACTTTTCTGTTGGAGTTAGTACAAAACCGTGCAGAAATCATATTAAGGCTAATTGATATATTTTTTATAATCACAGTCACATGTGTTAAGTTCGTGAATAAAGATATGTGTATGAAGAGAAAGTCTTATTTGTCAATTTGGGAACCCAGGAACTTGTACCAAGGAAATCTAGTAATTTTTAAGCGACACGCGTTTGACTTTCGCAACTCATTTGTATCATGGTTCCACGTTTCAGATATTATTCGAAACCAAGCTTAATTGTACAATTATGCACATACTCGTAGAGGTGGTGGTGTAGAGGTGCATGCCTTGATTGACACCCACAATTACCCGTAGAGGTTACCTACCTACCTCTAAATCGAGAAGAGGAAAAAAGTAAGTAAAAAAACACGACCATAAAACTTTTTATCTCCAAATAAATAAAATCAAATAAAATAAAAGTACATGATCATTTCATGCAAATTAGTCACGCATTCTTCCTCGGACGTTCAGCGCCGAAGGATTCTAAAGACGGACTGTCACGTCGCGACAGCGTCCTCACAATAGGAAACTTCGTAGACACACCCATTGAAAACTTTGGACAATCCACGTCCATTATTCTTTTTGCCGTCCACGTTTACCTAGCACGCTATGAGTTTCCATCGAAAAGTTGAAATTGCCAAGTTAATGGTGGCTTCGAGAAAGAATCCACTGCAACGTTATTACGGCTCTTTTACTATTCTGGGAAGATTTATTTTAATTGACTTCAAAAAAGGTTCTCAACTTGTTGGTTTTTGTTGAAAGTAAATTAAAACGTTTTACATTTCTCTGCTCAATTTGTTCTGTATCTTCAGATAAGTATTACACTTTTATTGTTTTAAACGTTTACAGTCGTAATAGTTATTTTATGCGGGATTGATACCTACTTTGTTTTAAGTTTCCTATATTCCGTGACAGCTTGAAACAGAAATATCAAAAAATTATGTACATGGTAGCAATCCCTGTAGGTAGAGTTCAAGCAAATCCATAGTACAATCCCAAGTTACCAGACGGGTTATTCCCTGATTGATTATAACCAGAACGATTTAAAGCCAAATGAAAAGTTTTTCTGGTCATGCATTAAGACGTGCACGTATTTTACATTCGGTCTCAAACGGAGTCACGTCGCCGGTTTTTCCTCAAGTAAAAAACACGATAGAACGCGTGATAATTTAGCCAACAAAAAATTCCAGAATATCCCGGAGGAAGTTTACGGATAACAAAATAATGTGAGCTATTTTTAGAGCAACAGAAAAGTCTTGTCGGAAACTGGCAAACGCTTTATCGCTTTATCTCCTTGACAGTAAAAGGAAGTGTCTTATCACCAGGCGCACTCGTAAATACGCGACTAGATGTTACAGGAGCATTGCTGTGAACAACGAGAGGATTTTAAGTTATTTCACTCGAAATGTATAATACTTTATCACTAGGTGCTCTCACATACCTACTACACCTACTCGGTTTGCTCGGAAACACAATACTAAATTTAGTTAGTCTTTGTTTTGATTGGTTCGGCAGTGTCCTCTTCAATTAGATAATTCTATCTAAAATGGATATTTTTTAAAGTCCTTAGGATTGCAGAGTTAGTAGTTATCTAGACAAACTTTAATCATGATACTTCTTCATTAGTGATTGTTGATTCGTATGACTTTGTTATTTAAATACTTTTTTAGAAAAGTAATTTCTTAACCAAACTTGCCGTCATCATAGATGTACAACAGGATAGCTGTTTTTACTTCTAAATTGTAGCCATGCTTTTGCCTCACAAAAATGTGTACAATGTACGAGCTAGCACTACTATTTGGGTTGAGTTAACGAACGCTATACAAAACGCTGTTTACGTAGCTGAACAAGCCAAACATATATCTTGCGCTATCGACACAAAAACCCATGAATGCAGTATTTCAACTAGCATAAAGTCAGAAATTAAAAATAAACAACTTTGTGAGAATCAACTTCAAACGTTGAACAAAATTTTATGACGGGATACTTAAATAATAGGCGGTAAAAACGGCGTAAAAGGTAAACATGAAATTCAATAACCCAAAATGAATGATAAACACACCAGGCGGAAACGTGGGCTGGTGTAAAAACATGGCACCTCTCTACAGCACGCACACAAGCAATTGTTATTATCAAGTCAAATGTGTCGATTGGGTTTCAAACACAATGTGTCAATCTAGTTCAATAGGAACCGAGTGAACACAGTTTTAAAGCATTTGGTACGTTGACCTTTATTACGAACAATAGTCATGCCCGGTATTGTGCAGAGGTCAAAGACTGAGTTTTAGTACTTAAATAAATTGACAATGTATTTTGCAAGAGCTTGTGATATATCACGACAGGAATGTGATATTCGTTTGAAGCAAATTGTAAACATCTAACAACATGACAGCCAATTCAAAATAGTTCAAAGAATACTCAATGATGCAATTGAATTGAAAATATTAAGTACTGAGTTTCTTGTTGTTGTCTTCTCCTAGAAATCAACATTCCAAACTAGCAATAACTTATGAAAAGGTACTATTTTGACATGTTTTGACTTTTTATTTCTTTTTCAAATGTTTTATTTATGTCAAGTCAGTTGAAAGTGATTAGATCAGATTCATTTTTCGGAGAAGTCTCTTAAAGGGTTACAAAAACTTATTCGTCGTTAATTGATTTGTACTTTACGTCAAAACCTGAAAGTAAAAAGCTCTGGCAAACTCACTGGACCCCTGACTGAGAAGTAAACATTGGAAGTAAACAGTAGTGTCGTGTAATTAGCGAATGTAGTGTTTTTCTGTAAGTGGTGAGGCACTTAGATATAAGAATAGAATTGTATTTATTAGTTAGTTACTCATTGCTGATAAGCCAAATAAATAAATAAACTGAGGTACCCAAGACATGGGAAAAAAATGTACCTTACAAAACATTCACATCATATTCCTACCCGGCATAGGAAGCTCGGTGCGCCTGCGCAGGCGGCGAGCGATTGGCCACGCAGCGCGCACCTATAACGACACACTCCGATTTACATACTTCAAAACAAAATAGACTTGTAAAACAGTTCACTCAAGTAAGAAATTTATGTACTTCATTTTAATTTAAAAACCTACAGCTATTTTTATTGAATCTAAACTCAAGAACTGTTTATTGCGTTACTGTATGCGTTGAATTCGTTTCAGAAACGATAACGATACCCACAAGGTATGGAGCACGAAATGAATATGAAAAAAAAAAAGAATAATCAGACTCAGCAGTATTTCCACAACTGAAAATAAACAGCAAGGAACCATGGTAAAATTTTATGCTTCTAAGATGGTGCACAATTCAAGTCACATTTGCATAGTGTGGCACTTCTACTAAATGTATTCAAATGTTCTAATGAACCACTTCAAGAAAGAGGTTAATGATATTATTGCAATTCAATACATTTTTTTAGTTTGAATTGTCACCTTTCTAATTTCTAGGTCGTGTTGTATTATCACCAGGTGTATTGGTGTACCAGATGTATCTATTATCAGGGTGTATAACGATATTGCAAATACACATAAGTATAATGAAAAATACTTTATATCTATATTTATGTGGAATACTACATTCGTTTTATCTTTTTTGTCACTAAATGAACTAGTAAATAAAAGAGTGAACTGCATAACAGGGAATGAGAATTAGTTCACATGAGCTCGCTTAGGAACTACACAAGTGTACTCGAAAGACTGTTTAATTTCATGGCGAGTTGAGGCTGGCCCCGCAGGTGTGGGGTTCGCTTCTCGTCAGGGAGCGGCGCCCATGAGGCGAGAAAATAAATTGCGCACAGTGGTGCCAGCTTAGCACAGTGCTAGATCTGGCACTATTTTTCTAATTTTAGTTCCCAAATTATATATTTAATGTATTAGCACTATTTTGCCTTCATGTAATCAGGTCTAAATACTAGTTACTACAATCAATAATACTTTTTTGATTGAAAAAGGTTAATGGATCGATAAATAGAAAACATCTTAGCAGAGAATTTCTGGTGTTCTGTCCCAGAGACAAATTGCAATACGGTCAACTGCACTCTTTTTGAAAAACCCTGTACAATTTGGCACCTTCTCACATGCGATATAGAGTTAGCAACATTGATGACCTCCCGTAAACCATTTGTCTGATGAAACTTGTCGAAGTTTTGATTTGTTACTTCGATAATCTGCACTGAACCGTGTCTCTCGGTTGGAATACGAAACTTTCTTAACAGTTTTTAATGGAAATATGATCACTTCCGTTGTGTTGTCGTGTCTAGTTACTGTAGTTGTTGCAATTTGATCCTTTTTTCGTATTAACTGAACATAGTAACATGCTGAATCGATTAACAGTTATAATTTTTAAAAAACATTTATTGTATCCGTTTTTGGAACAATTTTGGATAATTCGAGGCTTTTCATTCAAAACCAATTCCATTTGGTATGTGGAATACAAAAAATGCGGGATTCAAATAACAATAAGAATTTTATATAAAAGAAAGTATGAGCCTAAATTCTGTCCTCCATCATAAATCATAGAAAACAAGTCATCGCTACTATGATAGGATTAGGCTTAATCACCACGCTTGCTCATCACAAACCCGAGCTATATTCGAAAAATTTATGGAATGGTGTTATACGTATGTAAGCTTACCTTTTTATGCTATCAAATAAATACGTATGTATAGATATAACTAAAGCAATAAGCCCAAATAACGTACGAAAAATACCGGCGGCAAACCAAACATTTACGTCGTATCTGTGTTATGTCATCGCGTAGAAATAATCTTTGTGTAGAATGTGCGTCGTTCAACGTTAGACACCCCTAAGGTCAAGAAAAGGGCAAAAGGGTTGTCTAACCCTTTTATTCATAAAAGTCATATTTAATGAACGCGTTTCAGTTATTGAAGGCTCGGCTATAATATTCATAGCTAAAATTATAATATTAATGTTTATTCAATTGGGAATGATAAATAGCCAAATAATATTTTTAAACGTAAAGTTTTGCCTTTAAATACTTTTTTATGAGATAGGGAGGCAAACAAGCAAGCGGGTCACCTGATGCAAGTGATCACCGCAGCCCATGCATATCAGCCACACAAGATTAAAGAGTGTAGAGGCGTTATAACTAACGCCTAACGTTACGTTAAATGTAAGCCTTTTAGGAAGGTGTAGGTTCGTTTCTTAAAGATTTCAATGTCAGAAATACCGCTGCGGGAAGTTGATTGTACAATGAAAAGGTGCTTGGAAGAAAATGATGAGTAAGCCGCCACCCATCCAGATGGTGTGGATGGAATCCTAGTTTAAGATGTCGGCGTTTAGTACGGTGATGAAGGTGCGAGTGTTAATTCAAACAACGCCTCGAAAGATTCACTATGTTTTGTTTTGCATCGAGTCGCTGCCAAAAACTCTGGAGCTCATCATCATCAATTTATGGTCATGATCCAGGATTTGGGAAGTTTGGAAGTTACACTGAAATGATTGTCATCAAGAAGAACCCCACTATCAAGGTTACACGTTTCAAAAGCTATCCCAAACGTGTAGGTTTACACAATATTTAATTATACGCTAACATTGCTGAAAACTATGGAACTCTTGCTGATGTATGACATGAATTTCAATTTTAAAATAAGTGACTAACACATGGAAGTTGCCTTGAAAAATTTGTCACGCTGTCCACAAAATTGCCACCTCCCCGGTAACCTTTGAAGAGCAAACTTAATTTCCATGATTATGCAGGCACTCAAAAGAGCTTAATTAAATCGGAACCCGCATAACGTCGTTGGCGGGCGGGAATCGAACCAGTGCAGCCGAGTGTGAAGTGGCATTCGAGAACACTCCTTTGTCCCGCAGTGAAATGTTTGCGCCCGGCCTTACCCCGCCCTGCGCAAACATACACAACAAATATACCATTTAGAATACCGTCTTACATCAAATAAGCACCTTATTGCAGAGTAGGAGCAGCTATTGTTGCGTGTGTGCGGCTGTAAGACAACTTTGTATTGCCTTAACTCGAATTCGTGTTCGAGTTGTTAGGGACTCGAACGTACCTGTATTCACTATCAAGACGTGCATTTCGTCCCGTTGAATTGTACTCGCGCTGCTTTCATTGATTGCTCTGTTGGCTGGCGTTCCGTCAGGGCTGTTGGAGAGGCGTTAATGGATGGCGTGCTGAGCGATCAGCCGGGCGGTAATTCTGTAAGCAGCTCGTCTGTGTGGTCGGTCCATATTAACAGATATCGGCTGTCTCAGGGGAGGTCGAGGCGCGGCGTTTACACGCGTTGATTTATTGCAAACTTCCTTCAATTAAACAGCTGAAGCGAACATTTAACACAGATTGCAGCTAAAATTGAATTAATTTAACAAATGCATGACATAAACCACTAAGATAATAAGTAGGTACATAATCTTTCATAGCAATTTTTACAAACATAATTTATAAACGTAATAAAGCCTTGATTGTACCTGTTATGGTTTCCAAGGTTTACGAAGGTCAAATAGCAATCAGACTTGCTAGATACTAGATCATAGTCCAGGCTTACTTACCCAGTTTAAAACGATAATAACTGCTAAGAAGAAGATACTAGTAGCAAAGCAAACACATTACTCATCATGTCAGCTATTGGACATGCATGCGACAAAATTAATCTGATCCAATGACTTCTATACTGGCCAAAGGACTCTTCGTAATTAACAACTTTTACAAAAAATATAGGAACTCTACATAGGCCATTCTAACTACAGCCGTGGTCACAAGCGAACTTTCAGTTCGCTTTTGACCACGGCTGCTGCAACGTAGCCGAAACGTCAAGCGGTAAGTACATACAATGTACTTAAAAATAAACGTCGCGTTAATTCCCGTTTTAATAATTTATAGTTATAATGCAACGCGAAAATCTAAAAAACTATAGGCCATTCTCTTAAAAGATCGGTGAGAAGTCTTCGTCCTACCATCCCGTGTAAAGGTCCTTGATTTCCTATGCTCATAGCAAGTGACAACTGTGTTTGCCGTCGTCCGCCGCAGCCCCAGCATCGGAGCACGCGGCGCCGCCGCCCGGGGCCTCCAGACAATCGGAATAATTGAAGTTTGTCCACACGTCACTGATCCAATGAATAAGGAGTAGGTGCCTTGTGTGGGAAGGTGCTATGTTGGTAAGCCAATGCTGCAGATATACTAGATAAGAAAAATATATACCTACCAAAAAAAACACTCAATTCATACACACAAATTACTTTTGCCAAACTGTTCAATGAGTTGTCGGCAGTGGCTCTCGCCTTGTTATTAGGTTTACAACATTGTAGATATGTTTTATGGTAAGTGCCTAAGCACTACCTAAGTATATCTTAATAGAAAATTATTTATGAATCTAAGATTTTAGTCAATGAAATAAGTATGGATGTCAGCATTTATCAAACAGCTAGATGCCATTTTGTAGTGTTTGTATTAGGTTTTATAGCTCATAGTCGATACAATCTGTTGCCATTATTGGAAATTATTTATTTTTAGTCAAAACAGAATGAATTATATTTCTCAAAAGTGGGACGGTGTCCATTACTTTAATGGCTTAGTTACTAACATTTAATACGGATTTTACTTAACCTTTTGTTAACGCAATAAATTAACACGGTAACGAGATATTCGCCAGCTGTTCTATGTGATGTCAGCTATATACATCACCTTATCGGTTCCGAGGAATCGAACTCGTGACGCATGTAAAGGATATTACCTACGATATAGGTCAAGCAAAGGGTAACGCAGTCATGACGAGGTAACCAGATCTACAGTCATTATACTTAATCATTATAAAGACTTCCAATGACTTTTGCTCTCAGACAATAATCCAGCCGATGTATCTGCTGGGGCAAATTTCAACGTTTAGCCAAGTTCGCTAGATTACATTATAATCGACAAATACAAGTGCAGTGTTAAATTTTTTACACTTAACATCTTTAAGGTTTGTAAAGAGGTAAATTTACTGCTACGAATCCGAGTGCTACATTACGAGGGCAGGCATAATAAATAAAACGATGCAACAAAAAGTTTTGCAAAAATGGTATCCGTAGATCGTGATCGAATATTTATGATCACGCCGGAGCATGAACTCACGTGCCTCACAGATGCTGGGACGTCGTAAACAATACTTTGTTGATATTAAATATTCAAAACCTAGCATCTGCTGTAAAGTCTTACTGCGATGATTGGCACTAGATCTCCAGTAATTCAAATTTTGCCATAGACAAAATAACAAGAGTCGGAAAGAATAATCAGATGTTTATAGGATGGCCGAAAAAGAGATTAGTAGTTTGTGTGAACTTAGATACTTACCTTGGGCTGCGCCAAGGCCTAGGTATGTGCCGAGTTGAATTCGTGATCCGCTGTCAAAGGGCTAAGGGTCTTAAAAGTACATTTTTGTCCTCTTCTCCTTCATTTATAAAAACCTACTCGTCAGATTTGGGATATCCAGAGCAAATGCATGGTATTAGGAACTGACTGACAGACATCAAAGCATTAATAGTATCATTAAGATCTATACATGTCGGCGTGAAATCGCGTTAGCTGTCGCACGACCGCTCCAAGGTCCGCAATGGAAGCGTGATCGAGTCTACGTTCAGGGCTGCCAATTATATATATACCACATGCAAATTATATTGGTATAATAATAGCTTACATTACAAGCCATTTGACCTTTTGAAGTTTAGACTTGAATCTAAGCAACCTTCATAACATCCATAATATTCTTTCCTAATTTCTCATTTTAGCGTGTAATTCCCGAAAGCTGTCGCTTACCAACTCGGGATACGCTTAAGCCATGATTCAGGATTTGGGGATTACACGATTCAGAAACCATAAAAAACGTGCAGTTTCACGATGTTTCTCATCGCCCAGGTAGAAATGTGCAAACGGATTTCGCTCTTTACCATCAGGCGGCCTATTACACGATTCTTTTAATGACAATTATAGGCATAAAAGGCCTTTTTTAGACAGTTTTTAAGCTTGCTAATATGTATTATGTACTTAGTTGCGGAATCTGACCTTAGTGTTTTGTCCGTGGGAGAGCCACGCTTCGGCACGAATGGGCTGGCTCGACCGGAGAGATACCACGGCCTCAAAGAAGACCGGCGTTAAGCAGCGCTTGTGCTGTGTTTCGCCGAGTGAGTGAGATCACCGGAAGCCCAAACCCCCTCCCCCCTATGGCACAGTTGAAAACCAAGAAGTTACCCCAGGAGGGTACCAACTGCGCCAGCGTTGGAGAATCCCTCTCTGGACGTCCACGCTCAGTACAATCTGCGCCTGAAGCTTGGACGCCCAGGCTGCCCTTCGTATTCTGGGGGGGGCAAAACTGTGTCCACTAATGTTGGGGCTAAGAGCAAGAACACCAAGGCACCCCCTGCCACACTAGATGTGGACTTTTGTAACATAAGGGGCCTACATTCCAACCTGAATGCTGTACACCACCATTTAGAGACAGCAAAGCCGGCTATGCTCTTTCTGACTGAGACGCAGATATCGTCTCCAGCGGACACGTCCTACCTTACCTACCCTGGGTATGGATTAGAACATTCCTTTTTACCTAGGGCTGGAGTGTGTGTGTACGTCAGAGACGATATCAGCTCTCGTCGCCTCAGCAATCTTGAAGGTCGGGACCTATCTATTTTATGGCTCCGTGTAGACAGCGACGACCACCCTCGCGTTTATGCGTGCCTTTACAGGTCCCATAGCGGTGACACCGAAACTGACCGACTCTTTGAGCGCATCCAGATGGCTTCGGACATTGTGCAGCAGCAGATCCCTTCTGCGGAAATCATTCTCCTTGGCGATTTTAATGCCCACCACGCCGACTGGCTCATGTCCAGTAAAACTGATTACGCAGGTCGATCTGTTCACGACTTCGCTCTTGCAAATGGACTGACACAACTGGTTACCACGCCCACACGAATCCCAGATGTGGACGGCCATGCTCCTTCACTGTTGGACCTTCTGCTGACCTCTCACTCGGACGGCTACAACGTTTCCGTTGTTGCTCCTCTGGGCTCCTCGGACCATTGCCTTGTCCGTAGTAAAGTGCCACTCACAGACTTGGCTCGACCGCGGAAAGCACGCGGGCGCCGTGTATGGCACTATAGGTCAGCAGATTGGGATGGAATGCGGTCTTTTTTTGCATCCTACCCTTGGAGGCAGGTGTGCTTCTTGCCGGATGATCCCAGCGTCGTTGCTGACTCTGTTACCGATGTGGTGTTGCAGGGAATGGAACTTTTCATTCCGTCTTCTGTGGTTCCTATCGGTGGCAGATTTCGGCCCTGGTTTGGTTCATCTTCCAGAAAAGCTTCTCGTAAGAAGCAGGAAGCTTACCAAGCCTGGGCTGATGCGGTGGCGACGGGGGATGAAAATACCAGCGCCCTCAAAAAGAAGTACAACTTCGCCTCCAGGTCCCTCAAAAGAGATATTGCAAGAGCGAAGTCGGTGCACATCGGTAGAATCGGCGAGAGACTTGAACGTCTTCCTTCGGGAACACGTGCGTTCTGGTCTCTCGCCAAAGCTATCGAAGGTAATTTCTGCATGCCGTCTTTTCCTCCTTTGCGCACGGGAAATGATTCGTTAGCCCATGGCGCAAAAGAGAAAGCCGACTTTCTGGGCAAACTCTTTGCGTCCAACTCGACTTTAGATGATGGGGGCCAGGTACCACCGAGCATACCGCAGTGCGATGGGTGTATGCCCGACATCCGCTTCCACCAACGCTCGGTGCGTTTAGCCCTCATGTCTCTAGACGTTCACAAGTCGAGTGGGCCCGATAGAATCCCACCCATTGTGCTAAAGATGTGCGCTCCGGAGTTGGCACCGGTACTCACGCGACTCTTTCGGCTTTCCTACTCTTCTGGCGTTGTCCCGACGTCCTGGAAGACGGCCTTAGTCCACCCGATCCCCAAGAAAGGCGACCGCTCAGATCCGTCCAATTATAGACCGATAGCCATAACCTCCCTTTTCTCAAAAGTTATGGAATCCATAATTAACAGCCAGCTCCTTCGGTATCTCGAGGGTCAGGAGTTGCTTAGCGACCGACAGTACGGCTTCCGCCAGGGTCGGTCAGCTGGTGATTTGCTGACTTTCCTGACTCACCGTTGGGCACAGGCGATTGAGAGTAAGGGAGAGGCATTGGCGGTTAGTCTGGACATTGCGAAGGCCTTTGATCGGGTCTGGCACAAGGCGCTTCTCGCGAAGCTTCCTTCCTATGGGCTTCCCGAGAAATTATGCGAATGGGTCTCTAGCTTTTTGGAACATAGAAGCATCAAGGTCTTAGTTGACGGTGAATGCTCCGACACTATGTCCATAAATGCTGGAGTCCCGCAAGGCTGTGTGCTATCGCCCACACTGTTCCTTCTTCATATCAATGATATTTTGCATAAACGCGATATTCATTGATATGCGGATGACAGTACGGGCGATGCGTTTTACAACGGCTGCGCTAACATTTCTCGGGAAAACGTCATCGAGAGCCGAAACAAACTTGTGTCTGAGATGGAAGCATGTTTGAACGAAATCTCAGATTGGGGTAGACTTAACTTGGTCCGATTCAACCCCAGCAAAACACAAGTTTGTGCGTTCACCGCAAAAAAAGATTCCTTGGGTCGCATTTCCTAATTTTGAGAGCACCCCCTTAAATGCCTCAGCCACTATTGGTATACTTGGTATCGACATATCGAGCGAAGTCCAATTCCGGGACCATCTAGAGGGCAAGGCTAAATTAGCCTCAAAGAAGCTTGGCGTGCTAAATAGATCGAGACGGTACTTCACTCCGGCTCATCGCCTTCAGCTATATAAGGCGCAAGTCCGGCCGCATATGGAGTACTGCTCTCATCTTTGGGCAGGAGCACCTGCGTACCAGCTTCTTCCTCTAGACCGGATCCAGCGGAGAGCGTCTCGAATCGTCGATTGCCGGGATATCACTAGTCGGCTTGACCCCTTGGCGCTGCGGAGAGATGTTGCGTCTTTGTGCATTCTCTATCGCTTATACCATGGGGAGTGCTCCGAGGAATTGTTCGGTTTGATTCCTGCCGCCTCGTTTCGACATCGTTCCACGCGGCAGCAGTTCCATCCATTTCATCTGGATGGCTGGCAGTCCACTACTGTGCGCTTTGCCAGGAACTTTCTGCCGCGTACGACAAAAATATGGAACGAACTGCCACCTGCGGTATTTCCGGACCACTACGACCTACAAACCTTCAAGAAAAGGGCATATCTCGCTCTAAAAGGCCGGCAGCGCACCTGTGAAGCCCCTGGAGTTGCAGGTGTTCATGGGCGACGGTAATCGCTTAACATCAGGTGATCCGTATGCTCGTCTGCCCCCTATCCTATAAAAAAAAAAAAAAAAAAAGTGTGAGCCTTACTCAAAATGCTCCGCGAGAAAAGCGACGATTTTCATTAATATCTAATTTGGATTTTCGTGAGCTAGTTTCTGGCTTACTGATGATGGATCTGTCAGCCCTGGGCGCGTGAGGTCTGCCACGACATGCTGAGGTGACATTCAGCCGGTACTATCGTCAGTATCGGCTGGCATCTGAGGCCGCACCATGCGGCACGAGGCGAGCTGTCACCATGCACGTCTGGGATAATCGATCGCTATCGATGTTATCGAGACAACCTACTCGAGGGCAGATGACTCTACTACTTACGAAAAAAAGTTACCGGAACGAAATATAAAGGTTACATCCCAAATTGTATGGAGGCTCGGCTAAGACCTTGTAGAATTTTCCGAAAAAGGCCAATAATAGGCAGTGCTACACTTAGTCTCTATCAAATTTCTTCATAATATTAGCTTGTCAGGTACTAAAATAATCACAAAAACATACTTATAGCAATAATAAACAGCAAAACCATCATGGCGTGAATGACATTTCGATGATAACGTTCGTCGAGTTTGATACAAATTATATTGGAAATGTTAAAGTGACATTTAGGATATCTGACATGGATATTATCATAAGCAGTATATTGGTACGTGTCATTTTAAGTTTAACGCGTCTGAAGATATAATATCCTTAAATAAAATTGTTACTATTAGGTTCTATAAAAAACGCTTATGTTTCGAATGTATGTACTCAGTTTTTTATTTATTTTTAACATTATTTTATTTACTTATGACTCCAGCTGTTTTGAAACTGAGCTCAGGTAAGATAAGTTTATACTTTTGCGTTGAATTATACAAATACTTGATACAAACGGTGCCAAACGCAAAATATAACTACATTACAGCACTTACAAGCAGTAAGACATACATAGATTCAAAGAGCTCAAGTAAGATACAGATAGACAGACACCATCACCTTAGCAACACTAAATGTGGAGTGTTCGGGGAAGTGGATGGCTATTAAGAGAAACGTGATCAATCTTGAGTCTACACTTATCGTGAGGCGAGATTATCGTCAAACGCTTGTCTTGTCTATTGCGGTAAGAAAACAGCGTGTATTATCTCCACTTTGATCTTGGGAAACATCAAGCTAAAGAGGATCTTACTATATAAGGAGATACTTTACCTGATTAAGGGTTTAACTATAAAGATTTCAGAATTATGTATAAGAATATATACTTATATGTATATAGTTTATACAAAGTACCTATACATATCGTCGCTTAACGTCCTAATTATATATAAACTCCACTGATGTTGTGTCTATGGGCGGCGGTAATCGCTTACCATCAGGTTATCCGTCTGCTCATCTGCCACCTATCACATTAAAAAATACTACCTTTCGCATAATGAGGCAAATACTCATCAATACAGCCAACTTCGTTCTTCATTGTCCTTTCTTCTTTGTTGTTTATTCATTACCTTTTCGAGCAAAAAATATACAAGCTGATAACAAGTTCGAGACTGACAAAAACTATTAATTAAAATAACTGTTCAATTACAATAAACTATACAATTACATCAAAGAAGTGTATAAAATAAAAAAAAACTACCTACATAAAAGACAACTCTTGCAAATAACATAGTCTAGCAAACGGACTTAACTCAAAAAGAAACCTAATTCAGAAGTAATAAAGTCCATTGCGAATGCAATCTGTAATCTATTTTGTTAGGAAGTATACTATCACAAAGGGGTAGAGATAGATCGTTCGATTAAGAAGGCATCTCGTGCTGTGGTGGGATTCGTCACGGCGTCGGATGCCGGCAGATTAATTACGGCATTGTTCCACATAACAGGGATGCTAGTGAGCTCGGTAACGTAACTGAAGCTATCGGATATCTGTTAGTGACGGTTACGGTTTGGATGAAAAATATCCGCAACCGAATCTGAAATTAAAGCTTGATGAACATTTTAAGTCAGCTCGATAAGTTTTCACCATTTAGTCCTTTATTCCTTAAAAGAGAACCTCTTACTTGACCCTCATTAAAATTAAACGATAATTCACATATTTAATTCAGCATTCATGCATTTATAAAAACACATGGGTCTAATCCACTTTACTAACAAAAACAATATAAATTGAAATAAAATAAAAAATTTACCAACAATAAGCGGCTAAAAAGTTACAAGTGCTTATTGAAATGAATTGAATTGAGTGGAGACCGCGACTCGGCAAATGTAGTGTTGGACGCCCTGCTACAAGATGGGATGACGACATTCGAAGGCTGGCTGGAGTGAGCTGGATGAGAGTGGCCGAAAATCGGGAGCGGTGGCGTGCATTGGGGGAGACCTATGTCCAGCAGTGGACGAGCGTGGGTTGCTGATGATTGAAATGAATATTTTTGGTAAATCGGTTCTAGTAGAAATGAAAGACATTTGCAATTTTACTTTCCTTACGTAATAATGTTTTTACTCGTAACTATTATCTTACAATTATCTATGCACTGTAAACGCTTACAAAAAGCGTAATTTGTATCATTTAACACGGACACTCGTTATCGCTGACAGTTTAAGAGGCGGGTTTATCGCTAAAATCATTACGTTTTGACGGACGATTTAACAGCTACAATGTTGTTCCGATCGCGATGATCACGCAGCTGAGGGAAGGGGACAAAATGATGTTTATCTTTCTTTTACACTTAAACACATGTACCTCAGTCATTATTGTTTCTTCGTTTTGAATAATTATAGCTTACTGTTATTTTTTGCTTTTCAGAAATTCTCACATCCTCTTAAAATAATATGTTTTGAAAGTACTTTTTTTGTTTGATTTTTACTGCTGAAGTCCTTTCTTTCCCATTTTAGACGCTCTGCGCTATTTTCGACCTTAATTCATAAGAATTGGTTTTAAATTCCGAATTTGCTAAATATCGCTCTTCTGCGAATTGAGTCTTCAATGGCGGCGACACTTTTAACGCGTTCGCGCTGTATAGGATGGAAGGCGATGGAAGCCAGTAAGTAAGAATATCCATCTGTCAGAATTAAATATTGAACGCGATAAATAAAATATCAAATAAATCAATTACAATATTTTAAATTACTGTACATTATTAATATATAAACAGACGTAAAATATGTATAATCATTTACGTTTGGCCAACGGCAAGTATGATCAAGTGCACGAATATGGTAATCCATTACTCTCAGTCCGATATTGACAGAAAAGTGAAAAATGCTTTAATCCCCAGGGTCGTGACTCGTGACTGCCAGCTAAAGTATAATAACTGTAATTGATTGCATGTTTTAAACTGAGTGTGCAATTAAGATGTTGCTTTTGATCAACATTTGCATAGAGTTCAAGGGGCACACGCGAGTGATTACACTCGTGGAGGGAAAAGTAATCCAATGTATAGTTGTTCAGTTAGATTGAACACAACTGCTTCCATGGTTGGTCGAGTCTCTAAATGAAACCAGTGATCGTGAGGTCAAATCACATGGGTGATATTACAATGAATGGATAACGTGAACCAACCAATTATCTTTTAAGATTTTGTTAGTTTTGATTATAGGTACCTACCATTAGGCCAACGCTTGACCACAATCGTACCTGATGGAAAGTGACGATGAGGTTAGACCTCATACGTTTGCGTGAGAAGTTCTTGTGGGACTTTTTATAATACAGGTGAGAAGCGAGCAAGCGGGTTGCTTATTGGTAAGTAACTACCGCCGCCCATGGACATCTGCGAGATTAGTAACCGTTGATGCGTTACCGGCCTTCAGAAAGGAGTACGCTCTTCATTGTGAAGGACTCTGAGTCATATTGTTGCAGCCAAACCGTTCCACGTAACTGAGGTGTGCGGAAGAAAATTCCGTGATAAACGCACAGCAACGAGATGATGAGGTTGAAATGGCAGCCGCAAAAATAATTTGATGTAAGAATTCAGCTGCAGGAAGTACAATCGAACAGTTCCTCGCGTCGGATAAATGTGGTAAAGAATTCATTAGGTATGCCGTTAATATCGCTTTTTACATCAAGGCGTTTGCAATAGGTTAGAAATTCTTACACTCTCGAATTTATCAAATTATCTTAATACTTACACAATGGCCAGCGTTCTTCGTTTTGGAACTTAATTTTGCTAATTAAATCAAATCAAATCAAATATCATTTATTGCTTTAGTTATAGGTTAGAACATCTAAGTTCTTAGTCTAGATTTACAATATTAGTTAGTATCGCTATAACCTGCCATTTCGGCGTACAATAAGAAAATGTCATTTTATAGTATTCTAAATTAAAATAATAATAATTAACATTGTTCAGTCTATATAATAATTCTAAGATTTATCAATAGGTGGCCCTAGGTGTCAATTACCTAGGTGGTGGTCGCTAGGTGTCTTTTCGGATTACCTATTAGTCTGGACGTTTTGTATAGAAATAAATTACCTATTTATTAAGTGTCTACTTAGATACTTTATTGGTTAATACAGCGAGCCATTATTACAACTAATGAAAATACGCGCTTGATTGCGTCCTCTTGTTTGATATCCACATTTGGAATATTATTACTCGCCTACTGTGAGGAATTTGTAAACATTACGATAATTGATTTCGATAACCCTGTCTGTACGTGGGCAAATATCAGTTATTTGAAAGGGCTCTTACTCCGTAGCTAGAATATTTGTTTTCTTAAAATTGTGTGTTGTAGACAGACATAACCGTCTTTACGAAGATAAAGAAGTTTAAGGCCGTTTTCCACTAAAGTGGAGCGGAGACGCGGGCAGCAACCAATAGAAATTAATTATTCCATTCATCATCATCATCTCCTCGGCGTGTAATAATTTCCACTAGTGTTACAATCTCAATTGGACGGGTAATCATCTGTTTGTCTTTGATTTGAGTTGACTTGTCTGCTAGTCTGCCCGTTATCTAATAAAAAAATTACTCCCCAGTTCAGCTCATTAAGTCTATACTTGAGCTACAGTCCTTCAGCAGATATGATAATATAAGTTTGCCTTTATTGTGAAGTGGGGCTCATATGTATAGGGTTTCATCAGTTTCATAAAGTGGAAGAGACGAGAAATGTTTTGTGTTCTTTATAAGTTTTTCGCTCGGCAACGTGAAAGGAGTGATTGGTCGCCAAGCGTACTATATGCCATAGTGATTGCGTCCAATCAAGTGGGCCGGTTGGCTGCCACTTTCATCAAAGAAAAGTAAACTGGTGTAGTAGCAATTATTTTACTTTCAGTGAGTGTTAAAAACTAGGGGAAGCCAAAAAGTTGACCTATTTACCCATACTATACTCAAAAGTACAGTTTTAAATAGTTTTGGGCACGGGGATTGATACAGAAAGTTGACTTTAGCTGTAATTTATATCAAAGAGTTCGTTGACTTACAGGTTAGCAGTACATCGTATCGTGTCCTTCCTACACGTCTGTCTCGGTCATTTACAGCAAAATACGCTGAGATCACTATGCGCGAAACGCGTAGCATAAGTATGTCTAGCATAGCATTTTTAGCTCGTGATAAGTAGTAGGTTTTTTAGGTTTCTAATTATTCTATGCTTTGGGGTAAAATACCATATTCAGCTCGGGGCCCACAAGCATCTAGCTGTCGCTTTAAAGTGTTACTTACTAGATAGATACTACCGGCAACGAGACAATCTCCATACAACATACGTAACGAGTATCAGAAGCGACATCGGAGCGCTATACCGGGCCAATTTAAAGTGCCCGCTTATAACAATCCATCCGGAACCGGATCAAATTGAAAAGGGGAGGACAGGACGGGGACAACAAAGACTCGGAGGTAATTCCACGAGGCTAGGGCCAGTTATTTACAGTGCAGTATATCTGCTGATCCCAGCCTGAACATTGTCCCACGGCCAATTGACGAATGTCCCCCAAGCGGGCCCAGTAATCGAACTTCCGCCACTACCCATCACCTGATTCCGATCTGCGATCCAATTTAAACTTTACTACCACGCGGTAAGACACAAAAACGTTAACTGTGCCAGTCTGTATGCATTCCTGCTTACGTCCATCAGCTGATTCGAAACCACTTAATGTTGGAGTTTAGACTTAAGTGCATGGGGATAGGGTGTATAAGAGTCTGGCTGTCGGGTGTACCTAGGTTTCTCCATTAGCGATAACAACTGGTCTCGATCGCCTTTAATGAAAAATCTGTGTAATGGCCGCGCCTTCCCAGAAACGAACTACGAAGAAATTCTGCTGTCTAATGTTACTACGAGCCGAGTGTGGGGTGTTCACTGGAATCCTATCTTTGGAGGTGCATATTTATTTAATTTTTGACCTGATATCTGGGGGCACCAACTCATGACTTATGTTTACGCTAGAAAATATTATTTTATCTGTATCCTTCGTACCTAAGAACGCGTTGGGTTAGGAAGACAAGATTACATTTCATATGGGTTTTTCGTAACAGACAACTCACATCGATCAGGTAGTCTAACTAGGGTACGCAAAACCATAGCCTCTGCGTTGGTGCATGGTGATTAGGTGCCGGGAAGTTTAAATACATACTTATGTTGACCTCAGGCAACCTAGGAACGAGGTAGATGATGAATGTCAACGCTCGAATAAGTGCTACATACTGATAGAATCCCATACATAATATAAGTGCGGTTGCAGACTAGCGTTTTAAACGCGCGTAGTAGCTCGTTTTTATGAAACGCGTTTTCGCAGTCGTCCGCGCGTTAACACGCTTCTAAGCTCGTAACGTAAACAGAAAATCATGGCAATTAAGTCGGTACACGTGAACACGCCACGATATACGGTCGAATACGCGCGTCTGTTTTTTGAAGCGCGATTTTAACGCGCGTGTAAACTCTATGCTGAAACAACCGAATACTCGAGGAAAAATATGCTAATCTGAAATCACTCAGTCACACTTATGAGTAATAGTGGGTGGGCACACACGTTACGGGTTCGATTCTTGGTTTAATTGGGTTTTATCAACACCAAATTTTTACATAATATTTTATTATTACTAAGTATATGACCTATAATGTAGGTCCTATAGTATTTATTTCTGCCTACTCTGGTCTCGAGTACTTTTATTCTGGGGTCAGATCGATGTATGTGCTGTTGTCGGATCGTTACTGACTGTTTGCTGCAATCAGGGCAAAGTATGATCTCTCAATTTAGCCTTGTTGCAGAGTTGTTTATACAAACAATCGCATCGAGCGAATTCGCTGACTCCGCCAGGCATGTCAGCGCAGGGTGCGGCAGCGGAGCGGGGCGGGGAGCGGAGCGGCGGGCGGCGGGGGCGCGACGCTCGCCACTCCGCGCCAGCAAGCCGCCGCCGCCGCCGCCGCCGCTGCCGCGACTACGCCACGTCACAAGCGAATCGCAGACTAGCTGTGCAGTTGCACTTCTTGAGACGCGTAAGTACTTTTCCTTTATTTCTTGTGTTAACTAGCTAAGTCTCTGATGAACGTCTCTAGCGGATCGCAGACTAGCTGTGCAGCAACAGTCCAAGAGACGCGTAAGTACTTTTCCTTCATTTCTAGTGTTAGCTTAGACTCTGATGAAGGCTTGACGGACATGTACAAATATACTTATTGGTATATGCAAGTTTAAGTGGCGGTGTTAAACTAAGCCTGAGTAATTAAGCGAAAGCATCATTCTCGGCCGTGTCGTTCTCGGTTGCGTCCACAGATCAAGTAAATAACTTATGCTTGCGTGAAAATTCACTATCGAATTTATCTTCATCCCTTTCAAACACGCGCTTTTTGGTTTGGATGAGAACTTACCTGTTGAAGGTATGTTTTCATCTGGTTGCCTGCGTCCATCTTGTCCACTTGGCATGCCTTAGTATGTAGGTAGAATTGTAAATAAGCTAAATCAAGTAACTAAGACTAGCTCCTATTAGCTCTGGGGCTCCTTACATTGTATTGGCCCTACTAAATACCACGTGCGTGACGGGGTGTGCGAGCTCTTCGGCTAAATGGGCCAGCTTGACTGGAGTGATAAAATGACCTCACAGAAAACCTGCATGAAGTAGCGCCTGTACTGTGTTTCGCCGAGTGAGTGAGGATACCAGCACAATATTATGTCAGGGGAAAGGGGTGTTAAAGTTTTATTTATTTCTTTTTATTTTGATAGGTGGCAGACGAGCAGACGGATCACCTGATGGTAAGCGATTTCCGCCGCCCATAAACAACTGCAACATCAGTAGCACAAGTGCGTTGTCTACCTTTAACCCACTGTTATTCCGGTACCCTTACTCACTCGACGAAATACATCGCAGGCACTGGTTCACGACGGTCTGCTGTGAGGCCATACTATCAACACTGGTGTTTTGGCTGCGGGTGCCATAGGTAGAGGCTAACCATCAGGAGATCGGTCTACTTTCATTAAAAAAACCACGCAACTATGAATACTCGTACAGGTACACACATTATCGTAATGTGCAGACTGCAGTGTAATTAAAATATTGAAGATGCATTAGTTTGGATCAGTTACCATGACCGGGTTTAAATCCGCTAATTGACCGCTCCGCTCTGTGCGTGGCCTACATTATACCGACACAACAACCAAACAAATAAGTAGGTAGAGATTTTTGCTGATGCGGGAAATGTGTTATTGATCATTGCAATAAGTAAGTATTACAACTACAGTGTCAATAATTTTTACGAAATTTCGCTTGCATATTTTCATATATTTTTTTATCTGTACTTGCTTGCTTATTTTATTACTTGTCTCTTGTCATCTAGTTGCTTTCAAAACTGTCACTTTGGAGCCCAGTGTTGAACTATGATCCAGGATTCAGTAAGTCTGGTAATTTCAATAAAAGGACTGTTATCTGACTTTCGCAACCTTTTCCCTTCAACCCTTCGCAAACAGGGAAACCAAACCAATTGACTATTGGTTACACATTCCAGAAAGTATTGTAGGTTTCCTCCCGATATTAGGTATTCCTCACCACCGAACTAATACCAGAAAAAAAAACAGAGATGCATACTCGGTTGTCTTTGTCAGCCACGCAAACTAATTTTTTTTTGTAGTTTCGATAGTGCCATGTTCCATTTGTGTTTGAAATTCGAATATCGTTCTTCTTTTGTTTCGGTGAAAAAACGACGTATCTCTTTTAACTTATACATACAAGTTATTTCATCATTAAAAATCACTACTCTGAATCTTTTCGGCGGATACCTACTAATACACTCTATTATACATTTCGGATGTAGTTAAAGAGAAAGCCCAGTATCCGCAATATCTAAAATAGTAACTACATAGTATTGAAACATTATGATTTTATTGCAGTTATCGCTTGACTAATTATTTTAATACAACAATTTATAGCCCCGCCGGACCGACTTCCTGTAGTATTTCAATTTGCTATTAATATGCATCATGACTGTGTTTGCTTTCTAATCGGACGTTGTATCATAAACAAATAATGTCATTTCTGCATTTGACTGACAAAGTTGATCGATTATTGACAAAGATAGATTTATATTAATATTATTTATTAACTAGGTATCCTTTTTGCTATTAATGTACGATTTCCATGTTTTCTTTCTTTTCTTCCATTAAAACAGGGGTCACAATATTACCAAATTTTGGACCGCCGGGCCACTTCGAACGGCGAGTTCTCCAGCGTCGCCGCTGGGACCTCCACCCTTCGTGGTAGACGATATGCCAAGTTGATGTCTAATGGTTGATTTTACTTTTAGGTGCTAGAAGTCCCACAGGCTGCCGCAATGACGACGAGTGCCACGATGGACATGGAGCAGTTCATCCGCGAGATGCAGGCGCGGCCCGCCCTCTGGAGGGCGAAGCACCCGCAGCACCGGCACAAGAAGGTCGTCAACCGCAAGTGGGAGGAGGTGCGCGCGCGGTTCCCGGACTTCACCAGTAAGTTTTACTGCACACCTCTTAACCTTTATTGGGCAGTAGGTATACATACTTTGGACCTTATCTCTAACACATAAGGTTCGAAATATGGTGTCTAACTTATCAACAGATAAAAGGTTAAACGCATGGTTAAACGCATTCTAAAGAACTAAACCTGAACCCTTTTGGTTGGTTTAAGGACTTACTATGGTAACATCTAACCTCCCATGTTAGTGAAGTGTGTGTGATTGACGGATTTGGTGGTACTTTTTTTTTATGTGATAGGTAGCAGACGAGCAGGCGGATCACCTGATGGTAAGCAATTGCCGCCGCTCATGGACACTTGCAACACCAGTGGAGTTACAAGTGCGCTGCCAACCTTTTATCTCCTTCCCCCCCGGGTGGGCCTCCGGTACCCTCACTCACTCGGCGAAACACAGCACAGGGGCTGCTTTACGCCGGTTTTCTGTGACGCAGTGGTATCACTCCGGTCGAGCCGGCCCATTCACGCCGAAGCGTGGCTCTCCCACTTTTAAACTTTTATTCTTACCTACTCATACTCTAGTGGTCGTAGGTAGTAAGCTCGTAGAGTATATGGTTCTATGGTTCCCACTCAGGAAAACCATTTGCGTGATTCTGATCATCCATCACACTACCTATTAAAAATGTTCACCTAACCGATATACCCACTATGAAGACTACTCTAGAAATGATCTGCCATAGACGCAGTTTACAGTGCTCAAGTGTATGCACAGACAACTCTCTATGCCCTTACCCTCATCATTCAACGGGACATGATGGTAAGCGATTACCGCTGCCCATAGATACTTCTACCTGTAACACCAGAGGAGTCACAAGTGCCGCCGGCAAGTGTGCTACATTACCTTTCATTTTCAGTATCCGAGCTAAGAAAGAAATGGAAGAATCTAAAAGACACGTACCGCAAGGAGCTGAAGAAGGCCCACCTGGACCCGTCGCTGCCGGCGCAGTCGCAGTGGGTGCACTTCGAGGCCGTGGACTTCCTCCGCGGGGAGTGCCTCCCGGCTGGCCTCGCCGAGAGCACGCAAGATGAGGAGGATAATAATGTACTCGTAAGAACAAAAGATTTTCTAAAATCACACTTGTTACTCTACGGGTGTTGCTATGAGCGGCGGCAATCGCTTACCATCAGATTATCCGACTGCTCGTCTGCCACCCATCACATGAAAAAGTTAAAGGGGTGTAAATGTTTACAGATACGTCCTGTATAGATTAAAGAGAAAATAAAATTGAGAAAGATAGGTTAGACAAGTTACTAAATATTAGGACATTTACAATGCTACTTAATTTGCAGGATGATCAGGTCAGTTCTAGCGACGAATACCAAGAAACCGAAACTCAAAAATCAATGGCATCTTCACCCCTTTCGACACATCTAAGAAGTGACGTCATCTCTAGCAGCCGCAAGACGAAGATGCCTCAAGACATTCTACGCCGAACAAAATAGAGATCGAAAGAAAGAAATTAAAGATCTTAGAACGAGAAATGGAAAAGCAAAGTAATATGAACAAATCCGATAACTACTATTTCTTGATGAGCATATTACCTGAGATGGACAAACTGCCTCCGCTTCAGAAGTTTCGTCTGAGGAACAAAATAAATCAAGCATTGATGGATGAAATAACCATGTCGATGTTTGCAGATCATCCACTGGATGCTATCCCGGGACAGTCAGCTTGTGAAGTAGCATTGGCAGAAGATAGTAAAGCGTCCATTCATAAATTTGAAAATACATGATTTTTTATATTATTTTATTAATGGTTTGGTCTCAATCACTAATGAGTACTTATAAGAGTTTAATTTAGCATCGTCATACACTTACTTGTTAAAAAATAAAGTGCTATTAGAATTTAAAATATTATTTTTTATTTGCACATTCAATTTCAGAGCTGAACTATATGAAAAATTCCCTATAAGTAAAGGAAACAGTTAAACTAATAGATGAAAATATAAGCGACGCACCAATTCTCAAAAGTTCTTTAAATTATTAGAAGTGACATATCACAAACTTCAGCGACATACTTAATGACTTGTAAGTTCGTCGAGACGCGCGAAAGTTTCCGATGGCTTGCGGAACTCTTGAAATACTTCACGGAACCCGGGTCGACTCATCGAATACCTACGAGGAGTACCCATGTGCAATGTACTTTGCAAACTTATTAGATAGAAAGTTGGACTCAAGAATATTCGTACATGCGAGCGGGGAAAACATTTTCGAATTTAAAAGTTATTACGAATTCTAAGAGTTCAAGTTTGTTGATCGTAGATTAATTTAAATATTTTCGAGAATATTTTATGGATTTCAAAACTTGTTGAAGATGTGGAATTCCAAGTTTTCAATTACATTTGAAACATGGTATTAAGTGTTATTTAATGTGATCGAAAAAGTTGTATAATCTATAAATGGTTTTCTTGATTAAACTATAAGTGTTTCGTGTTTCATTATTACCTTGAACGGCTCTTTCTATTAACTTATGAGCACGTAATTTCTAATTCCAACAGCAACTAGTGCTATGAATTTAAATGAAGTGAAGGATTAACTAGTAAGATAAGTAAGTCTTTGACATCTGACGCGACGTGGCATGTAACTCTAGAAGCCGCTGCGGTCGCGAGTCCGGCGCAGGCGCAGGCCGCGTTCACACGGGTGTAAGTAGCGGCTGGTCAGCCTAAACTATGAATTGGGTATTCTACATCACTTAACATGAATTTAGAACCATGTGTCTCTTGTGAGGTCATTTGCCGGAGGTGCTATGAGGTGCAATAGCTGTTTCGAAATACTTTCTATAAGGTCAGAAATACCCCGTAAAATGTAATACCAATCACGTATTTTCAAACTAGGACTTTGGGTACTCTGCTCTCCGCACAAATGATTCCCCAAGACAATTTAGAATGTTTATCGTCTTTTTAGCTGATCCGTTAAGACATTATAATGATACATATCTCGATAACATTTTACAACTTTTGATGTCACATTTCAATTTGCAAAGGAATCTCTTAAGATTAACGCATAATAAGCATAGATTTGAGGTTTAGAATAAAGCAATCTCATGTGATGTATAACGGATGTTCATGGGTAGCAGGTGATTGTCCTCATAGAAAACCCATTAGTTCATTCCCATTCAATAATCTACAAGTACCAACTAATATGTATAAAGATATATATCTACAACCTAGGGAAGTTGACCGCATACCGGCAATCTCCGTGCAAGCTCCCAACAGAGAATCTTGGTACTTCCAATCAAATTCATCGATTTGCATTTAAGGCAAACGTGCACGCTAAGATATTCAAACAAGCTGACCAAATGTGCAGACGGTCTACCATCGCCTCGAGGTCTAGCACTAACACTTCAGCTCATTCCAACTTGTTATTTTATCAGCCGAAGTGTGCGAAGAGGCCATAAATCCTCACCATTTGCCACGCAAATTGAAGCCCTAATCTCAAGCATCAAGGCTCTCTTGGAGGTCTGCAGGGCCGTCAAATCGATCAGTCATTGTCAGAGCGTCACCGGTCCAGTCACTTGAATCAATCTCTAATACTAACAAGGCATGTGTTATGTTTGTATTCATGATTCGTCATTGTCCTGTGAATTCGGTGAAACTCCAGTCTGTTGGTGGTACCGAACGGTATCCGACACTTGACGCGGTAATGGCAAAGTTAACTTTTATTAAGAAAACATGTAGGTATGCTTAAGTTATTTTACTGTCTACTTACAATATTGATGATGAAATGGCATAACATCACGAAAACACCTATGGAGAATGAACTATTAGCTATATTTATTTTTGTGATTGTTGGATTTAGATTTTACTTAAGCCGGACACATAACCAATGTCCAGCTTTTGAGACTAGTCGATTACACAAAAATATATAAGTATTTGGGTGTATATAATTGTATTGGAAGTGAATCCCCTAATTTGACTAGATTAAACCAAATACTATCTTGCACTTTTGTTATAGTTTCAAATAAATTTTGCAAACATCTTCTCTACTTTACATTAGAACTTGTATGTAGGTAAAATCTATTCCACTGTACTCGTAAGTTACAACCGACACCGGTACAGTCGCATTGAAACAAAGTTGCAAAAACGCAGAAACTACAGTGGCATAATATAAAACATAACAGAATGGTATCTCCGCCTGCATACTGCGTTTAGATTTAGAACTTAAGATAATTTATATATGCCTGCTTAGTGATTATCTTAGTAGACTAATATCCAACGACCTGAGGAGTACCTAATTTTTGCCAGAGATAGAGTTGGACTCGATATGTCTAACATCAAATCAAATAATCATATTTGATTATCATAGAATTTCATATTGTATGAGCACGAGCCATTTCTTTCGACGTGTTTTGCATGAAAGGTCTTCATAAACGTACAACGACTTCCCCTTAATAGGATATGTCTATGATTCTGATTGATACCTACTTAACTGGATGTGAAATACATTGTAAAAGTTCAAATTTCTCATTAAAATATTAGTTATTCGGTATCATTTCCGATTAGTTGTAGGTAAGCTTGCTCTCGTAAAAAGGCAGAAGTACAAAATGCAGCATATTGTCGTTATGATAAGTCTGAATGGACACATTGGTTTAGCATACAAGGAACGGTACTTTGAGTAGGTATTTCTTTACTGTAAATAGCTCATACTGTGTCCGGAGTTCCGTGCTCGTCAGGGATTTAAGCAAAACTAAAGTTAGACAACAGTCGTCGAACTTGTTCTTGTATTTTTTGTTAACTGTATTGTTTGATAGCTGTTACTGTAGCATTTTATTTCCGAATACCGGTGTTGATTTCTTGTCGTCACACAGCCATTCGATATTTATACCATTGAAATCCTTCTAGTTGTCGAAAACATAACAAGTTTCTGCGTGTGAAATACGCAGGCGTACTATTGGACTCAAATGTATTTTAAGCTACATCATATTATACCTACACCTATCTCAGGCATTTATACAGCTTCTGTCAGCAGCTCTCGTTTAAACCACAAAATAAGTAAATAGACTCAGAACAGCGGATACCCAGGTAGGTCGTGAACTAAGCAGGCCGTGCGCACCCATAACATTTATAAATCATACTTATTGATCTTGTTTATATAGTTCTTTGCAAATGCCAGAGACAAACTGTAGGGAACGTGGGCGGGAGAAACACGAGGCGATGTACTGCTAACACACGTCAATGACCTCTTCGCTATCAACATGAGTTAGGTCCGAATTTCTGTGTCTACATGTTGTATCCTAAAGTCAGCCCAGCGAGTATGTGTGATCAGACCACACGACATTGCCATTATTACTACGACGAGTATCATTGTAAAAAAATCTGTAACCTTTTCTTCAAAGAATGTTATAGATAGGTTAATCATTATTTATACCTTCTTTAATCATCATCCAACTTCCAAGGGGAGTGGGAAAAACGGTTTATATTTCTCTTCAAATACGACTTTTACTATTATTAGGTTTCCTGCCCACGGGTGTAAACAAAGAAATATGTTATATATAACATTTAGTTTTGTTTCAACATTGTATAACTATAATGTTGACACATTGTACGACTACAATGTTGACACATTGTTCACAACAAATACTTGATTATGGCTTTATATAATTAGAGACGTGTATAAAAGTCACTTACAGTGTAAAAGGGAGGCTAAATGTAGGTTACAGGCCCTTTCCTCCAGTAATCAGGCATCATTTGCGAACCGGTACCTAACTGTAAGGGCTAAGCAGTTTTTACCGCGACAAAGTAGACGAAGATGCCAAACTTCAGGTATTTTCAGGGATAAGATTCTTTAGTAGGGACTTTATAGACAAGCATACCGATAACCCATGGACATTGGCAACACCAGTGGAGTCACAAATGCGCTGACGACATTCCTCTTTCAGCACTCACCCAGCATAGACGCTGCTTTACGCCGGTTGTATTAGACCTGTGGTATCACTCTGGCCTAGCCAGCCCATCCATGTCAAAACGTGACTCTCACAGAGTAAATTACGATTAAAATCATTGATCATTTATGTCGCACTGCGAACACCTATTGACCTACTTACCTTAACTTTTAAATATTAAATGACTTTCCAAATCAACTTTGAAAAATTACGAGATAATTAAATTTTTGGCCATGTCTACATAATCTTTCTATAATTTCAAGTTTGATTTCCGACTCTGATACAAAAAAAGGATGAACCCTGCCTAAAAGTTTATAAGTAATCCGTACCATAACTGAAAATTTCTTACACGTGTAAGTCAGAAAGCAAAAAACCCAACCACCATTTTTCTGTGAATCACGTAGTACTGAATGTGAAAGAAAGTAGTCGATTTATCCGCATGTTACCGCGCGTGAGGTCACCGCAGCCGTCTGAGAGCTACTCAGGGTTTTTGCCGTCGCCAGCTGACGACAAAAACGATCGGCGACGGACGCCTTGCCGATAATTATGCGTCGAGTGTTGCCAACCATTCCAACCATTTACCACTTCCATAATGTATAACATGATTTTTACAAGCCACACTTTGTTGCTAGTGGGTACGTCCGCGTCTCTTGGGTACACCTTTTTTATGGGATAGGTGGCAGACGAGCAGACGGATCATCTGATGGTAAGCGATAGCCGCCCGCCCATAGATACATGCAATATCAGTAGAGCCACAAGTGCGGTGCCAACTTTTTACCCTCTCTCCCCCCAATTGGGTTCAGTAACCTCACTCATTCGACGAAACACAGCGTAGGGGCTGGTCGAAGCGGCCCATTCATGCAGAAGCGTGGCTCTTGCCGCTGCCTATAGACACCTGCAGCACCAGTAGAGTCAAAATGCCCTGCCATTTAACCAACGGAGTAAGTAAGTATTATTTAAAAATGTTGTGCTAAACATTTTCAAGTATTGTGGTATTATCTTCCAGTCATCTATTAGAGAGATTTTCCGTGTAGCAACACCGGCGCCGGCGCTCGCGTTCTACATGAATAGGCCCTCATTACAGACAGACAATAGAGAATTTAGACTACTGCATTTACTTAACTGCTGAACAAATTACTTAAAGGCGTTCCTGACGTTAGTGAAAAGGTAAGTGAGCCGGACCAACCACACTGATCAATACTTAGTTTTTTTTTGCTATGTGATACATAGCAGACGAGCATATGGATCACCTGATGGTAGGAGATTTCCGCTGCCCATAGACACCCGCAACACCAGGGGTCACTAGTGCGCTGTCAACCTTTTAACCCCCTCCCTCCTATTGGGCCTTGGGTACTCTCACTCACTCGGCGAAACATAACGTAGGCGCTGTTTCACGCCAGTCTTCGTTGGGCCGTAACTGACTCCGGTAGAACCGACCAATTTATGCCAAAGTGTAGCTCTCCCACGGTAGAAAATACTCGTATTATATGCACACAATTGATAAAATGCTTAAAATCGAATTCTATAAATTGAAAAGATCATTGATGAACGACTGCCATTATATATTAATATATAGAAGGCGCCTCATTAACACCGCCAACAAAAGCTAGGAAATTGAATGGATTCTAATTCATTGAAGATTCAAACCCAATTCAATACTTAATGACATCACTAACCGTGGCTATGAAAGCGAAGACCAAATTAATACAGACATCATATTTATTCGGTAAATGATAAATCCAAATGAAGCTTTTTTGCCCTGGATTTTTTGTTGGTTATTGTCATGTTGCAAACCGGTGGGTATTTTTCTAGAGACTGCAAGCGAACAAGTGTTTATGAGATAAGCTAAAGCAAAAGGAAGCCATACATATACATAGTGGTGGTCATACAATTAAAGACACCCACGCTATTTTCATAGAAATAGACGTACTTTAAAGGCTTCGTTCTCCGTCAAGGATCTGATCTGATGATGGCTGAGTAAAGGGTAAATTAGAAGGATTCAAATCGTCATATACACCGTACTGATCTGAACAGCATTGAAAGAGACACATTTTAGTGATATTTCAGCCAGCTTTTTAAACCAATCGCAATAGCTCTAAATATTCTGTTTAGATCGGTGGGTGTATATAGCGATGAATCTTCTCCATATTTTGTCCATTGGATAGTTATTATCAGGTCACAGCTCGATCACTTCCTGACGGAAATCGATCCATCCAGGTTTGTGTATTTGTATGAAAATAGAGTGGTGTTTTCAGTGCATATTCATAAATCAGATTGTGTATTTGTAAGCATTTATATTCTTCTACCTACTTTTCTCAACATAATTTATTTTGTTACAAAGTTGTTTTGTAAATTGGTCGAACTTTTTTTGACGGAGTTCCGAAAGCCACAAAACAAAGAATATTGTTCATATTGGTTATTTGGATAAAACTATTTAACTACAGATGCGTCCTGTATGGGATTGGGTTGACCCGTGAGGAAAGCATTCTCTTTCGTTACTAAGTCTGTGATTTTACTGTAAGCCCAATAAAAAGGTAAAAAAGTATAAGCGGGATGGTGTTATTACTGGCCTTTGAGTCTGAACAGGATGAGGGACAATTGACTGAGTCGGTAGCTCTTGCCTCTTCTAATTTCCTTTGCGGTCAGGACTGCGGCCTGCCTACTAGGATAGGGTGACTGCATATTTTGAACTTGTCGAACTATTCCTGACGATTTTTTTTATTTTGTAACTATTCAATCTTGATAATTGATTATTGAAACTCAACATATTTATAAGCAGCTAGATTTTTAGAAGTTATAGAACTCGAGACTGCGATTCGGAAAGCGTAGTGTAGTACGACCTCCGGCTAGATGTAATGACGATCTGCCAAAAGCAGGTATAGAATGGATGCGCCCAGCCGATGACAGGGTGAAATCGTGAATATTGGGGAGGATCCAGCAGTGGACTGAGATAGGCTGACGATAATAATGATGATTTTCCAGAAATTCCAATTTATTTTTTGATCGCTGTTAAAAATACCGATTAGAATGTTTCCTTAGAAACTTTTCTTTACAAGATAATACTCCCGCCCAAAGTAGAGCATTTTGCTTAACGGAATAAACTTCGGGGAAAATCCTCTTAGAAGTGGGTCCGAACCGAAAGACGCCGCAGCTATCGTTAACTGGCGTAATTTCAGTTACTGAAAGTTTTCCGGCAACGAGAGCTCCAGTTTAATCTTTAACTCATACCACATTTCATTTTGTATTATGTTTAGCTGACATATCTCGTGATGGAAAACTATTGCCGCCAATGGACATTGGACACCCACGACACCAGTGGAGTCACGAGTGCGCTGCCAACCTTTCCCGTATTTGAACTTCTGGTGCCTTCACACACTTGGTGAAACACAGACGCTGCTTCGTGCCAGCATTCTGTAAGGTCTTGAAATCATTCGGATGCCGGCCCATGCCAAAGTGTAGCTCTTACGGTAGATTTATTTAGATGAGAAACAAAGATTAGTGACATTATTTATAGCAATGCATTTGTGAATTATTCCTCAGCATTGTAATATGATCTCTTTCAAAAATCGAAATACTTTTCCTCCACCACAATGTTGTCTGGAAGATATAGGTAGCTAAGTTTTAGCAATAAGACATTGTAAAGTATATAATCATACTTTAAGATTTGTAAACTTTGTGTAATAAAAAAATTATGAACCTATCCATCTTTCTATGATGATGAAAAAGCAAAATTTTGCATAATCATGATCCGATGTTTTTCCATTTCCGCTGCGGTTGAGGGCGCGGCGCGGTAGGGACACCAATTGATTGGATTAGATTAGCTTTCTGTGGAAAATGTTTAAGCTAGCCCATTCATGCCGAGCGTTGCTGTCCCACAGTAAGAATGTTTAGTATAAAAAAATAATAAAGTAAAATTATATAGAAAGTACTTAGTTAATGCATTTCTAAGTCACGTAGAAGGTGATTTAAAATACAGTATGCTTAAACCTAACACAGGCACAAACCAGCGATTTTGAAACCTGATTATTTACCTAAAAATGGTTTTCCACTGTACGATTTTATTTGTAATATAAGAATATTATTATTATGAATTGGTATAAGGGACCTTTTGTGATTTTTTATGAGATTTCACCACAAGGGCAGTACATGCGTTACATAATAGGTAATTAGGTACCTTTGTGCATAAAAATATTATGCGAATTCACTTAATGGGCAATTAAGTCATTCGTCTAATTTATAATTATGCTAAAATTAAATTGTGCAAAAAATAATTATTCCAAAGTAACATAATGCCTAATTACTTATGCCAAAGTATATGTATTAGGAAAACAAGCGATACCATTAAAAATATCAAATTACTTCAAGAGAAAATTCAATACGAGCTAACTCGGGCTAGGTCCAATCGATAACGAGAACATCACTAGTCGACATAGTATCATGTTGCACAGTAATGGCAGGTACCCGGGCATTTGACTGGAAGCGATCGCATTCCGCGCGGGTGCCCAGCTGTGCCGGCCGATCCTAATTGGAGATAACTGCATTTTTCCATTTATATTCCTTCGATGTCCACTGAAGATGAACCCGCAGCGGCAATAAAATGGCAATGAAGGAGTTATTTGATGTTTTTATCGGATGGGAATTTCATCAATCTTCAAATTGGTACTTAGGAATTTTTTTTTGTTATTTCAAAACGAAGTAAACTGTGATTTGTGAAGGCTGTCACTTGCGACTCTACTGGTGCTGCTGGTGTCTATAGGCGGCGGCCATTGCTTACTATCAGCTGATCCGTGCTCGTCTGCCACTTATCACATAAAAATAATGAATCAAAAAAATTACATTTATTTATATTTTTTACAATGTATTTCATAATATTTAACCTTAAGTTCGTGCCGTATTTTTATAATTGTATTTTTTGTAGGTACGTTAAATAGGGCGTAAAATGGTTTTCCAACCGTTACTGGGACTTTAAATGAACTAAAAACGGTCACGACGTGCCTACAACATCCATACATAAAATCCGGGTTCGAAGGACCAACGGAGCATAAACCTTTTACACACTTAATTTGTAGGCACAGCGGATGCCACGTATTCAGACAGACCGGGAACAATTTTAAATAAACGATCGGTTTTTGCCCAAAAAAACTCCGGGTCTAAAAAGTGGGCGGAGCGGGCGCAGACCGGGGTTCCGCCGCAGACTCGATCGATACTCGACCGATCGAGTATTTGAGGTGCCGACATTGATATTCGATGTCTATAGGTATCGTATTACAGAAACCATAGGAAAGGATTCGTCAGCTGATGAATTATAAAGGGTACACCTTTATTAAATTGTAGCATTCACATAATACAGTCCTATAAAAAACCTCTATATTGTCTCCGTGAACATTGTAAACAACGATTTTAAGTAGGTACTTATGTATAAGTAATTGCGCACAGTTTGACACAGATATTTCTTTGAAAAAAAAAACAAAACATTAACCGCTGTCTTTTGTATTTTGTTGGCCAAAACACATTAACAGAGTTCTTGTCCAAGTAATTGCACTTGCTAAGGATCTCCCAATTATTACCTGTAATATGCACAGGTTTGTATTTTAGGTGATGTTTAAATAAAATCTATAAAACTCAATTAATTGAAGAAAACTAGCTCCGGCACCGACCAAACTGTAAAGGACCATTTCTCTTTAAACACTTGACATTGTAAAAATTACCTGTGTCCTGAATACAATACTAGCCAATTAAAAAATAACCGCTTTTGTCTATAATCCTCGCAGACGCATCGCAACATCATCATAGCCTTCGCCACTTTGATCCTCGGCGATCACTACATATCCAACAGTCTAACGCAAGTCTTCTCCACGATTTCCTGAGGGCGTCCTACCAATTTGCTGCGATGCACCGCTCCATGCATAATCCAGAAGTCGATCGCCGAGACGTGACAAAAAGCGACGTCACCATGACGCGGCCGCCTCGCCTCAATTAATGCTAGTCTTAATTATCTCCGTTTTTGTGCCGAAGCCGGTCCCCGTCAGGTGCCAGCTCTGCCGGTAATTGATTTTGACAACTCCTCGACCAGCGGACGTTTTGGAAAAAAGGAAAGTTGTAATTAAAATCGTGCTGGCCATGTTTTGTGCTAGCCATTTACTTTGCCCGATTAATCGTCTAGCCCAACTTTGTTTTATTTTACATGGAAGTGGTCTTTTGTGGTGTTTTTGTCTGAAATACTACGAGTGAGACCCAAATACAGAGCGACTGACCTGATTTGACCACAAAATTAGATTGATAGATAAAAGTATAAATCGAATCAACACCAAAAGTCATAGATCAAATGTTGTTCAGAATGGTTGGTTGAAGAAAACTTGATTAAAGGGATAGTTTGTTTACAAATGCACAATGTGTATGTACCTTTCCTTATCCCACCACTCCCAGCAGTCGTCATAGGTACATAAATACCATCTATAAAGCACTCCTTATGGAGGCTTTGTACACTACAATTGACTAATTTGGTTTATACTCCAAAATTATTGAAATCGAGTTGGATTGGATAAATTGGAAACAAGCACCATTACAAGTATTGGACATTTTGCTTGAGGTTTGTGTAAAACCGCTGAAAATAAACAAATCCACAAAATGCATCTCACGTCTGCATTCAAAACGTTTCTATGCAAATTACAGAGGCTTTATTATTTAAACACACGGCCCGTACGCCTGTGGAAAAAATCAGAAACAACGCACCCCATTTATGTTCATTTTCGCACAACATTCGTGGCGGGTATGTAGATGATGCTTACAGTTTATGCGAATACACTACGCAAGTTACTTTCGTTTCACAAGACATAAAACCGCAGAATAAATAGTATAGGGTATAGAATGTAACATAACACGGTACGTGTTCACAGATCGTATCCGTTACTCATGACATGACGCGTTTGTGAACGTCTCTCACCCCATGAGCCCTAACTCACGACCGGCTGCGATGTGTACAGAGGAAAGTAAACCAGCTTGAGGCTTCAGTCCATACACAGGATACGTATCTAAACCAGTGAATACTGGAAGCACAGATTCAGGATGACTTATACTAAGCCTAATAATCACAATCGTAAATCTTTTTCCCATCTTGATCCCAAATGTTTTTTTAATGAATTTAACTTTGAATTAAAGAGGACTCTGGATTTGAAGAGCAGGAAGTAAAGTTGCTGATTATTTGGAAGTTCCACAATAAAGATATCCTAAAATATGTAAAATTGACATTTACTACTTTCATTTTTATTACTTATATTTATACTTATATTTTTATCGTCGTTAATAACGTTCTGGTTATCTTTCAAGTCATGCGAGTCACATTCCGTTTTCGTTTTTGTAATACAGCTTTTCGATGTCAAATTTTTCTTCACCCTATAATCAATTAGAGACCCGACTTCGTCTCGGTCAATAGTTTCAAACAGTACCAATAGAAGGCCTTAGGCATCAATTACATCGCGCAAGTGTTTCGCTTTTTCGGTTTACCTGTAAGCATTATGGATATCAATAGAATGTACCTCTTTTTAGTTAGTATAAAATATGATTAGATTTCTCGCCTTCTTACACCTACCCTTTACTTTGTATAGATGCCATAGAGCTGGCCTACTTTTTTGTCCATTTACATCTGGCTCGCCGGCACGTCGGTGCGTGTCAGTTACACTATCCTGTTCCCGATCCGACGCGCGCAACAATGTTTCATCTACGAGCGCCCATCATTGCTCCGGCGCAGCTTCTCAACCTTTTGGAAGGGAGGAAAGCTTTGTCGATAATAATAAATAAATAAACTCGCACAAAATCTCACACAATGTTCTATCTGATTCCGTACTAAGTATCTCAAGCACATATGTCACGGATATCAAATAACAGAGGAAACACAATTAGTATACTTAAATATTTCAATAAAGTCGTGAAAATTCTTGAGGAACTGTTACGGAGTTCCATAGTATTATTTAACCTATGGGGCTACCATACCTACTCTATAACGTAAGCGGCAGTGACACCATCAATTAATTTCAAGATTTTCTTGATGCATACACATGCACATATAACATCCAGACAATGAACTAACGCAATTGTTAATCACATGGATATTGGTCCAGAGTGAAGACCTTTAGCGTATTAGGCAGTGTCACTATTAAATATGTACGCCATCGGAACAATCAATTGTTTTTGTAGTTACAACTCCGAAATTCTTTTCGGTGCCAAAATCTTTACTTCCAACTCAGTATTTGGAACACCTAGAAGTAAGATCGTTGGCTCACGTCATCTCTAGGTAATTCTAGTCTCCTCAGATTAATTGGAATAAATTGCCTGACTACCTAAGTAGTTAAGGGCTTTTCGCTAACAGATAAAAGTTATCGGACTATTAAAGTAACTAACTCGGTCAATTAAAATTATCTTGCATCTTACTGCAATTGCATGACACAGAGTGCCCCTACTTTATCGTATTACATTTTATTGCTGTGTTAATTGATATCAGGCGATTGAAACATTACCCAGAATGTGGTACCCTTAGATTCACAGTACCTCACCATCCTGTAAGGTCTTAAGTTTTGAGGTGAGATGATAGACATATGTGTGAGTTTGTGTATTTTGTGTTAAGATGTTACTACCTACTGTACCTACACTATAGATGCAATAAAGAAATTTAGTATTAAGTGGTAAAATTTTTTAGATGTGCAATTTTTGACGAAATTTTAGTATGTCCAATCCAGATTTCGTCGCGAGGTCGAAAAGTAAATCATATTCATTAGAATGTTTCACTTACTTAAAAGTTAAGTACCTACTTGATTTTGTTTTACTTTTAATATGGATAAATAAAATTTACGTGTAGGTATAGAATATTTCCTTCATTTCCAATACTGCTAGTGTATCCCTACTGACGTCTCGTTGTGTAGTGGTTTAAGTACCGGACCATGATCTCGAGTTCGTGGGTTTGATTGCCGGGATCGAACAAACAACTAATCCCATTATTGTAGCAATGACTTGAATTCTATGATGGTGGCCTTTGCCCTGCAGTGAGACAGTATACAGGCTGATACTTTTATCCATACTAATGTAATGTTTGAGGACGTTGACCCTATATTGCATTACTAATCCGATCACCGATACACACTGCCTTTTACAATATAATAGTAGGTCTATGGCAGCTTTTTTTCTGACAGAATAATTACAGAGCTGGCATATATGTATGCCGTGTTTATGCCATACATGGCATGGCGTGCCACTGACATTATCCTATCCCGATACGACACGCGATAACAATGTTGCATCTAACAGTCGTTGAAACATTGTTGCTGAACACGATTCTCTGGTGAATGCTCTACAATCTAGATAGACGCGAAATGTTCAGAATTGAGAGAAAGCCAACGAGAAACAATAGATGCCGTAAAAGGTTATTGTTTGCGCAAGTAATTTTTACGATCTACTGAAGATTGTTGAAGAGATGATCGTAGTTTGATGGTGGGCTTGATTCCCAATCTAAATAAATAATAATAATAAAGATCATTGTGCTATAGAAATCAGAATCAAAGAAAGTACCTTAAGGGGCTATATCGACGAAACTAGCGCCGCCAACCTATTTACACTGATTGTGACAAAATTACCCCCTTAAATACCCAGACCAGAACTAGTAAATATATCTGTTTCATTACAACAAATATTTATTGGTGCGGAAATCGAACTTACTACAGATCTGTCAATTTTCACCAATCTACTCACCACATTTGGTGCAATATCAATCAAAGAAATTTGACAGACATTAATAACCTCATGAATAACTATTTGTACGTTGTAGTTAGTTACTTTAAAGAAAATTGGATAAAAACCAATAGGCAAATTAATAATATGACGATCGTAAAGTTAACACATAATACAGACCAATAAAAACTGCTTGATAGTTATCTTACAAATACGCTTAATTTTAACGACTAACTAAATTTGAATACGTCTCAATTCAATTAATTTCGTTTACAGACATAATGAAATTTATTAATCTTTTAACGATAGAATTAAAATTTACAACCACATTAATCACGTTACTCCTAACTCAAATACATTCAAATGTTGGCTTTATCATAATTCATAATCGATAGGCATTATAGTAATTATTCGATTACCATTCGGTTCGGCCGCGGGGTGTGATGTATCGATAGCATTACGCCCACACTGGTATCAATTGGTGCTTGCGTTGCTAACTGATTACGTTGCTACCCATATATATTATATTTAAACTAAGTATTATATTAACGATGACGTTAACGTCGTAAGACCATTTTCCATTGTGTCTGCTGTCTGGGCCCTACGACGTTAAACTAAAAGAAACGCCTTATGCTTGTCTCATAGCTGCATAAATGTAGAATAACTTTTAAATGAGAATTAAAATGCACTAGATGAACAATGTCATTCAGTAGGCGCCACCAAAAACGGAACGCACTAATGAACTTGTTTTTTTATGTGATACTCGTAGGTGGAAGACGAGCGGACGGATCACCTGCAGAGTCACAAAGGCACTGCCAACATTCAATCCCCTTTCCCCTCAATTGGGCCTCCGGCGCTGCATCACGCCGGTGTGTGTGAAGTAATGTAAATACTTGAGATATTTCGTCTTATCACATCACAACCCCTCAAATGTTGATCATTTATATCATAGTAAAATTAATAAATATTTTAGCCCAGCTACACGAAGCAGCGAAACAAAGTCAAAATAATCAGTAATCGTATGTAATGTATTAATGATAGTATAAATATAATAGATACAAATAATATGACTTTGAAATGCAGACCCGTCTAGATAACCATATGGAAAAGTTTTCATAAACGTATCAATTCAACCAGTTTATGTCCCTCGCAGCAACTCCAGCTGTCAGAAAACGTTTTTACCTTACAACAATAAATTTTAATTTTATCAACAATTCTATGAATAGAATACCTATAATTATGTGCCTTTGCCATGTTGAGTGTTCTGGGGAGTTCTGTTGTTTGAATTATATTCGCTGAAAAGTCTTACGAGAAAAAGCAATAACATCAGTTGCAGATTAAATTGGAGTGAATAACTCAATAAGGAATAGGTAATAATTTAATATAATTTTATGTAATGTAATTATTGCATAATAAATGAATACGAATAGTAACGTGCATTTTATAAGTTTTTTTCTCATCTTTGGTAATTAGTTAGATTAATTAATGAGCTGTAACTTTATAAAAACGCAATTACTTTTTCAGTTCGTTTTTGAGTTATTTTACAAGATTGTGTTCGAAGGCCAGTTTAATGTTACAACAATATGTGTAATTTATATTAAAACTTAGGTTAATTGTTAAAAGAAGAATTTTTAAAAAGAAATATTACTCAAACAGAATTAAAATAAGTGTGTAATTAATACTAACACCTACGAGAAGTACTCTCTACTGTCACATGTCCTCGGAGCGACTTCATCCAGCGCCTGGATTCGAAACCAATGAAGCACCTATTTTTCTTCCTACAAATCTCTCTTTATTATTGAAGGCAATAGGCAAAGATTTTATACATTCGTCCATACAAAATTCTAATTCAACTTCAATGTTGAGTGCATGAGAATTGACCCCCTTTACCGAAAGGGTAGAAATGGCTTTCACTGATAATACCGGCAAAGCTGTACATTAAATTTATGTAATAAAAAATAATAAATTGAGACAACATCACATACATTGTCCTAAGGTTTTCCCTTGTACTATAGAAATCAGAAACAACGAAGGAACTACAAATTTACATTTGTCTTGATGCGGGATTCGAACCCGCGACGCGCGGAATGTCTTTGAATGCTACATAAAATCATTTATTTTGGGTTATCCCACTTGCAAGTCTTGCCACTGCAACTGACGGCAACACAATACCACGACTAGATACAACTCGTTACGTTTTGCTTTTCTCAATTTCGTATCTGCTGGAGCATTTGCAATGCTAAGTGCATGTGAAAGGTCGCTTTCTTGAATACGAATATAATGTATGCCGCGATAACTCAAATGTCATTGAAGGTAATAGCCTGGCTCTAAGTAGGTACCTAAATGCAGCAGACATTCCAATAACATGCAAACTTGATATTATCTTTGTAGACATTAAAATTACTTTGGGTAGTCACCAATCATGATTACGGAGTATCTAATTATGATTGCTTACTTACAATCGTATTAACTTCAACCTTATCCTGAACCTGAGATTACGAGTCATCTGATTCTGAATCTGAGAGATTTGATCTGACTAAAAATAATCAAGATAGACTAGTAATCTGATTAAATTTTAATAAATAAAATAATCATGATTACTCGAAAATCTAATTACAGTAGGTAATCTTGATTACTTTGTGTCAGTTTTGATATTTGGATAGGTTACTTACTTATCTATTTAAAATAAAAATATTAAAGACTTAATTGTTTTTTAACCAAATACTGCATCCTAACTAGACAGAGCACTGTGAGTACCTACATAATGTGCTGGTAGTTTTCCTTTCTCTATAGCACCTATTCTTAAGTGTCAATCTTGTCAAAGATGTTAGAATACAAAGCTTAAGTTTCTAAGCGATTTACTCTTACATTGTGTATTCCATTTCTTTGAAAGTAACTCAAAATTTCAATAAAAACAGTCACGGCAGACGAAGCCCGCTGCGTCGCCGCCCACCTGCACTCAGCATTACATTCATTATGCTTTATGGATACGAACGCGGGCTTACAGCCGCGGGCATTATCTATCAATAAACCATGATCGGAGCGAATTCTATTAGGCTTGCTTGTTCGAGCGTAAAAAACATAAAATCACGTTACAGTGAAGCCGATGTACATGATGCGAAGGTTCGAGGAATATGGCTAGGTCAGAGGTCCTCAAAGTTGTACGAACAGTGTGATTTAGGTAATCTTATCACTCAATGTAATTTGTGTTGAAATTTTTGAGTTTATTTTCCTGTTAATAAGTGAAGAGAACAAGATTAGTAAATCAACTTTCTGAGTCCAAATTGTACCTAGGTATAGATATATTAAGTACTGTAAGTATACAGGGTGTTTCTGTGAACATTAACACCCCTTTAACTATGTCCAGTAGTACTAACTATTCTTCAACATTTGTTCTACGACTTTTGTGATTAACAGCGATAAACAGTACATAAGGCGATCTTATCGCATATTATGTGAAGGTTAACACTTTGAAATGAGATTCTCCTTTTCTACTCAACCTATTTGTGTCTACTCGTGTCTGTTGGCAGTTGGTTTGGGAAACTCTGTGGCTAATCCATATTCCACGAGCCCTCACATCACACACAAGCTAATAAAAAGTTTTGACAAACATTCTCGGAATACGCGATTCCTATTTCCATATGGAATTTATTACAGACTCAGGGGTACTCACGGAAACAGACAGTTCTGTGTACTGGATAAATAAAGGGTACGCAAAGACGTGTAGGTACGGTCAGCAGATATACCTGAGCGGGCAAAGTATCCAAGAATATACGTACACATCGATGATCACAAAAATATCGACGACTGAATTTATCATTTTCACGTAGACGTTATATCTGTCAAATATATCATATCATCTGAGTGTTTATATCACATCAATAAAATACCAATGATATCTTCTAACTTATAAATAAATGAATACCACTGTTAAAATATTTGTGACTCATTGAGATGAGAGCTCATATGTCAATACTATCATGACTGTCACCCCCTTTTTAAACGCTTAAACGTTCACATCTTTTTGAACCCCTGGCTGGAGTGTATAGTGACTTGTCTTCTGCTGCTGACGGTAGGTAGCTACGTCGATATTCCAATTGAAATTAAATTAATTGGTGTTTACTCTTACAGAAACATGGGCACGGGTCTTCTTTTGCGTTGCTCTGAGAGTTAACTGTAGGTATTTATGTAGGAATACTATAAGTTTTCAAATAAATTAAATAATTGAGGCATCACAAATTGTGCGAGCTTGCGATTGATCAGGTTTTCTAATGATGATCTAAACAAGAAATAAAAGATCGCCTGTTGGTAGCCCTGGTGCCCAAGGTAAAGCTTAGCACGCATCAGGCAATGACACGTTGAGATGTTAATGATCTTATGATAAAATCTGTGTCTGGATATCAAAGCGGCTATGAATCAGCAGATGTACCTGCAACAAACGAGAAGAATAATATTAAACAGCCAGTCAGTCATAAACTTGACAGGGACGATACTTTAATGCGCGAAAGCAGATTGTTGGCGCTATCGATCAACGCCTCTAAGACCTGTGACAATGTTATCTGCTACCATCTTTAACAAACTGACATAGTTAATTACTCATGAGATCCAACTCTGACACTAGACTAATATCCCACAAGATAAGAAGAAAAATTATCTACTTATCAGGTTAAGCACACGTTCTTGCATCATTAATCATCAATAATATTTAATGACATTATGACAAACAAATAAAAAAACAAATTAGTGTCTATGGGTGGCGGAAATCGTTCCGTATTTTGCCATCTGACATCGGAACGTTAAAAATCTACCGTGTTTCATTGAACTACGTTCATCTTTAGCTCATACTCGTCGTAGCGCAACTAAATAAACAGCTGGACTAGTTCTATACACACGTACATTTTCCGACCATTCAATGTCCGGTTGTCTGAATAGCCATCTTCAATTTTAAATCCATAGAAACATATACCTTAAGAGTCAGACATAAGGTATATTTGTGAATGTTGTACGTATAATATTCCCCCTGTTTGGACACTCAGCAGGAAAAATGAATGATTCATTGGTTTATTTTACTCTACGAAGCTGAAATGTAAGTAAGTAAGCCTCGTTACCTATTCATTGGGACCAAGTGTACTTCTTAGCAAGATTATTGGCAAACACAACGTAAAAGTGAAACTGCTATACATTTGCAGCGCCTCATAAACATTTCATTATTATTTGTATCTCTTCTGCGGGCAATGACGGCACAAGGCCGGTCTTTTCTGAAAGCGTAAATGGGGATACAGATCCAATACCTTGGTGTTGCATCTATACCGTACCCCCATGTAGTGTCTTGTTGACACTACGATGAGAGACCTATAGCTGAAACATGTGCTCAATATACTTTTAATTTAATCTATTTGATTTGCCGGCGAGTGTCCCCCTTTCATCGGGCTTCCCTCCAGACTCCGGCGCCGCTCGGTGATTTCACACGCACTCGCTATTCACCTCCTACTGCTAGTCTAAAAGCCTCACATTGAACATACTAGCTCTATAACTATGTGGAAACCTAGAAACACGTCTCACTGAAAACATCTGGGAATATAGGTAACCATTGCTATTCAGTATCCCTTTTGCTGGTTCATTGCTAAAGGGTAAAGTGCAGTGATAGCAAGAAACACAGTTATGTAATTTAAAGGGTCACCATTTATTTCGAACTGATTTAACGAAACAATATGCTTAAAGAACTATTTTAACAAAGAACAACTAAATTATCAAATTAAATTATTCTCAAGTAAATTACATTTTATAAATATATTTTCAATACTTAATGGTTTATTGCATTCCATAAGGTAAGTCATATTAATGAGAGACGGGAAAGCTTTTTGAGGTCTTTTTTAATTTTTTACAGATTCAGCTTGATATTGCGTTTTATTCTTACCGATATAGTCGAAATAAAGTTTTCATAAAATACTTACTTTCATAATTATCAATGCATACGACTTATCACAATCGAAAATACCTATAGTTAATCTGTAAACAAATAAAATACGAATCGTAGCTTTTCCGAAAGCATTATCGTTGACACTGGTAAGTAGGGTCATGAATTTAATTTAATCGAATGAGTTATAACGACGAGCTCTTTCCCGGCATATTTACGAAGGTTCATGTCGGGCCGCAGCCGTACATGGCACAGCGAAGGCAAAAACCGACGAAGATTGCGCTGCTCAAACAATCGAGTCTAATTTTATCACTCGAGTTATTTAAAATCAATGGCATCGATTGGTGTGGTTGATACAGTTTCAAAAAGACGTCTTAGAATCAATCGAAGGTTGATATTGGACGTTGTTCAATCTAATCGAAATCTATGTTGACTGTAACAAACATCTAAAGTCATCGAATAATTTTTCTGCCCTCGATCGACAACTAATTAATCAGTGGGGTAGGATCTATCAGTCCATCTTGACTAATTCGCTACCAAAGGCGTCGGTCAATAACGAATCGATTGATGTTGTAGACACGTCATCTTAGAACACATTCAAATGATTTACAATAAACATCTCACTTCGCTAGAAGAAGTCATCAAATTTCAAATTAGGCTCAGACTTTGACCTTGAACTTAGAGGGGATAAGTAAAATATCTTTAATTTAGGAAGGCGTCTTAACTGTTCCCTTATACGTATAACCCTTACCTGAGGTCTCAAGGTTGTCAACTCAACTTAAAACATTTTTTCATTCGATATTTCCGGAATCTTTCTCAATGAAGTCAAGTCGCATCCTTGGGCCGGAGTTCATTAGCGGGCTTAATTAAGCAGCGCCGTAGGAGGCGCTTGCGCCGGCTCAGTTAGATTCCAAAGAGCTTTATACTATGAGTAGTGGCAAAAACACGTACTGATATTAATAAAAACGAGAATTAACGTGACGTAATTTTAAGTACATTATTATTTATTACTGCTTGACGCTTCGGCGGCGTTACAGCAACTGAGGTCACAAACGGACTGGAGGTGCAAGGCCACGTTTACTGGGACTCGGCAGTGCGAGTAGATCCTCAGGTACCCTTAGTGCGGTTTTAGTCTAGCGTTACGAGAGAAGAAGCTCGTTTTTTTAGGGTTCCGTAGCCAAAATGGCAAAAACGGAACCCTTATAGTTTCGTCATGTCCGTCTGTCCGTCTGTCCGTCTGTCCGTCTGTCCGTCTGTCACAGCCGATTTACTCGGAAACTATAAGTACTACAGTGATGAAATTTGATGGGAATATGTGTTGTATGAACCGCTACAAAAATATGACACTAAATAGTAAAAAAAAGAATTGGGGGTGGGGCCCCCCATACATGTAACTGAGGGATGAAATTTTTTTTTTTCGATGTACATACCCGTGTGGGGTATCAATGGAAAGGTCTTTTAAAATGATATAAAGTTTTCTAAAAAACATTTTTCTTAAAGTGAACGGTTTTTGAGATATCAGCTCTCAAAGTCGTAAAAAGTATGTCCCCCCCCCTCTATTTTTATAACTACGGGGTATAAAATTCTAAAAAAAATAGAGGTGATGCATGCTAATTAACTCTTTCAACGATTTTTGGTTTGATCAAAGTATCTCTTATAGTTTTTGAGATAGGTTGATTTAACTGTAATTTTGGTTAAGTTTATTATATTTGCTGCTACGGAACCCTTTGTGCGCGAGCCCGACTCGCACTTGTTTTTAGCACGTTTTGGCAGTCATACGAGCGTTGACGCGCCTCTAGCTCGTATCGTAAACAGAAAAACTTGCTATGTGAAAGTCACGGCAATTTGGTTATTTCTCGGTTCACGTAAGCACGCTGAAATGCAAACGTCTAAGCGCCTTTTTACACACGTGTAACAGGAACGACCGTATACGCGCGGAAAATACACAAATTTTTCCGCATATTCCGTAAAAGCATTTCGCATTTTTAAATAACTAGTTTCCAGACGTTTGGTATCGTTAATCGCACATTCGTTTGTCGAATTCAAGGTTTACACTCAATTTAATCCACACGATTGAAATTTTTTTATTTAGTCATTTCAATTGTTTTTTACATAGTGTTCGCACTTTTTATTGAGACAAGTTTTTATAGCTTAAATATCAAAGAGTGTTAAATATTAGCAGGCTTTAGTTTTTCAGTAAAGTATGTCGACATTTTTAGGTGATTGTCTTCGATGACAACGTCCGAGCTATTTACTGAGACAAAATTGGAAGTTATAAACATTTTAATTTCAAAGGACTGGTAATATGTATTTCTTTGCTTTTTTTACTTTTTCAACGAACATAACATTAAACTGTTAAAGATGGACAAGAACGCTCTATTTTCAACTAGTTGAAATCTAAACAGTGTTAAGCGCGTATTTTCCTGGAATGTTTGTTTTTCTTTGGGTGACAAAGATTGAGTTTGTAAATGTATCGCGTCTGTCGTCTCGTCGATTTCATTTTATTTAAACATTCGAGTTATTTGTAGGTTAAGTATTTCAACCTAATGATTGTAAATTATGTTTTGGAGCTCCGTGTGAATTCTGAAGATAAAATCAAAATTAAGAATTGGATTAAAGAATTCAACAGAACAAAACCTATGTAAGTATTAAATTTTTACACAGTTCAATTAGTCAAATTTAATATTAATGTTCTTTAAGAAAAAATGCGTACAAATTGCACATCGCATGTTAAAGAAAATGTTGAATTTCTTTACTATTCTTTTAATAACCAAAATTATTGTGACCATATTCGAGCGAATAAATTATTTATTTATTAGTAATGATTTATTATTATTATGAAAGTCGTGTTTTGGTTACAAAACCAGCGTACCTATCTGTACTTGAATTTACTCGTATATCAACAATTAAACATTAATCATCAATTTTAAAAACTGCCCCGATAGCTATAACAGAATCATCATTAATTGGATTCACATTATTTAACGCTTTAACTAAAATGAAGAAACGAGTTGTATGTATGTAAAATTAAACTTTAGATTTAATAAGTTGTGTCGCCAACATTTCCAAAACACCTTGGAAACTAATTAAAATCTTTAATTAATGATAGTTTATTCTCTGGCTTGTACTGTGCACTCCAAAGCATCAATTAACTTATATATATACTTAGCTATCCACGGGAGGTGCCTTCTATTCTTTATTAGTATAATTCAATCTACATTAAATGATGCTCTCAAGAATATGTTTGTGGTTAATTAACATTAATTTATACTTTTATTGGACGGATGCTTAATTGGACGCAGTGAGCACAATTTTAACGAGAATCTGATTTGAATCATTATTTTTATTTTTTACTGCATTTTTAGAGAGTTCCAAACTTAAAATATTTAAAAAAGTGGACTTGATGACTAGGGCTCCGCTGTCCGTCTCTATGTCATCGGTACTGTACAAAGAGAATAAGTATTTGTGTTGCCAGTAACAACAAATGCTATAAATATGGTCCCGTAAAAGCAGTAACTCCCTCCTCCTCCCGTAAAATCAGTTACTTTAGTAAAACAAGAACTAATCAAATGAGTCTATCTAAATCAGACCAGATGTTTCAACCCTGGGCGTGGCCCAGTCATGGTTTATAAGCTGACTCTCCGTATTTTGTAAAAATCTTGAGTTGGCGTAATAATGAGACATACCTAACCTACTAATTTTGAGTTTCACCAATTGGAAATAGCATGACTGTGCAGTTTTTCGTGTCGTGTTAGATAATAACTCCGAAAAATAGAAAATTAAACAAATTAATAAACAATAGGGTACTTGACTAATATCGATGTAGTAAAAAATATTGATACTTTACCAAAATATTGGTAAATAAGAACCAATAGCCTTAATTTTCAGTTAAAAATATAACGTCTAGCTGGTTTTGTGAGCATTCAAAGTTTCATGGGCAAGTCCATTTTTAAAGTTTATAATATTATAAAAATAATTATTATCATTGAACTACCCACACATTAAACACAAACTTTTTGTGCAGCACTGTGCACCTGTAAGCTGGTCCAGGTAGGTAAGAAACAAGACACGATTTTCTGGCTAGGTAGTAGTGCCAGGGCGAGACTACTGTCGAGAGGTCGAGAACCTCCTGGTGGAGACGAGAGCATGCTTTTGGCCGGGACCCACCGATCTATATACTAATTTTGTGGGCCCCGACCAGTACGATTTGCGCGAACGCTCAATTTAGCGTCGGCCAATAACAATCGGGCGCCCCCGCGACGTCCCTCGCCGTCGCGGCGGCGCCACTGTCGCGCGACAACCTACACCTGTCTCGCTCTAGCAATACCTTTATTTATTTACATAAGCTATTATCCTATATACATTATTTCTTATGTACTATAACTATGCTAATAACAACGAAATAATAAAGAAACAAATAACAATACAAAAGGGGCCTATAACTATATGAACTATACAAAACAACGATCTAAGGACACTATATAAACCTATATCTATCTATTTGTCTGGGTGAGTTTTACTATGCTATTTTCCTATCTATCTAGGACTTAGGTACAATTCTAAGCCTAGGTACTCATCCCAGATACCTATTTGTGTACAGTGTCCTAGCTACGTGTTGGTGTATGCCCTATCTATTCCTGCCTATATAGTATCTATGTGTAGTGTGAAATGAAATACCAAAGTAATAATGATTTATTGGAAATTAACTATACTATTTACAATGATTATTAATCAAACTTATAACTATGTTCTAAGGCCGGTCTGTCGTGCACATCTCTCCCGCCGCGCGTTGTCCTTTGGTCGACGCGATCTGCTGTCGGTGCTGGACAGCCGGCTCCGTTGGCAGGATGACGAGCTTCTTCGTAGGCCTCCGCAGCACTCCGCCCTTGGTGCGCACGTCGACGGCCCTGACGACTCCGTCGGGACCCGGGAACACTGCGGTGACCAGTCCTCGCGGCCACACGTTGCGGGGTAGCGTGCCGTCGGTGATGAGCACGACGTCGCCGATCTTGATTGCGGGGCCCTTGCCGTGGGGCTCCCGCCGGTGTTGGAGCTCGGGGAGGTACTCCCTGAGCCATCTGGCCCAAAAGAGGTCGGCCAGGCGCTGTGATGCGCGCCAATGAGTTCGCCCTATTAGGTCGGCGTCCTCATAGGCGCCCGATGGTGGAGTGCGCGCCGATCCGCCCAGGAGGAAGTGGTTAGGCGTGATCGCCTCGGGGTCTTCAGGGTGCACGGAGACGTGGGTGAGCGGGCGGCTGTTGACGGTGTATTCCGCCTCGGTGAGGAGCGTGGTGAGGACTTCTTCTTGCGGGTTGCGCTCATGCAGGACGGCCGTGAGCGCGACTTTCACGCTCCGGACCAGTCTCTCCCAGGCCCCCCCCATGAAGGGGGCGCCGGGGGGGATGAAGCGCCAGCTGATCATCCTCTTGCTCGCCTCCTCTTCTGTGGCTCGGTCGATGGCTGCACGTAGCTCCTTGGCTGCTCCCTGGAGGTTCGTCCCGTTGTCGGACCATATCTCGGCGGGGCAGCCGCGCCGCGCTATCATGCGGCGCAGCGCCATCACCGCCGAGTCTGTGCTGAGGCTCGCCGCCACCTCCAGATGGACTGCCCGAGTGGTCAGGCAGGTGAAGAGGGCGACGTACCGCTTCTGTACGGCGCGTCCCACGGCGACGGTCAGCGGGCCGAAGTAATCCAGCCCGGTGAATGTGAACGGCCGCCGGTGGTGTGCCAACCGACAGTGCGGGTGGTTGCCGGTAGGTGGCGCAGGTGGCGAGGTCCTCTTGATACGGCATGGCAGACATCGATGTACTATCATCCTCGCAGTGGGTCGTAGGCGGAGAATCCAATATCGTTGGCGGCACTCGTTGATTGTGGCTTCTACCCCGGCGTGATGTAGGCTTCTATGTATGTGCTCCATGTATAGACGGGCTATGTGGCTATCCCCGTCTAACACCGGCGGCCTCTTCACGCAGCTGTCTATGTCGTGGGCGGCATCGATGCGTGTTATCAGTGTGATAACACCGTTGACTATTTCCGTCGCCAGGGGGCGCAGTCTGCTGTCGCTCGCGACCGGCTTGCCGCGCTGCAGATCTTCTAACTCCCTCCCGAACGACTCTTGCTGGCTCGCTCGCACAAGTAGGGTTTCAGCCCGTCTTAGTGTTCCCGCCTCTATAGGCAGGTACTTCACGTCTAGATTTTTCCGGTCTAGACTTACTATCTTCGGTTTTTCTGTTTTCTTCGCCGGTATTCGCCGCCAGGTGGGGTCCTTCTCTGCATTTTTTCTATTTCGCTTGTAGTGGACTGTATCTATTTTTCTTCTGCAGAGGTCGATGAACTGTAGCACCCGGGCGGTTGCGCGAAGTAGCCTTTCCCATCGCGAGAATCTTGCGCAGTCGGGCAAGCTATTTCTCAGCGATGCAGGCGCTATCTTGCTATGTAGTGTGTTGCAGGTCTTCTCTTCCCCGGTGTTTTCGACGCGCTTCGGTGTCTCGGTCGGCCAGGTGGATGGGTGGCCGCGCAGGAAGTCTGGACCTCGAAACCAGCGGTGCGACGTGTTGAAGTCCGGCGGTACGTCTCGCGTGGCGTCGTCGGCGACGTTGAGCTTCGTCGGTACCCACCGCCACTCACTGACCGAGCTATTTTCCTCGATCGCAGCTATACGGTGAGCGACGTATGGGCGGTAGCTCCGGGCGCCGGTCTTGAGCCACGTGAGCACGGTCTTGCTGTCCGTCCAGAATATTTCTCGTCTGGCTTCGCGTCGTGTTCCTCGATGACTGCAGCGGCCATCCTCGACCCCATCACCGCAGCTTGTAGTTCGAGCCGCGGGATCGAAGTCACTTTCAGGGGCGCCACCCGCGCCTTTGCGAGCGCAAGCGATAGGGTCGTCTCGCCGTCAGCTGTTGTTAGGCGCCAGTATAGAGCCGCCGCGTAGGCGCTCTCGCTGGCGTCGACGAAGACGTGTAGCTCCCTTCTTCTCGCGTCGCTGTAGTTCGGATAGCACCGGGGTAGGGCTATTTTCTTCAAGTCTCGTAGGTGGCCCATCCACTCCTGCCACTGCTGCGCCAGGTCGCCGTCCAGCTTCGAGTCCCAGCCGGTGCCTCGGCGCCATGTTTCTTGCAGGATTTGTTTCGCGCGCGTTGTGACGGGCGCAGCGAAACCGAGTGGATCGAAGAGAGACATTATCACCTTCAGTATCTGTCTCTTGGTCGGCTCGACGCTGGTGATGACGTCCTCTGGTAGCCGCGCCAAGTCGAGGTTGAAGGCGACGTCGTCGGTGGTGGGCCGCCATATGAGCCCTAGGACCCGCTCCGCCTGTGCGCCGTCTCTCAAGTCTATAGACGGCTGGGTGGGCGCGCTCTCTTCGCCGAGCGCGCGCAGGACGTCGTTCGAGTTCGACGTCCACTGTCGCAACTCGTAGTGGGCCCCTCTATGTATTTCCCGCACGTCGCGCGCCGTCCGGATCGCTTCATCTTCAGTCTTGAAGCTCTGCAGATAGTCGTCGACGTAGTGGTTGCGCAGGATCGCATCGTAGGCCGCCGGGTGAGTGTCTTCGTACTTCGCTGCGTTGGTGTCCTTCACGAAGATCGCCGTAGCCGGGGACGACGTCGCGCCGAATATGAGCGACGTCATCCTGTATTGCTGCGGCTCTGTGTCACCCCTCTCGCTCCCCCTCCATAGGTAGCGCAGTGCGTCTCTGTCTTCTGGCTTGATTTTCACTTGCATGAACATTTCTGCAATGTCAGCTGTGATCGCGACTGGGTGTTGTCGGAACCTCATCAGGACGCCTGGTAGCGATTGTAGGAGGTCTGGGCCGGTGAGCAGGTGGTCGTTCAGCGACACTCCTCGGGTCTTGGCGGCTGCGTCGTGCACTATTCGCACTTTCCCCGGCTTCATCGGGTTGATGACGGGAAAGTGCGGCAGGTACCACGTTCTATCTTGCGTCGTCTGCGGTGGCGCGCGTTCGGCGTAGCCCTTTTCTACGAGCGCGTTCATTTGCTCTTCATATTTTCTCTTGAGTTCCGGATTCTTGTCTATTTTCTTCTCGGTACTCAGGAGCCTGCTATGCGCGTTGTCGTAATTGTTCGGCATCGCGATGTTTTCTTTCTTCCACAGAAGCCCCGTCTCGTAGCGGCCGTCCTCTCGTTGCGCAGTGTTGTTGCGCAACATAACGAGGGCGCGTTGTTCGGGGTCGCTACTGGGCTGCCTCGGCGTGATGGTGAGCGACTCGAGGGCGAAGTGATGTCGCAGCTGCTCGTCCATGTCGACATCTGCGCTGACTATGTGGTTGACACGCTGCACACGCTGACCGAGGGTGCGAGTGTGGGCGCCGTGCAGTACCCACCCGAGGGGAGTGAGCGACGCGACGGGCTGACTCTTCTGTCCTCTTCTAACTTCTTTGGCGAGTAGCAGGTGCCAGTTGTCTTGACCGATGAGCAACTTAGGGGCGGCGTTGTTGTAGGTAAGTTGCCCAGCGATGTCTTCTATGTGTTTGCAACCGGCTATGTCTCTCTCTGTCACTCGCTGCGGTGTCAATCGAAGTTGGTCGAATGTGCGCGCCTGTATCCGATGATTTTCAGTTGCTCCTCGTAGTGTCAGTGTCACGCGTCTTGATTGGGAGGCGTCCACTTCTGTGTTGGCGATGGCTTCCAGATGCAGCGGGTCGACGGGTCCCCTCACGCCGGTTTTTCTTGCTATTTCGGCGTCTATCAGCGTGACCGTCGAGCCGTCGTCGAGTAGCGCGTGCGTTTCTATTTCCCCCTTAGGGCCGGAGACGCGGACCGGAACTATCTTCAAATAGGCCTGCGTCTTCGTAGGGGCCCATGTGGAGGTGACAACTTCTGGCTTCGCTTCGCTTCTATTTTCTATTGCGATTCTCTTCTTGAAGTGAAGCAGGTGGTGGTGCATGCGGTTGCACCCATCTATGTTGCACGGCTTCCCTTTGCAGTGATGGCTTCTTGTTCTATGTTTCAGGCATCTGAAGCACAGCGATTTCGATTTGGCCAGGTCCCACCTGGCCGCTATGTCTGCCTCCGTCATCTGGCGGCAGTTAGCCGCGGCGTGCCCCCCGTTATTGCAAACGGGGCACTCTTGCGGCTCTATTGCAGTGGCGTATGTCTTCTGAGGCGCCCTGCGGGGGTGCGGGGGGTGGTTCGCCGTCTCTCCGGCCTGCTCCGGCTGCGCGTACGGTCCGCAGCGGTCCGCTTCTCGTTGTAGGAAGCGGGCGAGCTTGAGCAGATCCGGTTCTTCTATCTTCTCTTCAGCAGCGAAATCGAACCATCGATACTTCAATGTAGGAGTGAGCTTCTCTATTGTGGCCTTCGTGACTTCGGGGTTGTAGAGGTAGTAGATCTTCTCTAGCGCGCGAAGTGTAGCTACGATGTTGTTGACTCTTGTGGCGAAGATGCAGAGGTCCTTGGGGGCGTCTGAGGGCCGAGGGAGCGCCCTCAGACGCTCCAACTCGGCGAGGGCGATCGCGTCCGGTCGTCCGAAACGCGACTGCAGAGTCTTCATTACTTCCTCGGCGCTGGTGTTGTAGATGAGGAGATTTTCTACCGCTTCCTTGGCTCGTCCCCGAAGACATCGTCGAAGGCGGGCGATGTTTTCTGTGTTGCTGTATGCGCTCGCAGTTTCGAAGTAGGCGGCCCGGAAGGAGAGCCATTCTTGGTAGGCCCCGCTGTACGGAGGTAGCTCGGCGAAGTTGCGCGGCGCTATTTGCTGTTGGCCCGCTTTGGCGGCGAGCGCAATTGCCGACGCAAGCTCGCCGAGGTCGATCTTCGTATGGGCGGAGACTGCATTCTCTCCCGCCGGTGTTGTAGTCGGTTTCTCGTTCGCCGTAGTCCGTCGCTCGACAATGGCGGGCGGCCCCAGCGGGACGCGGGGGGGGCCCGTGCGTGTTGTTGCTTCTGCTTCCTCCTGCTGCTGCTGCGGCGCGTCGACGTTGTGTGGGTGCTCATCTATTGCCAACCCAGGTTGACTCTCATCGAGCCATTGGTTGACGCGGCGCGCAGTCGTCATCTCCGTCGTCACGGTGCCGACTTCGGAGTCCGCTTCGGCGAGGTGTGCTTCCAGTTGCATTTCCTCTTCTATAGCTTCTATGTCGGCGGCGGCGAGTTCTATCTTCAGGCGAATGAGATCCGCGCGCGCCTTGGCGAGGCGCACAGAGCTCTCACTTGGTTTCTTCGATTTCTTCATGTGTTCCGATGCTTGGCGCGCCGCGTCTTTAGTGGACGGCGGCGCCATTCTTGTTTTCACGCTGCTGGTGCGAAGGCGTTCCCCCCGCGTCGATGGTGCGCGCGGTGCTGCCGTGGTAGGTGGCAGCGGCGCGTCTTCTATTATGGGAGTTTGCTGCGGCGCGATCTTCTTTCGCGGCGGCGGCGTAGTATCCCGGCTTACTATGCGAGGTGCCAACTTCTTAATTGGCGGTGGCGGCGGCTGCGACGGCGCGACGCTTGTGTTCGGCGGCGTCGCTAGCGGCTGCAGCAATGGTGGTGGCGCTGCGGACTCCCCTGCTGCTATACTATTTCCCGCGGGTACTATGCTATTTCCCGCGGGCGGTGGGGGAGCCGCGGCGCCCAATGTTGTCATCGTCGAACCCGTTGTACCCGTGGCGCTCGTGCTGATGGCCGACGTCGTCTCGCAGGAGCTTCTCCTCGAAGACGTCGGCGTCGATGTGGCAGGAGTAGCCTCGGCGGAAGATGACCGAATGCTATTCGACCGTTCTTGACTATTCGGTCGCGAAATGATACGCTCGTCCCTGCTGGCTCTCGACCTCGTGACAAGCGGCATGATGATGCTTGATTCTTCTTCTAACCGCAATGATCCGACTCCGATGGACCAAAATGTGCAGCACTGTGCACCTGTAAGCTGGTCCAGGTAGGTAAGAAACAAGACACGATTTTCTGGCTAGGTAGTAGTGCCAGGGCGAGACTACTGTCGAGAGGTCGAGAACCTCCTGGTGGAGACGAGAGCATGCTTTTGGCCGGGACCCACCGATCTATATACTAATTTTGTGGGCCCCGACCAGTACGATTTGCGCGAACGCTCAATTTAGCGTCGGCCAATAACAATCGGGCGCCCCCGCGACGTCCCTCGCCGTCGCGGCGGCGCCACTGTCGCGCGACAACCTACACCTGTCTCGCTCTAGCAATACCTTTATTTATTTACATAAGCTATTATCCTATATACATTATTTCTTATGTACTATAACTATGCTAATAACAACGAAATAATATAACAAAGAAACAAATAACAATACAAAAGGGGCCTATAACTATATGAACTATACAAAACAACGATCTAAGGACACTATATAAACCTATATCTATCTATTTGTCTGGGTGAGTTTTACTATGCTATTTTCCTATCTATCTAGGACTTAGGTACAATTCTAAGCCTAGGTACTCATCCCAGATACCTATTTGTGTACAGTGTCCTAGCTACGTGTTGGTGTATGCCCTATCTATTCCTGCCTATATAGTATCTATGTGTAGTGTGAAATGAAATACCAAAGTAATAATGATTTATTGGAAATTAACTATACTATTTACAATGATTATTAATCAAACTTATAACTATGTTCTAAGGCCGGTCTGTCGTGCACACTTTTATTATAAAACTATGTACATGAACGAAACATTTGATATAGCTACCAAACAAAATTTGCTAGACGCGCATACAAGATACGAGCGTGTGACGTCACATGTTAGTAGCCATTTGTATAGAGCGTTTTTGGGCCCGCGTAAAATATGTGCTCTTAAAGTTGTGATATCTCAGATAATTCAAATCAGAATCAAATAATTCTTTCAACAATGTTTCTTTAATAGAGGGGTCTTTTGATTAAACACATAAAAAAAATAGTCAAATACCCTATTGAATAGGACGCAACCCCTTCCTACGCTACGTCGACTCCTTGCATTTGGCTGGCTATTTGCCCTGCAGTGGGGCACTAAACAGTCTGATACTTTAACATTTTTAATTTAGTTTTATAGTACATACTAGTACAACTAGCACTGTAAGTAAACTGTTTGACGTTTGATCTGATTGCACCAAACCAAGCTGTAATTGCTGCAAGTACAAATAAAATTATATAGTAGTGTTCTACATTGTTGAATGTATACGTCCCGTTGATGTTAATTTTATGTATAATGCAAACCGATTCTTGTGTAATAAGCAGCGATTGCTGTTTCATTTTGTGCCAGTTTAGGACCTACTGATGTGGATTTTCAGTCATGCTATTTTAATGTACCAGTATCGCAGTGTAAGCGGGCCTTCCGTCTGGGGAGGGCTGTAAAGACACAGGTCCCTCCACCAGCCCATGGTCCTTCCTACCGTCTCGGCATACGGACCGAATCTTGGGAGACGCTCACCAGGTACTTGCTAAGGGCTCATCCCCCGGAGCGTTTCTTCACTCCCTACAAAGTCTGTCTGGGGAGGCATGTAAAGGTTCTTCAACCCATACTCATGTCCTTTCCACGCTCTGGCGATGAGGGAACGTGGCTGAGGGTCGGTATACTGCAGCCGCTGCTAGAGGAGAGCATAACCCGCCTGCCTCTGGGCAGAAGGGTATGCATTAGGAGTCGCAAGACTACGTTGGCCAATTTGGGGCAGCGGTATTTTTCAACGTCAGTAAAAAAGAGACCAACTGTGGTCGTTACATTATAAAATGTGTTGAACGAGTTGTGTCGGACTAAAACCTAACCAAAACTCTACAAGTATTGATTCCTTATTAATGTTTAGAAAAATAAATTGAGCGAACTGCAAACGTATATACCTACTTGTCAATAAACTAAAATAACTGTTCTTAACAATTTCTAGTTATGTAGGTACATCAAGTCATGTTATTACAATAAATACTTCGGTAAACAACTTTGTAAGAAAATGTCATGTCTGCATGAGGTAATAAGTGGGCGGACGGTCTTACAGCCATCAGTCGCAGGAAAAGTCGGAATTCATCGTTTATGAAACGTTAAAGGAGTAAAAAGGGAATGAGCGATTACTCTTGAAGTATTCATTTGTTGGATAATTAGTAGTATAGTTACGTTAAACGAAGTAGAGCGAGCGATGGGAGCTTAGGGTCAATCCGCATACAACTGTTTTTGTTCAAATCTACGACAGTGTACGAATTTAAAAAGAAAACTAGTAATAGGCACTACTTTAATGCTTATCGTAACCACAGACCAACTCCCAACCCTACATTGCGTGTGACCCTACAAGGTCTCAGCCAGTTTTTATTTAACTTTTATTTTAGAAAATAATTCAGGCGCCTTACGTGGCCATTATACTCTGATTCATAATCATGTAAAGTAAACTGACAGATGAAAATGACAAGTTACTATGCATTTTGACATTTTGCATGTGTCAAATTGAGTGAGGATGACACATTGATATCTGTCAGTTTACTTTACATGATTACGAATCAGAGTATAGTTTATGTATTATTTATTCTAAATTTAAAACCCTATGGTATTCTGAAAGCGGTTACAACACTTATAATAAATGCTGCTGCCCTATTAGTGTTGGCCGTCACCAAACTCCAAAACACCATTAAAATTGCGGATGAATGTGGGCAGCATTCTTGGGTCATTGTTTATGCCCGGCGCCGGCGCTGGTGACGTCACGGGCATTCGCAGACGACAGCGACACTCCATGACCGCGACAGTCGCTTGACAACTCTCCGGGGAGAAATGGGTCACTCTTGTCACTATCCATACTAATATAATAAATGGGAAAGTGTGTCTGTCTGTCTGTATCTGTCTTTCTTTCACGGCAAAACGGAGCGACGACTTGACGTGATTTTTTAAATAGAGATAGTTGAAGGGATGGAGAGTAACATTAGGCTTCTTTTTGCCCCCCGTGCTACCCCGAATTTAACGCGAGCGAATCCGCGGGCAAAAGCTAGTAAATAATAGTTTGAAGTACCTAATAACGATAAAAGACATTTTCTAAAATTCTGAAAATGGCAATTGCCCATCATTGTATAAAATAACTAGTGGTTCGCCCTCCCTTCGTTCGGAACAGTTGGTTGCTCTGTCTATCAATAGATGGCGCTGGATGTTGTTTGATCGCGCTTGTTTTTCGCTTTTTCGGTTTTTATATAAGACTAGCGGCCGCCTGCGACTTCGTCCGCGTGGAAAAGTAACTTTTTACCCCACTTTTAACCACATACAACCCCTTTTTCGCAATAAAAAGTAGCCTATGTCCTTTCTCAGGGTCTAGACCATCTGTATACCAAATTTCATTTAAATCCGTTCAGTAGTTTTGCCGTGAAAGAGTAACAGACAGACAGAGTTACTTTCGCATTTATAATATTAGTATGGATTTGCCGGTGTCTAAAGAATTTATCTCTTTATATAAAGTATAGATAGATATTGCTGAATATTGTTTTAGCGGCTTTCCTAAATAAGAAACATTGAAGTGTCTTCGATTGAGACGAGCATAAAAGTTAAGTATGTACCTACTTATGTGGATACTCATTGCCACACCTACTTAACACTATAGTTCATAGACTTGTCCGTGTTTGCGTGGGCTCCTAAATAGGTCAACCAGCCAGTGTCAGCGATGCGCGGTATCTCGCGGATCTGTCAAACACGGGCTATCTGTCACAGCGACACAGCCACTTAGCGCCGACGCCTCTATTTATACACCGTATTATCATTGATTTATATATTCAGATACAACTTTGAGAATGAAAAGTGTGCTGCTAACGGTGACCTGGTTGGCGCAATTGTGTGTTTGTCTAGCGAGAACACGTGGATTACGAAATAAAAATGTTATTATTTAAGTTTCTTTCAACCCCACCTCCTTTTTGTGTAACCTTAATTTACCAATAAAGTAGAAATAACTGCATGTAATGCCGACAGCAATCAATGCACTTTTTGCTTGTACACTTCCTCTGTAGGGCTGACTATGACACTAAACTTAATTTTCCATTAATATACATCAGCCAACAAAATCTTAAACAGTAAATATTATGTTCTCTGCTTCTTATTTAAGAGCGTCGCTTGTCGGTGGAGCATCCTCCATTCTTCCTTCCTCTACTCTGCCAGTATATTCAAGTCCTCGTACGTCATTACATTCACTTTCTCCTTTACTTGTTGGATGTAATTCCTCCTTACAAACTTTACTTATTATCTCAGTGCAAATTCTCTTATAGGCTTACTATGAAACGTAAACAAGATAAACATTAATGACTTTAAATTCTTCTATTCAAAAGGCCTTATAAAGTAATTTTACGTATAATTTTACACCATTATTGTATGTATCATGAATTGAATCTTTCTCTATCTTTACATTCAACATTGTAAGACGAAAGCTGACCAAATAAACCCGCAGGCGCAGTCACGAAACGAGATTTGAACAATTGTACACGTTCGAAGAAAACCGGCCGGCAACCCTAGTGGGACGGAAAGGCACGCGAGCGAAAAGGACAAATATTAAAACTGTCACAATTACCGAAAAACAGGAAACTGCCGCCAATTACGGGCGGTCACCGTGTTGTATACGGCAAGTACGGGCAGCGCGATAAGCGCCCGTAATGAGCGAAAAATCTTGCAGCGCGTTTAACTTAATACATCAATACAATGTAACAAACAGGACTTAATTTTCACAGTAATTTTCAAAGTGCTCATTTTGCAGGATATTAACCTTATAGGTAGGTAGGTAGGTAACAAATTTCCGTAACAATAGAGTATTGTTATGGAAAAGTAGAAGCTTTGCTCATTATTATTATTATTAATACTTGAGTAAATAATTGCTTTGCACTGTCTTACGTCATTGCCTTATTTCTATTTTATCATTGATAGTATTGGGAAATGGAATATATTAAGAATAAAATCACAAATAGTTTCCAAATGTTTTATATTAATTCAACGTTATAATTTTAAACCCAAAAATATTATTTCTAAAAAAAATTATTTATGAAAAATCTAAAATTTTCTTGTATTACTCGGCCTTAGCCTCGGCGGATGCATGCGACGGATATTCTGAAATGAATAACAAAAAGTTAGTAATGAATCAACATGATCCCGGTGTGTCATTCCCAGCTAGTCTTATTCCAAGTTGTGACAACTGGCTACGTTCCCATTGTGCGACAAACGACAAAAAACCCTTTGTTGCTAGTGGTAACGGAAGTAGGTTGTACCAAAAATGGGATTTGTTTTCTTGTTTGTCGCCAGTAGGAAAGTAGCCTGGTAATGACTGGGAATAAGCCCCCCGCTGCTTCCAAAGCCATGGGTAAGCTTGGACCATGGGCCAGAACTCAGGCACTAGCTCGGCAGTGACGGAAAACATTTCGAGGAAACCTGCACATTTCGAAAGGTTTCTGAACGAACGTGTAGCATTATTCAGCTAGTCTAGTTGCCCTGTAAAAGGTTGCCTAGGATCGCCGCAAGCGGGCGGCACGCCCAGGGGGGTGGCAAATTGAGCGACTTCTCCAGGAGTAGCGTAGCTGGTTAGTAGGGAGACTAGGGCGGCATAATTGGTATTGCACGCGGGCGCCAAAACAGCTGGTGCCGGGCCTGAGGGTTGAGAAGATCAAAACGTGGGCTCTTGGTCTGGACATTTCACATCGTCAACAGCCATGAGTAACGGATTTCTCTAAGACATAATACTCACTTTTCACGGCTTCGAGGATCTCATTAGTGTGATCAAGTTAGTGTGCCCGCGGGTAACACCGCAGGGCACAACTAGTTTAGTATTACACAGACAAGTCCTTGTACTTACTCCGGGGTCTAAATTATTTATGTCAGATAGTAATCAATAAGGAGACTGGAGTCTTGAGTTGACTTGAGTGTTGACTTACATACCTAAGAACGGTTTGCTGGCTACAGTGCCGATATGAAATATGTACAAAAGTATATAATGGCAAGTACTACGAATAAGAGTCGAAAATAAAATGTACTTACTTACTGTCGGCAAAGTCTACTGCGATGGAACAATCCGCGTTTGTTTTTCCGAGCTACTATAATGGTGAAGTAAAAAGTCCCGTTGTTTTCACAAGGTTTATTTTCCGACCCTCGCGATGATTGATACTCTGTCGTTAACTCGGGCGCTTCAGATTTTGTTCGTTTATTTTTCCTGGTAACACCATAATACTTTACACGACAAGTTTTGAGGAAGTAACGTCGTTTGCGAATTGCTTAAGTGCGGTGAAAACAAAAAGTTTTGTGCTAAATCTAAGACGAGTTATGTTTACAACTTTCGAACTTATTTATAGTGTCCATGCTTATGCTTGTCTTAGAAATAATAGCTTTGTTGTTTCGTATTTTTATGAAAATAACGTGATGTAAGCCTAGCCTGGCTTACAGCTCAAAGGAAAAATACTCGCGCCTTCTTCACGAGAGGTCGTTGTTTCAAGTTGTTTGAGCGCCGGTTGAGACGTAAGGGTCGCGGGTTCGATTCCTGCACCAACACAAATGTTTGTTGATGAAACAGATATTTATGTTGGTTCTGGGTGTTTGTGGTTCCTCCGTTGTTTCTGGTTTCTATAGCACAAGGGAAAACCCTAGTTTGGGACCAAGACAATGTATGTGATGCTGACTCAATTATTTATTTCTTGAATGATAGTTATGATAAATTACGATGATCCATTTAGTTTTTTTCTTTCCTATTCCCCTAACCAAGGGAACAATGAAATCTAATGGCAATCAGCAATCGCGCCATTGTAATAACTTGAATTCCTCAATCCTGGATCATGTTCCAAGAATACCCAGGGCTCGGGAGCGAAGGCTGTGGACGCAAGTGGGAATGGCTCGGTGAGATCAGGCTGATAACATTCGGTTTTTTGTTTCAGAATGTTCGGCGTAGGTACGAGCAGCCGCAAAGTAATATTAGAACATTTCAGAATTTCCATACTCTTTTGGAAAATTATACTATTTTGGGTTCTAAATTTGTTTAAGATTGTTTTATTTGTATAAATATAAATATATTTGGAAAATATTTGTGGTTTTGTTTTAAATAGTGATCCGCCCTCATTTCGTTTCATATTAGGTATACCTACCTACCTACCAATACCTGAACAACCTGAAGGAAGGAATACCTGATATATGAATAACTAGATTAGAGCACCATTTTAATGTGGCATCGTTTTAGAAAAGAAAGAAATCTCCAAACTACCTACTATTGAATCTGCCACCCTAGATTGGTGTTATTTAAAACGCTCATATCTCCAATAGTTACTGTTAAAGGAAGGAGATTTTTCGTTAAAATTACGTGTTTTTGTGGCAACATCAAAAACTGCAGTCGTATCATACTTTAACTTTCTACAACTAAAGGTGATTTTGGCTTGTGTGACACAAAGGTGGGTTGGATCGTCCTCCGTGACTAAGCGCTCGAATTGCCAATTAAGTGACATTAACTAACTACCGAGTACATTTCTCGCGCGATAAAGAACGGCCGGGTGAGTGCGGACCGTGGACTCTAAATAAAAAGGTACAGAGTGTTCAACACAAGCAGAGTTACTTTGTATCAATGCAGTGCTCACTATTAAGCTGAGTGACAACAAACGCTGTCACTCACAAACTGCTATAATGGAGAAACGGGTAGCGGTGACATTAAGAGATAGATGAACAAATAGATGGCTTCGGAAACGCAGTCACATCTCTCGTCACTCAACGCATAGTCACGTAACGCTCCGTTGTTCTAGTGTGGTTTACCGGGCCGTGGTCATGCGGTCCCAGGTTCGATTCACGGGTCTAGCATTCATAATGTTTGGTATGGACTTAAATTGAATAAAGAATATTTCTATTTCTATAGCAACAGAAAACTTTCAAGCATAGTTCGGGTTTGCGATTTTTCAAATCTCTGTGCGTATTTCTACCATATTGGACCTTGAATTTTGGTCTAAAACCCGGATTGTCTAAACTACGGAACAACTAGCAACCTTGGTGATGAAATAATAGACAATAATCTAATACGAAAGGGAGCTGTCGCTGGCAAGGGTAAATGATACTACATAAAAGGACCCTTTTCCTCGTTTGGCAACTACTTATCTTCCCGGAGAAAACAACTATACAATCTACAGGATCTACAAACGGAAACCCGACTGCGAGACAAATTCCCATTGACTCGGGGACATTAGTCACGCCGGGAACAGATCCTGCGACCCTAATGCTTTAAGCTGAGCTTCGCCAACCGCTTTGAAACAAAGTATTTTCATTGTTCCTATTGCCCGTTTAGGGAGACATGGATTATTGGGGCTGTGGGAAATAAGTTCGAAACCGGATCAAGCCACTTGGGGCCTCAGATGTGGACACTGCATACCTAATTTCGTTTTTAGTCACAGTTTTTTGGATTCACGGTTAAGCAATTTTATGGCCAGCAAGGTTAAAATAATTGGATCGATTGGACACGTTTTATGAGTAACTTTTAACGTAAAAGTGTAAGAAACTGAATGAAGCCTTGAAGTAGAGGTGTCGTTAATGAATAACAGATGCGTTGTTTTTTTTAAACTGCACACCGAGTTGTAGAAACGTCGAACAATATACAAGTTAAAGCAACATTGCAATAAAGGTAAGCGATTGCCGCCGCCCATATACACCCGCAGCACCAGTAGTCAGAAGCGCGCTACCGACCTTTTAACCTCCCCCTTGAGAATTCGGCACCCTCACTCATTCGACGAAACACAGCACAGACGCTCCTCCAGGTCGGTCTACTGTGAAGCTGTGGTATAAAACCGATCATGTCGACCCATTCGATCAAGTTTAAGTAAAAAAAAAGCAATAAGTAAATAAATTGAAAGAAATATATTATTATCATGTTTACAAATTAAAAGTAAACAGAAATTATAGGAGGCAGAAGTACGTACATTTAATTTGAACGAAATCCAAGTTGCACCCCGTCCCACTTGCCCCATGTCAACAACCCAATATTCGAGAGGACAGGAACCCGACTCCCGTGAGCATGCGACGTCCCTCACCACAGACAACTAGTGTTGCTGATCGATATATATCGATATTTAACGTCATGTTTCAATACAACGCATTGTTACTCTTTCTAGTACAGTTTAACAATCATGCACGGCGGTGATAACATACCAATACAGGTGACATGCTTGCTCGTTTTGTTTATCAATTGTTTTAGACTATCGATACTTTACTACAGTTGCAATAGTATTGTATACAATATGATGAGTGGAACGTGCGTAAAATTTAATCAATGTTAATTTTGATTTATTAGTAATTTAAGGTTTTTTTATAACTAATACCTATTTCTAACTACATACTTAAGATAATGAATAGGTATTACGGTAAAATCAGTTCTGTAAAATTAATTACGACATTTGAATGGCGTATCTACTGCCTGTGTGACTAAATAGTCTACTGATTTTTTTTTCTTCAATATTTGTATGTACCTACCAAGATAATTTCACTTGATTCCGATCTCTGATTATAATTGGATAATAACGATCGTTTCTCACCGAGAACGATACTAAACCATCGATATTATTCCCTGGTTCTGGCCTACTATCGATAATATCGACAGTGCTTTGTATCGATAGGAAAACTATCAAAATGGCGGTCGTTTTCGAATGAAATCTATCGATGGTTCAAGCGTCACTAGCTCGAGGCTTAACCACTCAACTGCCGATATAATTAGCTGTCAGCTCGTGGAGTATGCGCATCCTTGCGCAGCTGCGAGGGACGCGCAGTGACGGCTACCGATATGTAACTAAGTACCAGCGTACACAGAGTGTATCGGTAGACATTTACATCCCTTTAACCGCGTCCTCCGCCAACCATTTTGAATAATATATTCATTCTACGACTTTTTTTTTTTTTTTTTTATATTATAGGAAAGGCAAACGAGCAAGCGGTCACCTGATGGTAAGTGATCACCGCCGCCCATGGACATCAGCTACACCAGAAGGAGTGCGGATGCGTTGCCGCCTTTAGGAAGGTATAGGCTCGTTTCTTGAAGATTTGAATGTCGTACCGGTTCGGAAATACCGCTGCGGGAAGTTGATTCCACAATGAGGAGGTGCGTGGCAGAAAGTGTCGAGTAAAGCGCACGGTAGTGGACCGCCATCCATCCAGGTGGTATGGATGGAATCTGAGTTTATGGCGTGTAGTGCGGTGGTGAAATTTGGCAGCGGGTATTAATTCGAACAACTCCTCAGAGCACTCACCGTGGTAAGGCGGTAAAAGACACATAGAGATGCAACATCTCTCCGCAGTGCCAGAGAATCTAGGCGAGCAGTGAGATTCTCGTCGCCGACTAATCGAGTTGCGCGACGTTGGACGCGGTCAAAGGGAGGAGCTGATATTGGGGTGCCCCGGCCCAGAGATGGGAGCAGTACTCCATGTGGGGCCGGACTTGAGCCTTATAGAGCTGAAGGCGGTGGGTTGGCGTAAAGTACCACCTTGCTCTGCCGAGAACACCCAGTTTTTTAGAGGCTAATTTAGCCTTATCCTCCAAATGACCCCCGAAATTGAACGTCACTCGATATATCGACGCCAAGAATCCCAATACTCGTTTTGGCGTTAAGGTGAGTGTCCTGGAAGTGAAGGGAAACGACAAAAGCGGTTTCTTCGCAGTGAACGCGCAAACTTGTGTTTTTTTGGGATTGAATTCCACCAGATTCATGTCACCCCAACTCGATACATGATCTAGCGTATTTTCAATAACAGACACAAGTTCTTTCCGACACTCGTCGACGTGGGCCCGAGAAACCCCTGCATGGCCGGAATATGAGGCATCGCCCGTACTGTCATCCGCATAACAATGAATGCCACTGGTATACATGTCATTGATATGCAGGAGGAACAGAGTTGGGGATAGCACACAGCCTTGGGGTACACCAGCATTCACAGGTTTTAGGCCTGAGCATGAGCCGTCAACTACAACTTTGATGCTACGACCCGTGAGAAAGCTGTGCACCCATTCGCACAGTTTCTCAGGCAACCCATAAGCAGGAAGTTTCGAAATGAGCGCTTTGTGCCAACCCGATCAAAGGCCTTCGCAATGTCCAGGCTTACTGCCAGGGCCTCCCCCTTGCTTTCAATGGTCTCCGCCCATCTATGCGTCAAATAGACGAGAAGATCACCAGCCGATCGACCCCTACGGAATCCGTATTGGCGGTCATTGATGAGCTGGTGTTCCTCAAGGTGGCTCAGAAGCTGACGGTTAATGATGGACTCCATTATTTTTGAGAGCAAGGAGGTGATTGCTATGGGCCTGTAGTTACCAGGATCAGAGCGGTCTCCCTTTTTAGGGATCGGGTGCACTAAAGCAGTCTTCCAAGACTTGGGAACCACGACTATTGAAAATTCGTCGAAAATGACTTTGTATGAAAAGTTGTTTTTTTTTTTCGAATTCCCAAAAGTAACAGAACAAATGTTGTTCAGAATGGCAGATAGAAAACGTGGTTAAAGGGATATACTTAAATGTTTACAGCTATACAGCTTGCGTACCATTGCAGGGTAAAGGCCTTTACTGACGTGTGATCCCGAGAGATTCTTGAAATGATACCACAGCCTCACAGAAAACCGGCGTATCCTTATTAATTAGTGACGTCAAATACCATAAGCCGTTCTTGTATATGACATAGATACTTTGTCTGTTTGCAATAAACATAAATTAATCAAAAGCCGTTTATCACTTTTTCTCAGATTGTCCATAATCGATTTCCCACCCAGCAATTTTCACACAGATCAAGTGATCAATCAGTAACCATTTATCATAGAGTGAGGAGCCAGTTTTCTCACGCGTCGAAGCTAAATACCAGTACCAAAGACGCACAATTAACTCCAATAGTAAAAAGAACAGGTTATAAAAACACTCCCGAACCGCGTTTGGATCGTTATTGGATTTCAAAGTTTTATTATCACAGAGTTTGATGGTTGCTGTTTTATGTGGCTGTGGAGATCTAGATCTCACTTCTGTAATCTTGGGGAATGTCTCCACCATTGTTTATTCCTTATTACTATTTCCCAATCCCAAGAGCGATGGTAGTTCAGTGGTTCAGGAGATCGAAGTTTAAATTCTAGCATACGCCCTGTGGATTTTTCAAATCTACGTGCGTAATTCTACCATTAGCTTCGCTGAGAGAGAAATATCCGTGTAGAAATCTGCACGTTTCAGATAGTTTCTGAAAAGTGTAACCATAATTCAGTTGGTCTGGTTGCGAATGTCAGACGGTAGTCGCTTCATTAGAAGTACCTAGGTACCAGACTTGGTACCTAAAGCCTATTCCCTATCCAATAACAAAAAGACCTACAAGGTACAGTGCATAAAAGGCTATGCGTTAACAAGAACTAGCAGTGTACTAGAATGCTATTTTCAAACATTTATATTTCTTTGTAACGTCCTCCATAGCGATATTTCGACTATGGCGCCAATCTCTCAGGACATTTTAAACACAAGTTTGTACGCAGACACAAGTGCATTTTCTATTAATATAACCTCATACTTCGATGGTGTAAAAGGTTGACCTGTAGTATGTTTCTATTTTTATAAAAAGGATAAAAACTCAAGCAACAATACATCTTCAAGATTTAATTTCTATTACCATATTCACAGATGCTGGGTAAAGCGTGACAGGCGCAGCCCCGCCGCTTCTATGGCCATACATAGACAAGTATGGAATTGTATGGGTGTGAGTAAAATGGAACGTCTCCAAGAGGAGGTCGCGTTACGCCGACTTCTATTGAACTAGTAATTCATGTTTTCTTAATGCGCAAAACATCTGTGCGACGTCCGCATCTTTAGAAAACTACGACACAGAAGAATGTGTTTTGTTGTTTGGGAAATAGGGTGGAGAATAGAGTGCTGGCTTCAGAGCTGTACGGGCAATGTTCGATAGAAGACGTGACAGATTCAATGGTACTTGAAATGTAGTGCACGGCTGACATTTGATACGCTATAAGCTGAGAAACTTGTATAACTTAGGAATAATGAAGCGTAGCCTTAAATGCTGAAGTGGGGAAAAAAATCCCCGTTTACTTTTGAGATGAATCACGTCGTATGGTATCAAGTTAATTACGACGAAATGTTGTACGAAAACTGAAATGTTACAAACAAATAATAATAATCGTAGAACTTGCTTTGTAAATACCATAACCATACAAATTATATTTAGTGATGCACGAAAACTAAGTAATTTGCAAATTATGAGTGTTGTACTTCAATTTGAAGAATTTTTTTTTCAATAATAGAAGTTAATTGTTAAAAAAACAACGAATAAAAGAAGTTCATTGTTAAAAAAAATTAACGAAGTTAATTGTTAATGAAAAATTGACTTCGTTAATTGACTACGTTATTCAAGTTCTTCGAGAATAACCCAAGTTCAATCAGTGAAGAATGAATGACAGACGATTTGTAACACAAAATACCTACTCTACTGATAACATTTATCTTATCAGCTTATGTTAGGCCACTGATTTTATGATTAATGAATAGGCTATATGTAAGAATTATCTTGGAGATAAGATATCTATTTCAAGATTATGATCTCAGATCGGATTAATATGTGATTCGAACGGATCAAGATATTTAATTGGTTTTGAAATCATTGCATCAATCACGAATACCTTTTAGAGATACATGCTTATGTATGTCCTACTAGATAAACGATAATTTTGTAAATATTTATAATTTAAAAAAGTTTGTAACTAGAAAAATATTTTATTATTGCGTTTTGCTGTAAACAAACTATCACGATGTGTGTTACTGCCATCTGCTACCCATCACTAAAAAAACCCAAATATTTTTACTAAGTAAACATATGTATTTAAGTGCGAAAGAATTGCAGTACTCCAACAGGTATCTTATTTTATTTTATTCCTTAAGCACCTCTGCAATAGACGGTACAATCAGCTACTTCGTGAGTCAACAACAAGTGGTTACAATCTGTCAATATCTTTACCCTATTCCCACCTTAATCTAATATAGATTTAGGTTAGGACAGACAGAATTGTAGTAGTAACCCAACGAATCTCATAGAATCAGATACAAGATAAAATTAGATTGGCTCTCAACTTCTTTGTATGTCGTAATCAAGTGCTCAATAATTGATTTCTACCAATGAATAATGAATTGACATCAACTTTGTGTCAGACCTACGCACTGTAGTTTAATGAGCATTGACTTGCTAAATTGCAAATCATAGTCCAGGGAGGGACATTAGTAAAAAATATCTTAGTCAATTAATCAAGTGTCGTTCTCCCCGCAATGTGCCCTGCCCATTGCCACTTCAGCCCATACTTGCGGGTGTCCCTTGGATGCGGCATAGGACCGATTTGTGTGGAAAACTTTGGGGGAGGCCTATCTCCAGCAGTGGACGTCTATTGGCTGAAATGATGATGATGATATCGGTCGTAGGTAATCTGTATTCTCTTTCTGATGTCCTTATAATGTTAATATGGGTTTTAAAATGAACTCTACTTAATTTAATCTCGGCGGGACATCTCTGTCACACATCGATACCTCGCGGCCTCGTGACAAAAATGTTTGAATCACGTTCTAGTCACATATCACAGATATAAGCTTGTTGTTTTTTTATAAGTACAAGAGGCGTTGGGTACCTAATTGAGAAAATACATTGTAGAGTACGGTTATACTGTGCCATAAATGCGCCGGTCGGTAATTTAAAAATAATTATCGACATAGCTCACCAGATTAGCAAGCTGAAGTGGCAGTCGTCTGGCCATATCTGCCGCAGAACTGACAACTGTTGGGGTAAACGAGTTCTGGAGTGGTAGTGTGGGATGACTTCAGGCCAGATGGAGCGACAATCTGCGCAAGAGGGCTGGCTGAAGCTGGATGCGAGTAGCTGAATATCGATCAAAGTGGCGAGCATATCTCTACGCAAAAAGCTCTTTTTTGTGGTGTTGGAAAACAGTACAATGGATAACACGGAAAAAGCTGCATACTATTTGGACAGGTGCTCTACCGACTTTCTTTGTAAATTCGTTCGTCAGCTCTTGTTCTACACCGTTCGTCGGTATCGACAGAGTCGAGGCATTAATATCCAGGCGCAGTTAGCAAAGGTCAACTAATTCCATTGTTGTGTGAACACTCAACAGGGCCGCATTATTGATGGGCAGAAAAATTTACTGAATACGGTAAGCGGGTCGATGAACTGGGTTATCGCTAGGGATGTGATAGCGATGCTTCTTATCGACAACAACAATTTTAATAGTTTTTGACTAATATTAAATGTAGAGATGGGGCAATCGAAACCAGGGCATTGGAATAAGTATCTTCGGTAATATTATTCTTCTTATTGTTTCTCCACGACTTCACCATATCTTACGTCATCGTCGGTCATTCGTATTCTATCCTGCTCGTCGTTTTTCTTTTCGTCAAAGATCGTCCTTTTTACGTTCCTTAATGCATCTACCTATCATCAATCAAATAGTACAAATCTACTTGCAACTACAACTCATACATAGTATCTATGAGTAGCACAACATTTTTATTCAAATTAAAGCTTTAAGTACAATTACTATTTATTCCTTGCTAGTTGCCTGCGATAATAGGCACCTAAATATCTATAACTAAAATCTACATCTTTACTTAACTTACTAAAGAATATAAAAATCGCACAATACTTTAATTCGTTTGTATTTTTCCAAAAATATTATCTAGGCAAAAGGTTTAAATATCGATATTGGATTTTAATTATCTTTAGCATCCTTAGTTTATCACTGGCTGCGGTTATCACTGGCGTCGACAGCCTGGGATGAACCAATTGTAGAGATTTCAATCGTACCAATTGAGTTTGTGACCGATTAAAGAAAAGACGTCAGTGCTGACAATAAGTCTTCATGATAAGTTTTAAAAGAGAGATAAAAACGAGCTAGCGGGACACCTTATGTTAGGCTATTGCAGTCGACAATGTACATGATCAGTCAAACGAAAGATAACGGAAGTTCTTCAAGTACCTCATAAATAATATTAATTGTCTAATGTTTTCGGGTGTGCTGACACTCAAACGAGCAGAGCATCTGGCTCGTCGTGGTGATGGCAGATGGCAAACGCAAAGGACGCCCATTAATTTACAGAGCTGTGAAAAAGACCTGGTTGAGGCGTGGAGTGGCAGCACAGCTAAGCGGGAAGCTTTTACCCTGCACAGGATCAAAGTACAAGCTAATGCGAAAGTAACTCTGTCTGTCTGTCTGTTACTCTTTCACGCCAAAACTACAGAACGGATTTAAATGAAACTTGGTATACAGATGTTCTAGACCCTGAGAAAGAACATAGGCTACTTTTTAGAGCGAAAATGGGGTTGTAAGGGGTTAAAAGGGGGGTAAAAAGTTACTATTCCATGGGGACGAAGTCGCGGGCGGCCGCCAGTGATAAATATTTTCGCATTGATCTTGTAATTTTTTATCAACGAATTGTGTCCGTTTTCAGAAATGTCATGAAATCTCTAGAAATAATAACACTATCTCATCAAAACATATCATGCGAAATGACGTTACGCATCCCTATTTCCGTCTATATTTTCTGTTTACGTATTTTGTCACAAATCTGATAAGTTTGATTGAAATGCTTGATATTATCTTCTTTTATTCAATACATATATTCCTGTTAATAGATACTAGTTTCCCGCCCTCACTTCGAGAGTGCGAGCTGAAGTGGAGATGGGCAGGACACCTAATTTATATAAGGACTATAAAGCTTACCGAATAGCAGCCAAGATTGGGACGACACGTCCTGTGGGTACACCATCGGCTCGTTGGTCAGACATAATTGTAATGGTAGTGAGAAAACAATGGATTAGGCTGCCTGGGGACCGTGGCGTCATAGAGAAGAGGCCTATACTCAGCAGTGGGTGGATGTGGGTTGATATGATGATGCAAAAAACCTGCACTTATTAATTATTTCATACAATGTCGGACGCGTCTGGCGGGGCGAGCCGCGCGGCGCTCGGTGCTACGCGCAGATGAAAAGCAAAACGCGAAACGCTCTCACGAATTGATTGGATTTGCGATTTGGTACACTGTAATTAAAATTTTAATTATTACTGTAACTCGAAATATTAATACGGCTGAGTTTTCCACGCCGTCCCCGGTTTAATTGCCGCTTTGTTATTCGCTGAGATGAGAATGGTGTTTACAGTAACTGTTATTACGAGCAGTATAAATCGGATGTTGAATGTTTTGGTTGGTCAAAGAAATGCAGCGGTTATGCTTGCGTAGGAAAGTGTTGAAACACGCTCACATAGCTAAACATGGTTGCCTTAGAGATTGTATCGGAAAATGGAATGGTCTCTCCTTGCTGAACAAAGCAAATGTTGGAAACTTTATAGGGTATATCTTTCCTTCAAAATAGATTTGAAAGCCTATTTTTATAATATATTTTATTTTATGTTTCAAATAAACAGTGTCTTTATGATAAGGCGTATCTTCTATCACACGTGACGTCATATGATGCTGTTTTCCCACGCATTTTAAAACTTCTTTACGGCCTTATTATAAGTCATTATAATTTTAATCAATTTTGCTAAAAGCTTTTTTAATGATCGATTTTTTGCAGCATTAACAGAACCTGTTAAGTTAGTGTCCCTATTAGTCTATTACATCTCGTAAACCTCTATTAAGTCAGTTTCGTGATCTGTACTTTAATAATTACTTACAAGTTAGATTACAAATAAGGTACTATCAATAAAATATATTAATGTACATTCAAGCACACATCAGGCTACCAGAAATCTGTCAAATTTCCTCAATTGATAGTCAATTTAATGTGTAAATGTGTATGACAGTAAGATGAGAGTCGATTGAAAAAAAATACAGTTTTGTATACCTCGATGTGTGGCTGCGTACTTCTAGGAACTAGTCTTGGCCTTATTTATTTTAAAAGGTACACCAACAGCAAAACATACACAAAACACGTGACGAACAAAATGAATAAAATGTAAAATTCTTATGCCTATTATTAGGCGTACCTACACAACATAACATATCCAAATTCCAGATTTTTTTTCCCGGTTGTCTCCAAACCGTACATTTCTAATTCAACCATACCCTATCAACAAAGTAGTATGCAATACATATGTGTCGGCAAGAAGCGCATAATGCGTCAATTAGCCCAGAGCCTGCGCCCGCGCCGCGCTCCCAACATTGTTCGCGCCGGAAGCACATGACAACTGCTTATATGGCATGTTTCTGTCTCAAAATAATTGGCTGACTGTAAATTCGGTTTGCGGATGACAGTTTTACGTAATAACGTGATAAAAAAACATTTCAAACGTGGGACAGCCACGCTTGGGCATGAACGGGTCGACTCGACCGGAGTGATTCCACGGCCTCACTGAAGACCGGCGTGAAGCAGAGCCTGCGCTGTGTTTCGTCAACCAGGCTTCCAAGCCTTAAGGCGTACCAAAGAAATGTACGTACCACCATATTCGAAAAATATTGCCCACCGCAGTGGGGTAAAAACACAAATCAAAACAACGGAGCCGCCTCGACAAAAATACCCCGCTATTACTAGGAAAGCGGCAACTCGTGAACGCGGCCGAATTTCCTAAAATTATTAAGGCCGTTTATCAATTCCAGTAAGTAACCCCAATTCAAAACCTTTCATACTAAACCACTACCCGCTGGATTTGTGAATCGGAAAATAAGCAGTCTGGTACACCCTGTGCATGCGTGCGCGCAGCAATCGCTGGGGCCGCGACAGTTTTTCACGTTACTCTACTTCGCTGCTATGTATTTAGCAGGAATTAGCTGCAGACAGATTGTAGGCTGTCATTTCTTAATAGCAGGCAAGAAATGCGTTCAGAAATGGCTGCTTACTAGTGTTGTAAAAGTCTAAAATCAGAGACTCGGTCCTTTTATAATGGACTAGTAGCCAGCCCTTACTTCGTTTCGGAACAGTAAGCAGTAGGCGTTGACTGCAATGCGCTACTGTTTTGCCTTTTTGGTTTGTATACGAGTATAAGGTTTGCAGGTGTCTCTAGAATTTATCTCTTAATGTACCTATAGATATAGATGGAGCCTATCAATCACGGGAGTTATGAATATGTTTATTACTTTGGAGTCCTTCAGGGTAGGATCATTATTGTTTTTGAGATCATACACAATTCTTGAGATTCATAGTGTTTTGAGTACTTTCGATTCTTTTGAGTTCTTACGAGTTATTTCAGTGCCTTCGAGCCTTTTGAGATATCAAAACTTTCAGAATCTTTATAGCCCTCTGAGTTTTTAGGTCGTTTGATTTTAATTCTAGAACTTGAACTCAATCCCTGAGTTCTTTAAAAAAAAAACTCTGTCACTTTTTTGTACAGCTACAAATCTAACTAAAACTAAGGCTAAAGAACTAAGTTTCCAAAAAAGAACTCATGTCCTATTTTTACTTTAAGAGTTTTCAAACTCAAGTGTCTTACAACACTACTGCTTACTGTACAAGAAATTGTGATATTCTCTACAATGTTGCGAACGTTTGTTCGCCTGCTTCGTTTAAGTTGGACTCCAACTTTAGCTTAGAGTTTTTACTTAGTACAATCAACATTGTACTTTATCTGAACACAGTGCTAATGTAAAGGCTGGTTTACACAGTGCGAGCTAGCGTACAAGTTATGCCGATTAAATGCACTGCAGTAACTCGTTCTGTTTAGACGTCTCTTTTTTTATGATATAGGTGGCAGACGAGCCGACGGATTACCTGCTCCATTACCCGATCTCTTACGAGTTACTCGCACTACCGAGCTAGAAAGTAGCTCGCATTAAGTCAAGCTGAAAACCTGTTTACCTAGCTAGGTATCAGCTCAAATTGTGTAAACGAATACTCAGTATTTTATGTGGTAAAACAGAGTGTTAATACTTACTATTGATTTTCCCAAAGTCATTACATAAAGTACAACAAAATTGGTTAAACATAGCCAGGTACTATCAATAAAATACTAGGTATTCTTACGAGCATGTATTACTTAGGACACAATATTACCTTAAAAATATAATATAGGTACTTTACATACTTAATGGATTCTTATCTTCTATCTTCTTCTATACTATTAATAAAGAGGTAACGCCTCGGCCTGTGACTGACTGACTGACTGATCTATCAACGCACAGCCAAAACTACTGGACCTAAAATCATGAAATTTGAAACATAGGTAGTTCTTACTATGTAGGCGCGCACTAAGAAGGGGTTTTGCGAAATTCACCCCCTAAAGGGGTGAAAGGGGGGGTTTACGTTAGTATGAAAGTCATTCAATTTTGATGTTAGAGATTTGAAAATTCGGATTATGGTTGTTTATTAAAAATAAAAATTGACTTGTTTTAGTTTTTTTTTTAATTTAAACCATAAAGGGGTGAAATGGGGGTTAAAACAATGTATGGGAGATTTATTATTTTTAAAGCTAGAGTCTTGAAAATTGGTATTTGGGTTTTCCATACAAATTAAATGAAAGTAATTTCAGCATTTTTTTTTCTTCAGCTTACAAAGGGGTGAAAGGGGGTTAAAACGTCGTATGGAAAATTCGTAATTTTTAAAGCTAGAGCTTTGAAAATTGGTATTTGGGCTTTGCATGCAAATGTAAAGAAATTGAATTCGGAATTTTTTTCTTCAACCTAAAAAGGGGAGAAAGGGGGATAAAACGCCGTATGGTCAATTTTAAAGCTAGATTCTTGAAACTTGGTATTTGGGCTTTGCATACAAATGTAATGAAAGTGAATTCGTTATTTTTTTCTTCAACCTAAAAAGGAGGGGAAAGGGGGTTGAAACGAAGTATTGTCATTTTTTGAAGCTATAATCTTGAAAATTGGTAGGTATTTAGGCTTTGCATATAAATTTTATAAAAGTCCCCACCTATAGGGGTGAACGGGGGAACTGATTAAATTTGACAAAGTAAAGTTATAGAGTTTCCAGCATTTTTTAAATCGAATCTTTTTGAGATTCCTTCATTAAGGTTTACGATCACCAAAATTATCAATCCTATAAGTATCAGTAAAATTTTTTTTTGCTAATTACTTTGATTGTTGTGAATTTTACTTCGTTCAAAAAATTAAAATACCGAAGCGAAGCGAGGGCGGGCCACTAGTACTATTAATATAGAGGTAACGCCTCGGCCTGTGGCTGACTGACTGACTGATCTATCAACGCACAGCCAAAACTACTGGACCTAAAATCATGAAATTTGAAACATAGGTAGTTCTTACTATGTAGGCGCGCACTAAGAAGGGGTTTTGCGAAATTCACCCCCTAAAGGGGTGAAAGGGGGGGTTTACGTTAGTATAAAAGTCTTTCAATTTAGATGTTAGAGATTTGAAAATTTGGATTATGGTTGATGATCAAAAATAAAAATGGTCCTGTTTTAGTTTTTTTTTAAATTCAAGCCATAAAGGGGTGAAATGGGGGTTAAAACAATGTATGGGAGATGTATTATTTTTAAAGCTAGAGTCTTGAAAAATGGTATTTGGGTTTTCCATACAAATTAAATGAATGTGATTTCAGCATTTTTTTTTCTTCAGCTTACAAAGGGGTGAGAGGGGGTTAAAAGGTCGTATGGAAGATTCGTCATTATTAAAGCTAGAGCTTTGAAAATTGGTATTTGGGCTTTGCATGCAAATGTAATGAAACTCAATTCGGCATTTTTTTCTTCAACCTAAAAAGGGGGGAAAAGGGAGTTGAAACGAAGTATTGACTTTTATTGAAGCTAGAATCTTGAAAATTGGTACTTAGGCTTTGCATAGAAATTTTATAAAAGTGATTTTGGTATTGTTTTTTCTTCAATCTTTAAAGGGGTGCTTTCGGTTTCTTCATATTCAACCCCTATAGAGGTGAACGGGGGATCTGATTAAATTTGACAAAGTAAAGTTATAGAGTTTCCAGCATTTTTTAAATCAAATATTTTTGAGATTCCTTCATTAAGGTTTACGATCACCAAAATTGATTGTTGTAATTTTACTTCGTTCAAAAAATTAAAATACCGAATCGAAGCGAGGGCGGGCCACTAGTTCTTAAATAAATAGGGAGGCATTGTGCACTTTCTAAGGTCAATTCTGAGCTACTCCCCTTTGTGCTGAGTACTCGTAATCGTGTCTTAGGCAGGACAAGATAAGGAAAAATCTTTAAAATGTTTGTGGCCGCTGGTCGCCTTCATATGAAGTTCTTCCAGCCCCACCTTAGCATGACCATGGCATGTCTCATCCGCCATAGACGCATCCGCGTTCCGGCAGATAGTGTCGCAGGTGGCTAGCCGCGCCGCACAAAAACCCCGTATTCCGCCACATACCAGGGTAAGGGACAAAAACAAACGGCCAAGCCACGCCTGGCACGGTTGACGATTTCTGTCACGCGCTACTTTTTACGAGATTAAACATTTCAACTTGTTTTTGGAATTCACAATTATTTCTTCGAGTCTGTGCCCAGAATGTCTCACGAAAATAAGAATTTGAAATTTAACAAGATTCGTTTTACAGTGTGTTTGGGGTTTTATATAGAATCATGACAATCATTTTTCTTATCTTATAAGATACTTATTTCTTTGTGCAAAGCAAATAGTAATAAATACCCTGTCTTCAGTCAGAGAAATGACATAAGTAAACCTAAATAAGAGTAATGGAAACAATATTAGCTCGTGTAAACACACATCAACTGTCTGGGCATATTCCGCCAATTTCGTACAAACAGTCTGAGATTTAGGACCTATATTGAACTAAATATTCCTATATCCACATTAATCTAAGAGTAGGTACTCAATACATATTTACATGGTAGGTAAATGAGAAATGACAATCTTATACTTCTAACTTTCTCACCTTGTGTACATTGGAAGGTCTTAAGTATATATTACATAAAGTTAAACACACAAACAATTCCTAGTTCTTGCAAATTAAAGGCTCCACATATCTACAGACGCGTCTACAGATTTCGGCAAGTTGCATCAGCTGAAGAAACACCATGAGCTGTCCACACATCTCAGACGATTCTAGCTTGCTAGAAACCTTTTGATCCGTACCAAAAAAACATTAAAACATCATCAACAACTCGAGGCGGCTGCATCTGCACATATTAAATACCTACAATAGCACAAGCCTCCTGTAGGTACATACGTCTGCAGACGGCTTTAGCACCTACGTGACGCAATATACTGTCACGTTTGATACCAACTTCTACGGAACCCTTCAAACGTCAGCTTATTGCGTCACGTTTCGAAAATGGCTATTCTTTATTACTAAAAGTTTTGTCATCAATTCTGATAAACTGCTTTATTATCTCATCTCGAATTTGTAATGAGTAAAATATTTAACCATGTAAAGTTTATCTAACTTCTAGGGGATTAACGAACCGATTATGCGACGATCTCAATCATCCTCTGTTTAGGGTTCGATATTTTTCCAAATTTAGAAAAAATATCAAAATCGGATTACTTATTTAACTTACCTTAAAATTATGATGAAAATAATGGTTAGTCTCCGTTTTTTCATTGGTTAAAAATAAGTGGAAAATAAAGTAGGTAGATAGATAAATAAAGTAGGTTGGTACCTACTCTTTATGGAAATTGAGTAGGTATGTTAAATAATAATAAAATTGATTGCATATTGAAATTTACCATTGTGTAACCAAATAATATGCTAATGTTGACTTTGTTAGTAACCTCTATATTATAATTTATTTGATCAGGTTTTTGGATAGGACAAATGGTTAGGTTAATAGTCATAATAATTTTATTACCTACTATTTGGTAGGGGGCAGACCAGCAGACGGATCACCTGTTTCATTTTGTTGATTAGAAGTTTTTCTTCTTATAATTCAAGTCGAATTACAAAGAAAACCAAAGGCAAAATAAGGGTAATGAAAATAAAATGAACTGTCAAGTATCTTTGTTGATTACTTCTAAACTATTAGATTATTTTGATGCTTGAGGAAGCAATATGTCATCCCAGCGTGCCGTCGCTTTGGAGTTCGGAAACGGTTGTATATCTGTATGTAACCTAAGACTTAGGACATATTTGAGTTTGATTTGGGAAAATCTGGTAATAACAATGATGTGACTGCCATCTGACCTTCGCGTTGAATCAGAGGCGCTTGCTTAGTTTCATTAGATGTATTAATTATTTTAGTAAAAAGTTACTAGGTTCGTTTAAATTACTTTTAGCAAAATTACTTGCGGGGCAAAAGAACGTTGACCGAGTTTTACATAGGTACTAGTATAATTACTTATGTAAAATTCTCGCTGTATCCAGATAGCTTCAGAACACGAATGTTTTTTGAAAGCGTGCCTAATGTCATCGAAAGCTAAGCAACATGAAGCTAGTTTAAACATTATCCGCGCACGAGACGGCTCCCCCGCGGCCGCTTCACACGGCTCGACTGGTACGTTTTCACGCCAAACACCACCATTCACACTTTAAATATAAACGACCTTTTCACCCTTAACTGAACGGAGTAAGATCTAAAGTTGAGGCGCACTGCGTACTTTGGCAGCACATGTGGATGACACCCTTGAGACTCCGTAAAATGAATGTACAGGTTAGTTGCAGTCGAAAGACACTACACACGCCATAGACTTGTTTTTGATAGCCCCCTGTACGCTGTTCGAGGGAAAAGTTTTTTGAACATGACGCAACGGCAGACGATCTAATGACTTTGTCAAGTGGCATTCACGGGGGAATTCCTAACGTTGCAAATAAATTAAAGAAAAAATATTCGTCAACAACCTATGAACTGATGAAGTCACTAATGCTAAGAACAATAGTTTTGCTTTAAATTCGAGTGAGAAATTATACGAAAAATGTTTTTCCTCACAGTTATACCAGTAGCAGACATTATTAACACATAATATTTAAAATGCTGAGTGACAATTTACGTGCTCAGATAAGCACGCCTAATGTCCTACTGTTCGCAGTTACACCAACAGAGACAGATTGAGAACCCAAAACTCAGACAAGCCATATAACCCCATCCACACAGTCAGAAGTGTACCACCAACCGCCACACTTAGAGATATACGTAATTCACCAATTCAGGGTTAAGTAAGGGTTTAAGTTAATTGTCATGGCCACTGATAGGCCATTGCCTGTCTCTGAGAGATTTTTTTCATTAATCATTCTTTTAAAACGCTTAATTATTGATTAAAACTACTCTGATTGCGTAGTCCTCCAGTTATAAAGACGCACGTTTTATTATTCACTGAACTACTATCGCTATCCAAGGCTTTGTATCCCTGTATACAGGATAAATTGAAGTCACACGAAGAGCCAATAAGCGTATCCAATAAAATCTTAGCGTCGCCTAGTTGTTCAATTGGCTGTGATGAGTGCTCGATAGTGGCGGGAGGTCAATCTGGTTTGATGTATTGGATCAATTCCGTTCAGGGTCCGACGGTAAGTCTAAAGTCTGACTCCGAGACCAGACAAATAAGATTGCAGACTGATTGTAGTCCTATTTTCAATGGCGAAAAGCCCTAGAAGTAAATAAAAAGTATACTTACAGCATAGACTCATTAAAAAAAACAAATGTCAATAAAATTATTAAATAACAATATTGATTCAATATCAGTTTTTTTTATTCTAAGAACAGCAAAGGAACCACAATGACCTCCTAAACTCCTAGACCAAATATCGTTGTCATCAACAAAACATTTTGTTGATATATTATGTCTTGTGTACATATTTACTGCTATTAATGTTTCCAATAAAACAATAATTAGTTTACACAATTCTAGAATATTAGGCAGGTGGCAGATTAGGTGATTCTCATCTGCTAATCTGCTTCCTGATGGTAGTTAAAACAATTTAGTAACATTTCAGAATCCTTGATAAACAGATAGATCCTTTACAACTTCCTCATTATAATCCCATCAATGCAGCCCCAACAATACAGTTTTATGTATTCGACTCCACTTAAAAATTCTTTCAAGCCGACATCTGTTACGTACGGACAGACAGAGCGATGCCGGCGCCTTTGATCCATTATTCCAGACTAGGGCTGCGCTAACGAACCTGCGCCCGAGTTTGGAAGGACATGCTGCAGAAACGCTATCTGGATCAGGTAACGTGAATTACTGACAGACCTTTTTGAGTCTATTGCTTTTTACATGAAAATAATGTCAATTGGAAATAACTTCTTAACTCAAGCTTTAAGGGAAGACAGTTGTACTTTGGTTAGTGCAATCTATCGAATCAAGAAACGTAATGGAATTGAGAGGGTATCCGAAGAAGCACAGGCGACGCCGTGCGCCCAATCCGCTAGTGACCACGGCTGTTGTAACGCAGTCGAAACGTCAAGCAGTGAGTGCTAGAATGTACTTTTGTTTAAATTTGCTCGCGTTTAAGTACTTAGTCCCGTTTAAAATATGAAGTATTTGAATAAACGTAATGTGGGATGCCCTCAAGATGGGGTGACGATGTTAGCAAGATGGCTAGCAAAAGCTGGACGCGAGTAGAATCGATCGAAAGTGGCGAACATTTGGAGAGGCCTTTGTACAGCACAGTCGTTTTGTGGGTCTAATATTTTGTGTGACTTGATTTACTTAAGTGACAATGCTTTTAAGTCTAACTCATGCAAACTAAACCCATTATTTCATGTCATTTGTGTTTATTCAAACTGGAACAATTGTCTTTTATTCCATACAATCGCGAGCATTGTCCTTAACATTATTTAAATGTTATTTCGGTGACCGTCATGTATATTAATGTAATTACTATAACTTATCTAAACGACATTCCATGCAATTATACGGTGGCTGCCAGCCACGTTGGCTGCGTGACTTTAAACTCTACTCTATAAAGAATAAGGGTTATATGCGCAGTGGCAATACGTGTGCCAGCTTGTACTGTCGGTGATAACATATAACATTATATGAGTAACGACCTGGCTAATAGCCGCACGTGAGGTAACATAACGTAGTGCTTCCGATTACAAGACTAGCGCAGCACGCGACTTTGATCGCGTTTGCTTAATTAGCTTGCATCCCACGTTCATTATCATCCTTGACGTATCACACTTATTCAATTAAGTGGCTATATTTCTTTGTCTTTGTTATCTGTTCAATAAATAATTAATAATAAATATCAAACATCGTTACATAACTACATCATACACTTGCGAGCAACCAAATTAATTCAGGATAATGTACTCCTTCCCCTGAATGGAATTGGGTGCTCCCAAGTGTAGATCTGACCCCAAATTTGTACCATACATAGGTATCAGAATGAACGAAAGTTTAAAGAATTACCCATTGGCTAAATATTAATTACAACACTCAGACCAAACACACATTTATATACACGAATATTTATTTAGATTGGGATTCGGAAACAAGAACCTTGCAGCATGATCCAATTATTTTACAAACGCGCCCTTGGGCGTATCTATACACTCTTAATTTCTGAAGAACATAATTGTGACTGAAAGGTGACATTGGTGCAATTTCATCCACATCGATAGTGGACTATCCATAGTCAACACACTTGTTTTTATTTGTTTTGTTTTCCTTTTAAATTCTATCTAATATCCTTTAACTGAAATCTGTCGCAGCACTGTACACCAAGTAGGTGCCAACGACACAGGGACCTACAGGCACTTGTATGAATTTATTTATTTTGACCATCATCAACATCCTAGAAACTCTATCCCAGTCCCGTCTCAGGCACGGCTGGTACAACAACCGTAAATTAAACAAACTTGTCCTTTATTAATCTTGTTGCATAAGCACGACTGCAATGTGCACGTTGCGTTTAGAAAACAATAACTAGATGCAAGCAGAATGCGAACAGTACAAGAAAAACATTGTGAAGTCGCTTCACGAGACTTACTTGTTAATTCTGAAACAGATGTTTGTATTGAGTTCGTGACTTCGCGGCGACGAGGGTTCCGTATCGGTATTAAGTTAGATCGAAAGATAGTTAACTTGCTCATACAGTCAATATTAAGAAGTGGTTACAGCGATGTATTGTATTTACTAGCACTAGCATAAAATGGTATTCAAGGTAATCTAATCAAATACGAGTAAAAAATTCAAATGTGTCTATACAAAATAATTTTGAATGTCAAGTTAATCATTAAAAAGTTTTAAGAGAGACAGTAACTTAAATTCCACCCTAAAGGTAGTTTACAGTCACCAGCAGTGATCAGATTTAGGTGTACAATTTTTGACGAAATTTTAACATTGATAGGCCGTCGCCGATTATCTAGTATTGTACCATTATAATTTCGATAAAAGTTGATCATCGTCATCAATATCTATTAAAGAATTGCTTTCTTTTTTTTATTTTAAATAGGAGATAATGTATTTTAAACACAGATTTTTTCGGGCGTATCTATAATAACGTAAGGTTTAAGGTCGTTGACCCTAAATTGCAATAAGTGCTTAATCCGATTACCGGCGCAAGGCGTGCACAGAAAAGGGCCTCGCGAAATCAGTCTTGCCCACATCAAAATTAGATTTTGCCCCGCCACTGCGTCTGTTTTTGTACGGAGGAAAAACTTATATTAGCTTAAAAATACGTTTAAATACTTAGTATTTCGATTGCATTGCAACAGCTGTCACGACACTACCTGCTATTTATATAATCCATTGTGAACGTCGCGTTTATTCTCGTCATCTTAATTACAACGGTACAAACTTTCATGTCATTATGAATTACGATTCAGTTCACGACAGTGCAATTACCCCCTGGTTCATTAATTAGTTAATGCCAACTGCCAATATCGGCTGAACGTCCTGGAAGACGCATTGTTTAGTCGAGCAATTAGTTATCGTCTGCAAGTCCAATTTTGTCGGTCATTGCTATTTGACATCCAATATGACATATACCTACCAAACCAATTATGTTTCAATTAAATTGAGTCAACATCATCCCGTATACATTGTCCTAGTAATAAAGTAAGGTTTTCTCTTGTGCCAAATCAGAAATAACGCTTTGGTATGAATGAAGGAGTGATACAACGGTCTCACAGAAGACTGGCGTGAAGTAGCAGTTCCGCTGTGTTCATCGAGTGAGGCTACAGGAGGCCCGATTGGGGGATAAGGGGGTAATCTTCTGGTGTTGCAGGTGTCTATTGGGCGGCGGCAATCGCTTACCATCAGGTGATCCGTGTAAAAAACTTTTTGTATCAAAGCAGTGAATTGCTCAACTAAATCCATTCAATGGATCATAAATCGGACTCTATTATTTGAAGCAGAAAGTCCGATCTCCTATATTAAACATATTGCAAATCGGACTTTGTTCTTTGGAGAAGTCGATTTATGAGGTGAGGATGAGGTGTGCCGTGAGGTCGTTTCCCCGTTTAATCAAAACCAAAATGCCACTGCGCTGACGAAGAGTATCGTCACTCCAGCAGACCGTAGGTCCCTGTCTCGAGGAGCCGTTCGTTCGACGCGGGCGCTCCCACGCGGCCACGCGGTAATTAGCTTGCCCAGTAATTAGTGTATGAATTCGCGAGCTCTTTGTGCAGTCACTGCGCATTGTCCCACTGTCCGGCTGTCAGCCCGTTACAAATTACCGTTTGGATGAGATACCCAGATGGATCGCTTGCTATATATGTCGTCATAGCGTGTCATTCATAGCTTTTTTATGTGCAGACGCTAAGAGATAAGCACACTTGTGACTTATGTAACTGCTGCGGTGTCTATGGATGGCGGTCGTTTACCACCAGTTCATCAGTCTGCTTGTCTGCTAATTAAATATTAAAAATGAGAACATAAATCCTTATTTATAAAAGACATTATATAAATGCTCTAGAGTACAAGACAAGAATCTAAAAATTTCCTTGTAAATTTAAGCGTGGTCACCAACGGGCTGAGTACAATACAATTTAAGTACTTATTTAACAATAAACGTCGTGTTATGTCCCATTTTATTATAGGATTATTGCAGTTTTATTGCAACGCAAAAATGTAAAAAGAATAAAATAATTCGTTGCTATAGATAAAAAATACAGAAACTGTAAATTCTTTATGTGCTATTAAAAATGCTTAGGTATCACTTTGTATTCGTCCCACATTTGAGTTGGTTACACGAGATACATATTGCCAACATTGAAATCATTTTGTATTTCCGATATAAAAAGTGGCACATACGTTTGCTGACATGAATACCGCATACCATTTGCAGTACGATTATATCGGCTTACGTACCAGCCGTAAAACGTAACACAATTACACTTCCAGTCCACATGTTTTATGATACTATGCAAGTTTAAACATTCATACCGAAAGAACATTGCATTATATTGCATGCAATATTGTAAATCGTGTAGTATAGGGACGGGAAGAAGACACAGAACGCCGGATGCACGCGATGTACGTGGTACACATGCGCATATGCATGATCGCGAACATCTAGCGTTGTTCGGCGTGAGAAAGAGACAAGATACAATAAAAAAAATCAACAATTTAGGGCAATAAACGTCCACTGCTGGACATATGATAGGCCTCCCCCAATGTTCTCCACACAGATCGGTCCTGTCCCACCCGCATCTAAGGAACTCCTGCGACTTTCACTAGATCGTCGGTCCACTTTGTGGGGGTCGGCCTCGGCTGCCCTGCTACTAACTACTACCGCGTAGGTCAACAAATTCTTGGGTATTAATGTCAGCTTCCTTTTCTCTTAAGCGAAAGTATAAAAAGTAAAGTCAGCTTATAAATTGTCGCAATGCAAGGCAAAAGCGTCCATCATAGTAATCAAGTCATCGCTATACTATGTTGGGATGAGCTCATGAGGCTAACTTGCGCCTAATGCGGTTGAATAAACCGAAGCTACGTTCAAAAAATTCGAAACATTGGGTTCGACCCGGGAATCGAACCCAGAACCTCGAGATTACGCCTCGGTACTTAAACCACTAGACCAACCGGGCTTTTAAGCTAGTTGAAAATGTACAGAAATCGGGAGCACTACTCTGAACACCGCGCACTCTGCGCGTAGTAAACATGCTCAGGATGGGTGACCCTGCCGCGGTTTCGGTGTCAAGACCTCCGCCTCGGAAGCAGCTGCGTCTAATGTTTTTTTAATGGCGGCTTAATTGCTCCGCGCTAACAAGACTAACTGGTAGATTGGTATCGTTTCCGTATGTACGAGTATGTTGTACCCTTATACAGGTCCTAATTATGAGTACATTTTCATACATATAAGTACCTCATTATAACAAGTTAAGTAGGGTTATGACGTTTTTTTTTTTCATTGTGGGTTGGGGTGTTTACAATAGTGCCTTGTTACTGACCTAAGTATTCTAGATAAGATCGTAAGATCTCAGAAATGGAAGTATATTACATAGTAAATCTTTACACTGAACTGTGATTTCACTAGTGAATACAAGATTCAGCGTTCGATAGCGACTTCTCCGAAAGTCATTCATCTCCACCAATAAGGTAGCTGACCGCGCTCAAATAGCACACAAAAGACAACAATTAGAATATACTTTCCTTTATAGTAGGTTAGAATAAACAATTCTAGATACACATTGAAAAGGTCGCGTGACTAACGCTGAAATTGTTCGTTCAGTGTTCTTTGTTACCAAAGGTGTCAGGAAGTGCGTATTGTCCCTGCGCCCTAGAACAAAGGAATTAATTTAGGAGCAATGAATGTGTCATAGAACGCTTGAGTGATGGTAGCCCTATGGCTAAAACGCCCCGGGTGGTGGTAGCTCAGTGGATGAAATGCGCTTTCCATTTGGGTGGTCGTGGTTTGAATCAGAGCATGCGGAGGTGGATATTTAATTTTTATGTGCGTATTTCAACCTTCCGAGCGAAAGATTGGCGATGAGGGAAAATATAGTGAGGAATTCTGCGAGTTTTGGATTGTTTCTGAAATGTTACATGATTCAGTTGGTCTAGTTCCCCTGTCTAAGGATTGCGAAGGTAAATTACCAGACTTCACATATTCTGAATTCTGGTCTAAGCTTTTGCAGGGTTATCGGGGCGGGAAGAACGTTAAAATGCGGCAGACAAAATGCAAAGATGCAATATTCTAAATATTTATTTACACTACTTCACTTACTTACACATGTGCGTTCTGTTTTTGTTAGCGACTTTGTTATTCATTCTAATTCTATGGTCGTAAGTCGTAACAAAGGGCACGGACGCACAGCGGATCATAAGGATTTGATTCTGTGTCCAGAATTAACCCGGAATTACTATTTTTAACCTGTCGCTGTGTGCGCCCAGATTAGACGCGAGGCCAAGTTCGCGTTATGCAAGACTCCGATCAGCTGCTTGACTTCGATCAGCTGGTACTTTAAAATAAACAAGACACAACAAAAAATGGATATCAATCATACATATAAATAACGATTGCAGTCGTCATCATTCCGAAGGACCAAGTGCTGTTTTTTTATGGTGCTGTGACAGAACATTTATCTGCGTGACGTGTACGTTTTGTCGAGAATTCGAGCGTACGGGAAAATGCCAACATACAGATAGCGTCAGGTCGAGTCATCCTAGAAAGAGCAAAAATAGCACCTATGTGTCAGCCATAATGGCGGTCCAAAATCCAAAAAATCTGGTACTCTAAATCTCCATACCACACACACGTCATATTGTAGTCAATTCTGTGCCACACTAATTTAGGCAAGTGTTTCTTAGAATGGATTACTTACTCGTTAGGTACTTAGGTATGTTATTCGGGGAGTGGTTCCATTGATAGCATCTTGCTTGATCCTATGCACTATTGTTTCGGTCAAGACATTGAAATACAATAATCCCCTTACAACTAAATGGTATGCATTATACGAATACTAAATACGTACCTATCCATAAAATATTGGACAATAAGTCGCTTTCAATTTGTATGTATATGTGACTATCTCTATCTCCTTGTATCTGAAATGAACTGGACATTACGACCAAATCGGAATTCCCCTCTCTTTCATAATAGTGCCACTTTAGTTTGGGTGCGACAGGTACCTACCCATATTTTCATTATCGGTATACCTAATTACAATCCTAACTTCCTAACTAATATTATAAATGCGAAAATAACTCTGTCTGTCTATTACTATTTTACGCCAAAACTACTGAACCAATTTAAATGAAATTTGGTATACAGATGGTCTAGACCCTGAGAAAGAACATAGCCTACTTTTCATTGTGAGAAAGGGGTTGTAAAGGGTTACAAGGGGGGGGGGGGGGGAGGGGAATGATTAAATAATAAAAAATGCTACTATTCCACGCGGACGAAGTCGCGGGTAACAGCTAGTCACTTATAAAATAGTACTGTATGCATAAGGAATATTTTTGCCTCCCATGTTTACAACAATAAATAGAGTGCGTGGAGTTTTCCAGAGCCCATAGAAATTGTAATGCGCCGGCGCAGCGCCCTGCTTGCATGATGAGCGCGGACAAACAACATCGAGGTTGAGGGCATTTCAATAACATTTGGATTCTTAAAATAATATTTCTATCTTTTTTTTTATTCTAGAGGTAACAAACAAGCTTATTTTTTGAAATGGTAACTAATCGCACCTGCCCATGAACATCTGCGAGATCAGAAAAGTCACTTGTGCTTTACCAGCATTTTAGGAAGAAGTGTAAATAAATAAATAAATTCTCACAACATCTTATATACTCGTATTGACCTAACCTATTTTCTATAACTAAACCTAAGACAGTTTCAATAATTCAGTTTAACTGCAGTCTTTTTTCCGAATCTTGACATTTCATAGGAAAATGATCACCTTACGATTCGAATGATTTTACAATGATATACAAAGCAATAGGAGCCTTCAAAACGCCTTTTATTTTGCAAATATGGACCCACATTTGAAAAGGTAAGTAGTACTCATTTAGCAAGCTACGACCGACCAGCATCAGTTTTAGCATAACAGTCGGCATTACAGCGAGCTGGGCCTGCATGGGAGCAGTCACTCAGAGCCATTTATCTACCAGCATAAAGCTAAGTGACTACTTTGTTTGCGCCGTAAATGCTACCAACAGCTCCGCATACGGGCCCACCTGCCTTAGTTGATCGTGAAACTGGGAAATTACAGTGCTATTTTGTTATTGGTATCTGTAAAGTTGGTAAGGAAGTAAATCAATAGGGAACATCTGCCTTTTTCACTTATGGTTATTACTTTTCGACACATGGTATCAATTCAATTTACAAGCCCATACATACAGTATGAAAATCGCCTAGTAAGGCATCTAGTATATAACGCTGTATAGATCCGATCGAGAAGGATCTTGGTCACATTCAAAGGTCGGATTTGATCATGTCGGAGGCCATGATCCACTTTCGGTCGCCGAACCAGCGTAGAAAGTAAGTATGTAATGGCCTAATGACGATGTAGTAAGGGACTCTACCTTATACTGCGTCAATTAACCTGAGAATGAGTTCGATTCCCTCTCTGGACAAATAATTGTTAAATCAATACAGGGTTATTTCTATGTTTAGGTGCCATAATATCTATTTGTCAGCAAAGATTTGAAATCATTGTCAGTAGGTAGGTACCTACATATTAGTTCATACTAGGTTATGTTGGAATCATCTTTGTTTCGGTTACACAAAAACGTCAGTTTATATATAGAGGTTGTCTGATACATAATTATTTTATTTATCAGATTATTTACTAGTTATAAGTACAATTCATTCATAGTATAACTCGTTATAGAATAGTAAATATTATTTTACAATGGTCAATACAAATTGATCAAGTCTAGGATATTTATTGTTCAATATAGCAAGTAAAGCAATTTCATTTCCAGATCTCGAATTTGTTAGTAGCAGTTCGAATTTACGAAAAAACTTTTCCCGTAACCTCAAAGGCTATCATGATTTATTCAATAACATTTCTTCGTCTGAAAACTTAGTCATCAGAATGTATTGAACACTTACATTGCTCCCCATTAAAGCAAACATTCCCAGCTTAAAATAAAGCACTAACGAACACTAAAGGAACTAAAACATCTGCTCTCGTTACTCCATAATGCGCTTAAACAGTTTTGTTGTTCAGTTTCAGGAAGTTACTGCTGCCCACATCGGCTTTCCATTAGCCGCAGACCCGATGCGAGCGCCACCACACGACTCCACGAATAACTGTGATGCGATATTTTTGTGTGAAATAGATTGAAAAATATTTCATCCTACTAATATTTTAAATGCGCAAGTTGTTAGGATGTATGTTTGTTGCTCTTTCATGTAGAAAATACTGAATGGATTTTGTTGAAACTTTACAATAATAATAGCTTACATAATATCATTATAATAACACAAATTCATAAAAATATTATCCAAGGTACCTTTATAAAAATAACGGGTGAATCTGTGGGGCGTAGCTAGTAACTAAATAATGTGTTGACCAAAGCAACTGAACTTTTTCTTCCGTCCTTTCTGTAATATAGCAAACTGTAACCACAAAACTAGATACATGACATGACAGATCACTGATGGTGAGCGATTGCCGCCGCCCATGGACTCCCGTGACGCCAGTGGAAACACGCTGTTATCCTTCCCCCGGATTAGGCCTGTCGTACCCTCACTCACTCTGCGAAACATAGCGCAGGGGCTGTTTCATGCCGGTATTCTTTGGCGCCGTGGTATCACACCAGTCGAGCCTAATCACGAGAGTAAATAAATGACTTATTTATCTATGCTTATTCTATTGCAGAGTATGTTGGTGAATGTGTGTGTGTAAGTATATTGTGTGCGCCACCTACCACATAAATCAAAGTAATCAAATTATGTCAGCTAACCAACAGTGGAATATTAAATGGTATCATGATTATCTGGCTATGTTTTGGATATTGTTTTCGCTGATACCAAATGACCACAGCAAATTAGTTACATGATCGAACAGCACGTCCAAATAATAAAACTTTATTATCAAATCAACATTGATATTCAGTTTTATTTCAATACTCGAATCAAATTACGAGTATGTTTAATTTGAATTGTGATCACCGCAATAGTTAAGACTGGATGGAACTATTATATTGCTTTATGCTTGGTGTTATTATTCATAGCGCAGTGGCTATTCAAATACTAAGCATGGGTACTTTGTACTATTAAGTATTCTGTGGCATGGGTAAGTATTTAACCGCGCAACCAGCGATGTTACCCCGGTCGAGCCAGCAAATAATGCCGAAGCGTGGCTCTCACACGGACAATTCTTGCACTGAAAAGACACAAACACTGCAGTTTTCCCTCCACGACTTCTATGTATTACAATGGCGAAACAGCATAAATGCATAATGACAATGAATAAAAATTGTCGAGTTAATTCGTTCACCGCAACTCGGCATTTCTCACGACGTAGAATGTCATTTGCTGTAATGAAGTCATAATGCGCTGTGAAATCCTAGTGAAAGGTTGCCGTTTGCTAACCTTTCTCCAAGAACAACGCAAATAAATTTAGACAATCAATTTTAAAAAGCTATTAGAGGTAAATGTCGTTATCTACGGTTGGGTAATGATAGGCAACATTAGGTAAGGCAAAGCGTTTTTGGTTTTTGTCTCAACATTCGTTCTGCATGCTCATTGCTCATTCCCGTAGAAAGAAAGAAAAAAGTGTTTTATTTAACTGCAATTTCAAGTAGTTTTGATGATTGAGCTCCCTCTCATAAAGTGTTGTCCTCTGATTTCGGAGGCCAAGACTCAGTTTGGATCACTGAGCCAGCGGAGTAAGTAACTAAAAAAACCTCTATGAACCTTTCATAAAAATAAAGAGTCCATTAAAACTACACCGATAGTGCTTTGATGTAGGTATTTGCCTGAAATGTTTCCGTTCATTCCTGTGAGCTAAATTGTAAGCTCATAGAATAAATGCAACTCAAAATGTAGATTCTACATCCTACAAAATCTCATTAGTCTGAAACAGGTTAATGGGCTTAGTACAAACATAGAATGCCCTTAAAAAGATTAATGTGTGCGGGCGCATTGATTTATTCAGCTACTTTATCAACACGGCTCGTCTAAAGTGATGTACAATGGAGGAACCCTGCATTGAGATTAATTGGCAATAACAGACAACTCTATTGCAGCGAGACAGTCCTTGTACGTACCATTTCTCGCGCGGTTTCTCGGTACAAAGAGCTGCACGTCAGACAAAGATATTCTAGCGTGCTAGACCCGACATTGAGCTCGGCTATTCTCGGCCTCGCCTATCCGTCACTGTCCGACTCCGTCACGTCCAATCTTCATATTCTCCACCGTTCACATTACTTCGTCCGTCGCACTCGGTTAAAAGCCCATTTGTTCCCCCCATTATGTCGTGGTAATATGGTTTTTGTCGAAGCCCGTTTTTGCCCCGTATCCCGTAATAGTTGAAAATACGGGCTGAGTTTAACTCTGTAATTTATTCGAAGTGCTTTGGATGTCTGTTAGGCTTTTATGCACGAGTGTAAGAGAGGGTTGGAGTGTGTAAGCGTAATGTATGGATGAGTGGTGTGCGCCGCCCGATGCGACCAGATACGTCTTTCGTTGCAGTGAACGTCCACGATGCACCTGTATAAACAGCATCTCGTATTTCCCTCGAGTGTATTTCAAACTTGCATACCTCATTCTGGATTCATAGACGTTCAATATTCAAAGCAGCGTATTCGTAGGAAGAAACACTTCGTATCTTGATGGGTGAATAACCACAATTTAAAAGCACATAAATAAATGTGCACGTAAAAATGGCGTTTGCTTTCTTAATACCTACCAATTAGTTTTAATGGCAAAACATCGTTGGGTAACGACCATTTATAAGTGAAACAATAAACAATAAGAATTTATTTACTAACAAAACAATAAGTTTTGATAGTGCACCAAATAAACAGAGTTTATCGCCATGTTATTATAGGTATGCTATATACATTTGTAGATTTCTAACTGTATTTAATAAATACAGTTGCAAATCTATAGCTTCATGGCAAGCATGATTGATGCCTATAGAACTCTTTATCTCATCTTATCTTAGTCTGTTATTCCCAGGTCAGTCTAAAGCTGTCGGTTTTGCCTACGATACGCTTGGTTCTTGAGGATGTGTTAATTCTCGTAAGAAATTGATTTAATGAAATACCCATCTTCTAAAGTTTTCAAACAATAGCAAGTGTTCGTGTTAGAAATCTCCGGATAAGATTCCTCACAATTTGCTTATTGTAAGGGCAACCACAGAAAAATACACTCAAGGAAAGGCAATTACGTAGATTCTTATCTCCGCAAACATAATGTTACAGCCCTGGCACCACCTGGCGCCTCCTTGGAAGGGATTATGCGGAATACTTACAACGCAGCCCTGCAGGCGCAAATGCCTTTATCGATCAACGCATATTTCTTAGTTTATTCTACGCTTGGACTAGTCAATATACTTACTCGTTATGTAGTTCGCATGTTAGAGATTCCAAGATGCTTAACTCAGTTTGGCGAGGGTGAGGGTTTTGCGAATTCGTACTCTAAAGGGATATCATGTATAGATTTACTCATTAAATAGATAGATCGTTTACTGTTTGATAGATCTATTACGTAGCAATAAGTTCTGTAACATTCTATCTATTACATAATAATCGCTTACCAGCAGGTGATCTGTCTGCTCGTCTGCCACCTATCACATAAAAAATACAGTAGTAGTATATACCTAATACTAATACTGCATCAGAATGCTATGCTGCAGAACTAATTGCTACTTATTATATAGGTAAATCAATTTGTGCGGTTACATCGCTAATAGCGATATCTTCCAGAGAACCTCGATTACCCGAAACGTTAAGGATTAGAGAATCATTTATTTGTCGGTTAACAAACAGCGAATAACAAATAGAGATATTTATCAAACGAGATAGCCAAAAAACAAGTTAGCTATTTCGTGTAGCGCGCGTAGTACAGTTTATTTTTTGTGAAAAAAAAGGAAAATATCGGTATACTGTAACTGTTCCTATGCAAAGCAAAGGCAGAACAAATCGGTAACTCACGTAACGTCTATGTACATATAGATGTTTTAAAGTGCATACAAGAGTCCTCATCGATTCGATAAAGGTTTTCTAGAGAACAAATTAGTAGTCTGTGATATTTAGTCTGAACAATAGGTTTTCAATTTAAGCTGATTATGTAACATTTGTCATTGTCCATTCATCGCGTTGAATTAATACCAATCATGATAAGTACTATAACAACAATGATGATTGTTTGCTCGTTCTCATTTAATATTTACATTCAAAATTATTGTTAAATCTGATTATGGTTGCAACGCACCTTTGCTATCGACTTTTTAACCGACTTCAAAAATGGAGGTTAGGTTACGCGATAGCTCCGTTAGTTATGAACTAATTTCAAGATTTATTTTTTTGTTTGCACAGATATAGTATCGGAAGTAGTCCCATTTTCACCATGTCAGGATTCCGATGACGAATCTAGAAGAAATCGAGGGCAACCCGCAAATATTATAAGCATAATGTAATGTTATTTATTAATAAAAGGTAGGTACTATTGAGATCATAACTCAGCGATTGGGATGAGATGAGATGAGGACACCCCAAGGTCCAATTGGGGGAAAGGGGATTAGACGGTTCATTGCACTTGTGTTACAGGTGTCTATGGGCAGCGATAATTACTTACCATCAGGGGATCCCCCTGCTCGTCTGCCACCTATCACATACAAGTAAAATATATTCCGTGTTCTGTACGGATCTAAACTCAAAGAATTTATCATTTTCATTCATGTAGTTTTCAGACCGTACTGTAACGCACTTAATCTACAAAGTAACAAAAAATAATAGACTACTGGTTTATCATAATTGTGGGAAAACCAAAGATATTAATTAACTAATCAGAACATAGTTCTTACTATCTGAAAACAAAACAAGCTGTAATTATAAGACACGGATTAAGTCAATCAATCATTGTCTGAGGATTTTCTTGGAATAAATTCATTAACCATTCGACTGGCCCGATGGCTCATTTGATAGTGACCCTACCTCATACCTACGTCAAAGGTCGAGGGTTCAATCCACAGATTATGTGATTAGATTTTCTAATTTATGTATTAGATGGTAGACGAGAAGACAGATCACCTGATGGTAAGCGAATGCCGCTTCCCATAGACACCGCTACACCAGTAGAGTCTCAAGTACGCTGCCTTTAACCCCCTTCCCCCCAAATTATCCTCCGGTACTATGGTATGGTACTCACTACTCACTCGACGAAAAACGGCTTGCTTCACGCCGGCCTGTGTGACGCCGTGCTATCACTCCAGTCGAGCCGGCCATTCATGCTGAAACGTGGCTCTCCCACGGTTTATTAGAAATAAGATTGAAGAGAAGTTCAAAAAACCTGCCATATAAGTTAAAAAACATTTCTACGTGCACATGTACGTCACGACCGATGCTGGGAACGAATCGCAGACTGTTTTCGAATGCTTTATTATGTGTCTCGTGTTTCGTTACCACAGTGTTTATCATTCGGGCCGGTTCCTCACGAATCTGGTGCTTAATATTCCGGCCGATGAGTCCGTGAGGCACGCCGTACGTTTAGAGAACACCTTACCACAATATAAATAAGCAAGTTGTGACATGGAAGACCAGTCTCCGGGACAAACCTTACTCAAATACGCTAGCTCAGCGATCCTAATGGGTTTAGACATCCGGCGTCAAAGTTCGCCATTTTATTCAGTCAGACCTTAGATCATAAAATTTGGTAGCAACCCTAGATATAACGTGAATGCGCTAATATTGTAGCCGCCAATGGCTCCATTCTCAAAAGAGCGCAATTTGGCGAATTAGAGTCGAAAATTAAATACTCCATTTTGTTTTCGACCCAGACAGCCTGGCGGTAGATCTCGTGCATTCGAAATTGAAGTCGCATTTAGAGCATACTAATACTAAGAACAGTTGAGTATACGTTTTAGAGACTATATACAACAAGGTTCAAAAACCTAAATCAAAAATCTTTAAGTTAAAGTCATACAATTTATACAACCCACGCCTATCATTTAGTCTCAATCTGAACAATTCCTGTACTTTGAATGTATTAGAAAACGAAGCCAGAGGTGCCGACCAGGATTAGATACTTAGAACACAGAATGTCTTGCACTTTAGCCACTACGCTAAACAAATTCTAATTCGAGATACAAGTCATTGACTAAGAATTACACCCCTAGTACTCGAGCGCGATAACAACGGGATGCCAATCTTCAAACGGAGCACACATTGTAGCTCGTACATTGACAACTAAAGGTTCAAGACCCGCCAATACACTCGCGAGCAACCAAATGAATAAACCATTTTTATTTTCGCTATAGCAATTCTTTGCAATTTGTTCTTAAGTAAATAATGCTCTTAAAAATTCATTGACATGTTCAAGTGGGACTCGAACCCACAACCTTCCACAGTCCGGGTGGCTGTACTACCAATACTAACCGAACCCCTTACTAAGCCTGACGAACTTCGTAAACAAAGTGCTTAATTCGCCATGAGCTGATGATTTTTAAATGATTCAAGTAATTTATTATCTTTTTCATAAAATGCTATTTTTAATGTGATAGGGAGAGGAGCCGATGGATCACCTGATAGTAGATTCCCCCGCCTAAGGACACCCACAACTTCAGTAGACTACTCATTGCACTGCCATCTACTTGCTTTTACTCCTAAATTTCATTTCAAACAAAAATAAAGTGAAACGATACTTTTTTATGAGTGCGTTGTTGAAACAGTTATTTTTGAAAATAATGAAACACCTTTTTTATTGCACACGAAAAAGATATACAAACCTAAGAGTAGTTATTACAGGTGTCACATCTGAAAGAGAATAACTTAAAAGTTCACTCATGCTTTAGGATTTTCCTGATTTTAATCATGAGGCAAAAACTAGAACAGTGAAACGTACATAGCTGTCCGCATAAAGTGGAATTAATTCAATTCGTACGGATAAGCGCGTTTGTATGAAAATACGGTCCCGAGTCGGTTTGGCTGCTCGCGACTGTAGAAATGTGTATTCAATCAATAAACGTAAATCAAATGGAGGCAATTGTATTCGAGACGAAGCCCGAGGGCACAATGCTACAATATTAATTTCTTTTCCGCGTAGGTAGACATTGTCTATTCTTGCAGCGCGCTTGTCATTCCGGACGCCAAAATGCGAGTGCTCCTAGTGTTGCCGGACTATCGATAGGTTCTCATTTGAAATCTACAATATTGGTAGTAATGAAAGTAAAAAATATCGTAAGTAGGTAAGTAACATACAATCGTTCCTCTATCTCCTAAATTATTGATTTGCGTAAATTTTGACAAAATGTTACTCCCGTTGGAAAACTTCTCATCTAATTGTAATTACAATACTATATAATGTTGTAAGTTTGCAAACTATCGGTCAATCTACATAGGTATTACAGTGATATTTTTGTGTAGAGCATGCATGGAGAAAGACAATAGTGAGTTTTGTCTTGAGTGCATAGGTCCAGCTCCCAGGCAAACTACCTTGGGAACCTTAATAGTCATCGGGATATCTAGAGCAGTGTTAAGGCGCTGCTAGATTTTGGAAGACCTTAGTGTGAAAACCGGCCAACTTCGCCCTTCATTCGAAACAATCAGCCCATTTCTAAAACCCGTAAGAAGGAGAATAAACTGTCTTTAGTCTACAAAAATCCATACTATTAATAGTACTCCCTAGTTTTGAGTTAAGGATACTATCGATGGTCAACTATCGGCAACACTACTCGTCATTCCGACACCAAAATGCGAGTCGATTCCAAATGTGAAGCTTTGTGCGTCGTAGTGGCCTTTATTCTAGTCTCAATGTCCCCCGCTAAGGATAATGCTCGCTTTTTTGTTGCCGTCAGAATTTTAACAGCGTGAAGTATTCAAATGTGTTTTGTAAGTAACATTAGCGATGCAGTTGGAAACCGTGGAACCGAAATGGGAACACATTTAGCTGTGAACATAGTTATTTCAGTCATAAAATATGCCATTCGATATTTTATACGGCGGACCAAGACAACAATAACAAGAAAGGGGAAATTGTAAACTAAAATGAGAGATGCAATAAATATTTACTAACTTTGACTGCTAAAAAGTCAAAGTAAAGTGGTTTTTAAAAAAGTATTTGTTACATTCTGGAACAGGTTACATGAAATTCGATTTAGAACTACTAAATCACTAATTCAACTTATGAATCACGGACGTAAATGAATCAGTACTTGTACGACCTAACACATTAGATAGAACTACGAGTTCTTGTATTCTATTTCTGTGCAATAAAGAATATCTAATCTACGAGTCAAAGGGGAAAAGTATTTCAAAATCTCGTTCAAATTCTAGTAAGGAATGAAACCTCTTGACGATTCGCGACACATAATCTAGGCAGAGTTTTGCGGCACTAAAATATTTTGCACTTTTGAATTCGTGTGTTTCTTAAAGCGGCTCTTTTGATAGCATTAATTAAGTTTTATCACCACATAAAACACAAAGGCAATACCATATTACATTACTATTAATATTAACAACGCATTACACTATAAATTCATCAGAGCCCGGACACGAATTAGCTATTTGTACTTTGTAGCCTTCAATAATAGATCTAATGGATAACTAATTAAGAGTCATGGAAACATAAATTTGCAATTACATTAATAACTCACCGCCAGTTGTAAAAAGGTTAAGATAAAACTTTTAATTCGTGCTCAGTTTTAATAACCTATATGAGTTAATTTCACGTTTCATTGAGTTTAATTATCTATTCGAGCGTATAGGACTAGTAATAACTAATTGTACGTATATTTTTAAGTATTTTTGACAGTTCGGCATGAATGGGCCGGCTTGACCGGATTGATACCACGGCCTCACATAAGACCGGCGTGAAGCAGCGCATGTGCTGTAAGTGAGTGAGGGTACCGAGGGCCCAATGGAGTTGACAGCGCACTTGAGATTCTACTGCTGTTGCAGGTGTTTATGGGCGGCAGCAATCGGTAACCATCAGGTGATCCGTCTGCTCGTCGGCCACCTACTACAAAAAAGCGTATTTAACTAGATTATACTAGGTAAGAGAGCTGCATTTTTAAAATGGCTATTCTATTTCTTAAAAAAATATAGCTACCATTCCCATAAAAAGCGTATCATCGGAGGGAACGCAGGAAGAGGAGGATCCTCGCCAGTGCCTCCGTGATTAAAGAGTAGCTGGGTCATTACGGCTGCGTCTGCGCAGCCGACACAAAAACACTGCAACGAGTAGGTACACTTAGGGGCCCGTATTTATTTGACTATATTTACAAAAACATAATTATTATAGTTATATCGAAACCCGGTACAATTCCGACCGAAGTGAATTGAATATTCCATCAATGAATATTTTTTTTATATCTAGGACAATCAAGATGACCTCACTCCGCCTGATGGTAAGCGGCCGTGAGATCCAAATATGAGGTTGACAGGCACAAAAGAACAGACTAAGTATCAATTGAGTCTGTCATCCTCACACTGAAGGCCTGCTGAGATGCCGTTTCACGCTCCGCCTAGAAAACCCAGGATTGTAAGAAGGAAAGAAACACATGAACTGGAATGGTATTCCATGACTTGATGGTTCGGGGCAGGAATGAGGAAAATTATAGGTATGTATCTATTAATAAAGAAAAAATAATATAAAAGAAATTTCTAATAGAAAAAATAACTAACATACTTAATTACTTTTTAATTGAAGAGTTAGGTGAGAAAGATAACACCTTGCCAATTGAAATATTAATACTGCTGTGTGAAATAAAATGAAGAATGCATTCTTTGTATTAATGAAAGAAATGACATTTAATGTGTAAGTAGATAATGGAATTTAAAACAGTGGAGTGAAAGTAGTTAAAGCAAACGGAGTCTAAAAAAATATTAAGAAATTTTCTGGCTCCTCATCGTAACTGGCCGGAAATTTACAGCCTACATACACTACACAAAACATTGCAAGACTTAGTAAGAAGTCTTTATACTTATACTCCATGTAATAAATCTTAGCCACTTCTTCAATTTATTTCCGCAGAACACTAAAACTAACAAACAGCTTCCAGCTTGCCCATTATTACGCACTGCGCCTACAATGTCCATCGTTCTTATCTCACCCAAGTAAGGTCCAAAATGGAACAAAAAAGTACAAGTCGTGCATGACCATAGTAAATCTGTAGACACCATTTAGGGAGCCCCGCCTAATCGGCGTTGTATTGAATTTGTTTCTTTCTTACCTTGCTCAAGTGGAGCCCCACGGATTTCAACCTCATCTTAGTGAATAGCATCTGTATATCTGCACGTTAGAGCTTATTTTTGGATGACAGCTTTATTCATGCAGGACTTATTGAACAGGAATAGTTTCTCCGTAGGTTTATGGCATCAGAAGGAAGGCCGTTAGCTATACATCTTTTGCACCTGCCTAGATTTATTAGCACAATAGAGGAAAAAACTCGCGTAATTATCTTTAACAAGAAGCAATCGTTAATGCTGCACAAAAACATATGAGATGATCGAAATTTAATGGCTTAATTTGGGAACCGAGTAAAAACGCCTCACGACTGAATCGTAATAACAATATTACTCGTATGTTTTATTTCTATGTAATTTATTTTAATCTGTTTCTGATTTGTAACAATTTGTTTAGTACATACAGCAACATTATATAATTTTAAATGAATATGTAAATATCGATAGTACGCTTATCGAGTAGTTTTACTTACTTACTTACATACTTACTGTAACATTTTAGTACCTAGCGAGCAATTTACACGCACTCGAGATTCAATTCAATGTAGAGACTTCATAAATTTTTCGATACGAATTATTTCCAAGTAGCTTCTTTAATCTCTAAATCATGGTGCAAGCGTATATATATATTCATTTATTATTGTTCTACTGGAGTATTTGCATATAATTAATTACCACTGAATATATTTCAAATGAATACCAGCTGCTAGATCCAGTTAATTTGGTCTGACCACAATACCTATAGTTTTGCGGTTTAATACGCAATCGGAATTAGTACACGTAATCAATAATTACATTGCTGGGCCCTCTAAGCTCGATCATGATATTAATTTAATTCTCCAAACGAAACATAATCATGTAAATTCAGTCCTATATTTTGGAAAATGAATTTCCCTATTTATACTAGTCGGTCGAGTGGTTTAAGTACCGAGCCGTGATCTCGGGGTCCCGTGTTCAATTCCTGGGTCTAGCAAAAGTATGTTTCGAATTTTTCGAACATAGCTCGGGTTTGTGATCACCAATCCGCATAAGACAAGCGTGGTGATTAAGCCTAATCACATCATAGTAGTGATAACTTGACTTCTATGATGGAGGCCTTTGCCCTGCAGTGGGACAGTAGGTATATAGGCTGATACTTTACTACTGACACTATTGCACTCGACAAAATAATGTTTGAGGTCAACTATCATGGATAATTAATTCATTCGTTCGTTCGATCGTTCAGCAACACTTTTTCATTCACAGTAAGACTTACTAAACTTCAATCTTTTGCTTCCTGCAGACTATTTAATTTTATTATACTAGTAGCTCGCCCTCACTTCGTTTCGGGACCAAATTTGTTAAGTTCTAAATTCCAATCTTCTGTAGGTACTGGATGGTGCTAGGTATCATTGAATTGCACTAGTAGTGTTTCATGTTTTCGGTTTCCCTGTAAGGCTTGTAGTTTTCTATAGCTTTAACCTCTTTTTAAATAGAAGATAGTCGTAACTTAGTTTCATACTAAGTAGTTGGCCGGCCCTTAATTATAAATTACTAGCGGCCGCCCGCCACTTCGTCCGCGTGGAAAAGTAACTTTTTACCCCCTTTTTAACCCCTTACAACCCCTTTTTCGCAACAAAAAGTAGCCTATGTCCTTTCTCAGGGTCTAGATCATCTGTATACCAAATTTCATTTAAATCCGTTCAGTGGTTTTGGCGTGAAAGAGTAACAGACAGACAGACAGACAGACAGAGTTACTTTCGCATTTATAATATTAGTATGGATATTATGGCAGTAATCTCTATACTGTGGCAGTAATCTTTACACTGTGGCACTGCGCTAGTATCCTACTAGGTATAGATTAGTTGGTTTGTTTGCCTCGCATCCGAAATAATGGCAAATAGTATAAGCATGATTGGATTAACGTGTTATTGTTTCCGTGTTTATCGCCGCTCCCGGCTGCACAACTACACAATTAGCGCTTATCTGTACGTGGAACCCGGACTATACCTAATGCTTCTGAGCAACTTCATTTTGCCGTTGTTTACTTGCAATTAATTCCTGCTACGGGTTTATTAAAACTGAGGGAATATTTTGTTACGTACTGAACTACTGACAAGGAAAGTCTTTGATGCCTGTTCATTACATATAGTTTTAAAAATATTCAGGTCAAACCATTACCATTCGATATGATCATATACGTATTCATAAAAAAAATGTATAATATTCGTTTCAACAACAACCATAAGGTTGATACCCCGTAATAGGAACAAAAAATATACATTTATTTTCGTATTTTGTATGTTTGTGTGTGTGTGTCCGTGTGTGTAGGTGTGTATGCGCGCGCAAGCGTGTGTGTGTGTACATGTGTTTTTGTGTTTCTGTGCGTGGGTATATCGTCCCTTAGCTTACAACACCGCCTAAGTCAATTTCACCAACATTACAGGAGACGAAAAAAACTGTGCGGTGTTGCGACGCCAACCGACTTGAGCGCTGTCACTATTTTTTGAATTACGGCTTCTGATGGCTGAAATCTATTTCATGAGACCAATGGTTCGACGCGCAATGCGCAGCTTCATCCAATGGCATTAAAATGTAAAAACCGCAATCACCAACTTTACAGGAGACGAAAAAAACTGTGCGGTGTTGCGACGCCAACCGACTTGAGCGCTGTTACTATTTTTTGAATTACGGCTTCTGATTGGCTGAAATCTATTTCATGAGACCAATGGTTCGACGCGCAATGCGCAGCTTCATCCAATGGCATTAAAATGTAAAAACCGCCAATTTTCGACTTGAGCGGTGTTGTTAGCTAAGGGACGAATGTAGATTACTTTCCATATCATCTTCATCAACCTAGTTCAGGCAAAGAAAAAACTCTGGTCTAGTATATTTTGTTATATTCTTATTTGTACTGTTATATTATCTACCCTTATTTTTACTGAATAAACAATTTGTTTATTATTTATTTATCTCAACCATGTTACTAACTTAAAATATACTCATAGTAGTTAGGTACCTACTCGTGATATCAGAGCGGTACATGGCTGGGGAAGCGTTCTGACTGAGCACTCCACTAATGGCGTGAACCGACTTGAATGATGGCCGGAACACGACATGACATGAAAGATTGTAGGTCCTAAAACATGCACGATTCATAGCACGTTGCAATGCACATGGAAGTCGAACTTACACCAGTGACATAAGAATCGGTTCTTTAATATTTATCAATTTGTATCATTGATCATACGAGTAGGTATATACAGCTTGAGAGCGGTAGAAATCCAATCATCAAAATCAGCCAAAGGTGTTATTTAGCATTTTTGGATTTTAAAACCAATTACTATAGATTAGAGTCGAAAACAAATTGTTGTACGGCATCATCTAAATTCAAAATATCTAAGTATACCTGTAAAGACATTAATGACAGCGCAATTGGGATCACTTTTCAAATATTACCTGTATCGAAGGTTTGTAGTAACCTACTAACACCGATGTTCAATTTTAACTCCATATTTCAATATAGCAACATAATCATCAACTTTGCGTTCTATAACGGCAATATATTAAAACATAAACAAACATAGATAAGTATACACTGGTATTACCAAATCAACTTTAGCGGAAACTGTATAAGGGGGGTTGCACACCCAACTGTAACTCATGAATGGATAAAATAAATAAATTGATAACGACATCCGTTGGATTGAGGAAACATAGTCAACTGAAGCAAAAAAAAGCAAGCATTTATTTTTTTCAAATCATTGGCACGAAAAAAATGTTACAGAGGTGGCAAAGGAACAATCAGGTGACAAAGGATGATCACAACATCTCATACCTAATTGATCTGACTCCGTACTAAGAAGCCTTAAGCACTTGTGTTACAGATATCAGACAACAAAGGAAACACAAATATAATCCTTACCGTACGTACATGCTCATCACACGAATGTTTGTCGAAGGATCGAACCCGCGACCTTTGGCGTATAAGGCAGGGTCATTACCAAATGCGCTATCCGGCCAGTCAGTCGGCCAATAGATAGACTAATGACCACAATTTTTCTTGGAGAGTGAAAATGAGGTCTAGAATGTGCGTTTACTTAGAAGATAGTGTGTTTAACCTTGTCTTAAAGATGTGCACACTTACACAATAATATAGTAATCATGAAAAACGAGTCTCGTCTCGTATTGACCGGTTATTTGATTGCTGACTGTGCGAGCGGCCTAAGCGGTATTTATTAAACACTTAAGTACATATAGATAAGTACTTTGTACTTATTATATTACCAAATCAACTTTAGCACAAACTATAAGCGTTATCGAGGCGATACCAACTGTCATACTATCAGGAGTGTCGCCTGAGTGACGAGTGTCGAATATAGGGCATCAAGTAGTCATCCATACGGTAGATAGGTATGTATATAGCAGGTTATATAAAATATACAAGATATTGTCAAATGACATATCATCATCTCGGTGAAACGCAAAGGCTTGATATTAGAACGTGTCCGACTCTATGTGAATTTCGAAAAGCCAATGAACAAATGTCTTTCAGAATGGTTGGTAGAGCACGTGGCTAACTATTTATTTACTAACTAGTGGCCACTAGTTCCACTGTTTACCAATAGATGGCGCTGGAAGGTCAATTACATCGCGCACGTGTTTCATGTTTCCGGTTTACCTTAAGCTCTTACGTGGACTATGAGATTAACCTCTTTATAAATAGTATAGAAGAAAAAGATAGAAGATGTACGATTTTATAACTGGTCAGGTAATCATAGTCTAGTCCATCTGACAATCATAGTCTAGATTCTGGATTTATATTCATGTAAAGCCTAGATCGAGAACAGAAACTGTATCCGGCCAGTGTCAGTTCCTCGGCTAACCTGTCATGCCTCTGAAATATAACCGGTAACATAACTCCAGATATTGGAGTAAGATCGAAAGTCGAGACATTTTGCTCGACTTAGTAATAAGGAAATTACAAAGACCAGACAAGTATCGGACCTCTGAGGACTAGCAAAGTTTCTAATTTAATCGAAAAATGATAAATTCGAAAGTATCGTTGCCTCTTTTGTTATAAATATTTATAGGCAAAGATTAATGAAATAGGTATCCTCATATAGATTTTAGTAATTCAAGCATTTAGTTACAGCACTAAATAATACAACTTATCATAATATATGTAAAATATATTCATTGCAAAATAGGTAGTATTTCTCTAGCCGTCTCTTCGTACATAAATCACGCTCTACAATCGTGGGTTTGACATTAAAATTTGTGTTAATTGTTCGAATAACTATAATAAAGCGCGACTCTATCTATTGAAGTAAAAGTATAGCCTAAGCGTCATATACTGTCCCACTGCAGGGCTCATACCTTCATCTTATACATCAAGTCATCGCTACTATAATGATATTAGACTTTATTACCCCGCATGCCTAATGCAGATTGGTGTCACATACCCGAGCTATAATCGAAAAATTCAAAACATACTTTTTGGTTGACCCGGGAATCGATCTCAGTTTACGGTAGGTACTTAAACTACTAGACCAACTGGGCGTTTATCAATTCTAATAAGTATGTAAAAATGCGTGAGGAACTAATTATTCTCTACTTTTAACATCATAACTGTACCTATTTAGCTATGAATTAATTTGGAATCGTATCTAATTAATACAAAGTAAGTTAATTTAAACGTATTCGGCATGCAGCCAAATTAACTTTAAATTAGAATAAGTTGTTTTAATAAGTCAGTTATACTTTAATCTTAAAGCGGTAATTTTAACAAACAACACATATAAATCAGCTTACTGTAAGTACCCTGTTATTTAAGTCAGTACAGCTCTAAATAAACATTAATAAATAAATTACGGTTAGAGGTATAGTTTCCGTCTTGTATTAATTAATTATTAGTTATCTGAATGCAAACTCATATTATTGCCATACTGGTTCGGCTTTGTCTGCCAATTATAATGTTTTCCGTTACCTAAATAACATAAGCCAGCAAAACAATAATGATAAATTTGTATTATATTACCTTAAGTCTGCTATATGGGTGTAATATACTCGTGTAGTATTTTATACCTATCTATAAAATAGACTTAATTATGTAGGTGCCTCGAGTCGTAAACAAGTTTATTTAGATTAGTAATTCGTAAATGTGAGGAAACATTGCATCCATGTTGCGAAACAAAGGTTTGATTTACATCTGCGTCCATATATTTTTTACTAAAATATATTTATTTGTTATGTAGCACACAAGTGTGCAATTGTGTACACATTTTCTGCGCGGACACATTGGCACTATCTATTCCCTCACCCTCACATTTCGATGCGGCATGCACTAGGTCTCCTCAGTTTCACGCAGGACCAACATTTTAACGTGCTTTTCGAGACACGGGTATACAAGATCGCCATCTTCCAGAGTTGGAGCTAAAACTGATAGTTTTTAACAGAAACAATTAGCCACATATTTTGGACTGACCCGATCGAACTCAGGACCCCAAGCGCAGCTATCGCTTTAAATTGAGACCCTTTACCCACAGTGACACCGAGGCAGTATTTTTTTGTACATATAATCTCCTCTATGAGAATAACTATCCCAACGTCAAGTGAAAGAAATGATAGTGTGTGTAGTCCGCAGTGGAAGTCAGCTTGACGATAGCCGAGTGACTAGGCACTGCGCTTACTTGTAAGTCGAGACAAAATTTGTATGTAGGTATTTGAATATTTCGATTTGGAAAATCTCAGCGTTTCAGCCCGGAGTCTGGAATTTGACAGTCGTGTTTCGGAAAGCACGATAAGCCATTGGTTCGCTTGACCTCTCTCCGGTCGTAGTCATTTGGTTTCCAGGAATATGAAGGAATATGAAGGTAAAGTATCCATTACATACTTACTGTTCTGTTAATTTATGTATCTTTTTTTAGTTTGTGGTCAAAAATTCTTACTTAGTCACTTACTTACATTATAGATTGCACTTGAGTGTGTTTACGCACATAGTTGTGAATTATTTAAACGTCTTGAGTTGATTGTTATTTCCGTTTGACAAGTCATGATGAAAATATCTGCTCCAGACGGTTTTTCTTGAGATTTTGGATTGGGTAATAAATTGGAAGTTATTGCTAAATAAGTTTGGTGCTGAGCAAGTCAAAATGGAAACTTAGCAACGCTCAGATTTCATTAAATATTACACCTACCTTGTGAGCTGCGCAAGCGCCGGCTTTGATAACTGTAACTACCTACTCGCAGGTAAGTACTACTTATTACCTATCATGTTTGCCGCATAAAAACTAATAAATTAGTTATACTGTCACGTACTTTGCACTAAGCACTATGATTAGAGTTACTACGAAGATAACACTCGTTTACTGCTTTCTATTTACTTTTTCCAGTTTTTTTTAATGTTACAAGTTAAGTATTTTTACGACTTTCTTTCACTTGTAGCTATACATCTCAATGCAAATGGTAATGAAAATAATATAACTCCGTACAATTTTATATTAAGTGGAGATTTGCACGCAACCATTTATGTAGAGCCCCCTAACATTTGCCAATATTGAAACCCCGGGCCCTTCAACCGATTCTAATGTTGATTGATGTGATTCCACCGGGAATAATCCAGTAAGAAACCTTATAGTTACTTGGTAGCGATGTAAAGAAGTGGTAAGGATAGGTAATTGGGCGGAGAACGAATTGGCCGAGAATATGGAGGCTTAATTTCGGAGACTTCGCCGTTGAAAAGAAGCCCAACTAGTGGCAAAGCGTCCTACCACTACTCAAGCCATAGTCAGTAGGCATTGAAATCCAATCTAAAAGGTTGAATAATAATAATTCCACTATTATAAAGACACTTTACTAAACACAAAAACTCGTAGCAGATGGTAGAGTATTTCATTCATTACTTAATTATGAATGAAATATGATACCAAATGCCACGAGCCTTTGGCTTAAGTACCTCTAACGTTTACCTGCCTTTAAACTTACTATTTTCAACAACCTAATAAAATGTATGAAATTATTTAGATTATTACCATTTAATGTAGGACGCACTAGTAATTGCACTCTGTTCCCTCACCCTCATATCCCAAGTAGACTACCACCTTACAAACTTATGGTAAACCTACATCTTTCTTTTATATAAGAAAACGGTTAAAATTCCCAACGACGCAAAACGAGGTAGGTAATCGCCGTTTCAACCGTCCGAAAATCAATTCCCACAAAGCAAAGAAACCTTTAAAACTTGTTTAGAATTCCCACCGACATAATGTCGCGTCGAGCGATCACAATGCTTAATTACACCGGGTAAAAGTGACGGATAAATCGTTCCGTTGGTGGTCGAGATAATTGCTCGGTACCGTTAGCGACGCCGAAATTACGTGAGACAAAAAGTCGATTGCGAATTATGGCCGAAACTTTGAACTTGGGCGTGACGTTTCGGCGAACTGGCCGAACGTGTAGATTTATCATTGGCCTTTCTTCGTTATTTCGTTATCGTCTTTTGTTAACCTTATCACCCAGAGTCAAACATCGAAATCAAATCTTACGTGGTCTATGACAAGCGCCTAATAAAAATGTTAATCTTTGACGAAACCTAGCTGGACAGTTCAAAATAAATAAATTTTACCAAATAGCGTATTATTTAAAACTTTTTATACTAAAGTACTGGTGGATCCCACGAAAGCTTCGTTTGTGGAGTGACCTCCCATTAAAGGTTTTTCTGGGGGACGAGGTTCTTCAAAAAATAATGCTAAGGTTGTGATATAGGGTCGCCCACGTAGGAATGCAGGTTTTCTTGAGTTGCAGACGTCCATAGGCTTGCTATCAGGCGAGCCGCTTGGTTTTTTATCACCCCAATCATAATTCACCCAAATACTGACCAAACACAAGTATGCATCACACGAATGTTTGTCCAAGGTGGGGATCGAACCCACGACCTTTGGCGTATGAGGCAAGGTCACCTAAATGCGCCATCGGGTCAGTCTATCTGATGATAGTTGACACTTTCATGGATAATGGACTGGACTGGATGGAGTGGCTTCGGGAAATATATAACTGTGGCATACATTTTCAAATAAAATGAAGCCATTAATTACATGAAATCAGTTACAGTGCTAACAAAAAAAATGTATGTAATGTAATGTATACGAACGGTAACGTTCGTGATTCTAAACACTAAATTCTTCTAAGTACAGTAAACCAAGGAAAAATTTAGGTAATATTTCACTTAATAATAATAACCTAAATATAGTTGTGCGTCACAATGATTCCGTGTAAAGATTTAAGTCCTCACTTGGCTGGTGTGTGTTTTATTGGCCTACTTGAAGTATTTTAAGTAAAACTACTGTTCCCAGTATAGAATGATTACTGAAGGACTTGTACTATTAAGTATTCGTGTTAAAAGGCAAGTGTTAAAGGGCAAGAGCAATCAGGTGACCCCTGATAATGAAAATTTCGTTGCAAGAAAAGCTAAATTCTTGATATCCCATTCCTACGACAAGTTACCATTTGTACTGACAGCCAGACATCAATGTATTATTATGTCACAGTAAAATAGTCCGAATGGTAAGTTGTTCAACTTCCGAAAAATAACAAACGGTGCTTCATTTTATTTCCGAAAATAGGTTAGGTTAATCGGCTGGCGCGCTGTGGGGTCACTAAGTCTAACCTATTTTAGAAAATTAAGCGTAGCACCGTTTAAATAATTGATTTTAACTACAGTTTGTTATTTTTCGAAAGCTGAACTTCCTAGGATGATTATTTCAGTACCTACCTAATGTTAGAAGCGTTTGATTTAACATCAGTTGAGGAATTAGACAGATCGTAAGTAAATAACTTGGTTTCTTTTTAGCATTCTGTGAAGCGAAACATTAAATGGCGATAAGAAAATAATCTAGTCATAAATTCAACGATTTATGAACCAATGAGCATTAAATTACTAAACAAGATACAGACAAAAAACAAGGGGAGACTAACAGCTTTCTATAAATATCTTACCTATTTTATATGTGGATATCACAGCCTTATTATGTTAAATTATTCAAGTTAAGAATCTGACTAATATTTAGGCCACCTAATGGATTTAACGACTATATAATAATATGCCTTCATCAGATCAGGTATTTCCGATACAATTCGTAGAAGTCATAACTGCGTATGCGTCACATACACTCATTGATAAACGACACCTTTCACTTGAGATCGATGTTTATTTCTTATCAATTTCGTTATCGAAGATCAAAGATGCTAATACAGATGAAGATTATCGTGTGACCTCTTTCCATCAACCTCTTTCTAGTAGATATAAGTAGCTCGTACCTAATCATTGTGAAATATAGCATGAGACGAGATATTTGACCATAAAGATGATCTACGGTACTGACCGCAATGTAGGTAACATTGTTGATAAGAACAGGCGAGCGATATCGACTTCAGTACATAAACATAGGTATACTCTTAAAACTTACAAGAGCCGCAGTCAGACCGGTCTTTAAGAACATTATTCATACGAGTAAAACGCAAAATTACCTATACTCACACCACACTTGCACTGGGCGTAGAATTTATTTCTACATAGAGCGCATGTGAAACAGAAACGGCCAAACCTTTGCTGTTAGTTATTTAGCGTCCATAAATAACACTAAGATTTTAGTGAGCGCGGCTTGTTTTACCACGCGTTTCCTTTCCATGTACTTACTCAGGTACAAACTCATAAAGTGTTACCTCGCCTTCAAGCCTGCCTGTGTTCGCCTCGTTTATAAACACCGCTGGCTGTTTTTTCTCGAAGCGTCAACTTCCAGCATACCGGTGTGAAGTATTCTTAAAACAGATTGAATCTTGCCAGGTAACTTCAAATATGGCTAGTTATGCTGCGGTAAACTAGCGGGAGTTAGGCTTGTTATGTTTTTTTATTTTCATGTAAAAATATCTTAACTTTTTTTATAAACTTAAAACTAATCTCATTTAGAAGCTGCATCACTCGTCCAATTTAAGATGAAATAGTAAAAAGTAAATAATGTGGCTAAACACTTCTGTTATTCTGGGTATCAGAATTAACGAAAGTTATACAAACTAATACTTACATAGATATTCTGAAACTGAAACACATTCATCGCACGAATATTGGTTCCAAGGCGGAATCGAACCTCTAGAAGCATCAGACAGTAGAGCCAAATGATCAATCTATCATCAGTGTTAATCGCATAGATAAAGATTTATTGAAATTAGACCATTGATTTCTTTAGGTCACTATGCCATCTTAGTAAGGTCGTGCCGTGTGATTTAAGATTAAATATTGTTAATAATAATAAAAATCCCAATTTTATTTAACATCAAATACAGAATTTATCATTCTGTTTTTGATAAAATACCTAGAAGAACATGAAAGACTTTTTACCTTATAGTATAAATAACAATATAATGTTATGTACTTAATCAGAATATTTATCGTATTGATACCGGTTTGGTATTCAAAATATTATTGTCAACAATTCGTATTCACGATAATGTAATTCCGCAAGAAAATTCCATTGTTGAGTGGCTTGAAATTGTTTACCACATACCGTGCTGGGAATTACGATCATTTCGCGAGATACATTACTTATTTAGTTAAAGTCACCAGTTTTGGATTGGCTTGCCTAATAGTTTTGAGGCAGATTGTTTCACATATCTCCTATAATGAAACATGTCAAATGATAATTCAGACAACCCTCTAGGACAGGCTTGACCATATAGAGAACCTGTGAAACTTGCGATAACGAGACAGACAACATAAATTCTGGCCACCAAGCAAGTTGTAATCATGCAATTGCATGTAAGTGCCTGAAAGTTTATCGCACGTCTGACCACACTCACGTGTGGCTGGGAACTCAATGGGAATTATTATCCAGATATCAAATAAAATCTTAAAGTTACTAATAAAGGCTATACAACGCTGTAGGTAAACGTTAGACCGATATCTTGCAAATTATCATGCTTAAAATACTAAAGGTGTTAACTTGAAAAATTTTAATGGGCAAAGACCAGTCGGTCCTCCAAGAAGTCCGCTGGAAAAAGTGCGCAAGACTAAAATACGGGGATAGAAGCTTGTTGGAACTACAGATACACGATAAACAGTTAAGAGACATGCTCTTTGGTTTTTAAAAGCAAGTAAGTGGCAAACCAACGAATTTTATGTTCGCAAAGTGGTTGAAGAAATTTAAAGACGACGAATGCTCGACATTATTATGTAGTAAATTGATTTAAGCTAAAATTAATATTGTTCAAAATATCATCTTATTAAATATTCTGTGCACCCTAATTCATAATAATGATGGAAAATTTAGAACTTAAACCTTCAAAATCAAACAAATGTGGACAAACATTAATGAGGATGCGAATAAAATCTCAATATTTTGTTTCAAATTCAAATTTCCTCCGGATGTTTTCGTCAATATATTTTTATCGCCTAACTTTTCGAAGCTGGTTATTACCGTGATGATATTGTTTAATAATTGAATGTTACATTATTAGTTACTATGTTGAGTACCATATCCAGCATCACTAGACTGCGCGCAACTGTCTGATTCACCAAAAAATACTACAAACCAACACCAAACAAGGCGATATCAGATATTTGTTTATAGACCTTGAATAAGCACCATCATCAAAACTTAATATTGAACGAGTCTCAACTTTTTGTCCATTTTCACAGCTTTCACACTACTTTTGAATCCCAACCCGGACATAGAAGCCCGAACTGAGAGATCAGATAAGTGCCAGCTCGCGTTTATCTGCTTCCTCGCGTCGTTATCACGATTCTGGAAAATCATTTACGTGCGCTTGGGTTTCCGTCCGCGACTCGTTTGTAAACACCGCCGTGTTTTTCGACGGAGCGTCAACTTACAGCTTCCACTAAATTTGAGGGCTGAGCCCGCTTTCTTGAAATTGTTGTTTTATTGCAAAACTTCGTTCCGTTTCATCTTTCGTTTATTCAAATATTATTCTTATGAAATTTTCTTTAGCATTCTAAGTTTTGTGTAATGTTTTATATCAATTGTAAAATTTGGGTCACTTCAATCGTCATTAATAATACTGAGCGATGAAAAAAAAAGATGAGATTAAACAATAATAACCAAAAGATTACTATACTCATAATTGTTTATCTCGGAAATAGTTCCGATAGTATCTAGTACCCAATATATTGGAGATTGGCATCGTTTAGACTGATTATGATAACAATAGTCTCAGAATTTAATATTCAAAATATCGATGCAGTTTTTAACTACACCCGAAGGCCAAATATTAATTTAATATCCATGGCAGAACTATGTTAACAAGTGAAATGAACACAATATAAAATAAAGTAGTCACTCACAATGATAAAGTGACAATCGTTGATAATACTGTAGATGGCACTAGAAACAAAACCGCTTATGTTGGTATCTATTAACAGATACCAATTTGTACTGGTAATAATGTTTCGTATAAAGGAGTTCTCTATCATAATATCTCTTTAGTATACGTTCGTGTTGTTAAGACCGTCGTTAGGTTAAATTGAAAATTCCCATACCACATTCCAATTTAGAGCTACTAATGCGTAAAGGAACGTTGGGAAGTCCACAGTCATGCTTATTTTACCGGCTGCGGGATGACCGCGCTCGCGGCGAGCCACGCTAGTCTTATTTTAAATCGATCGCTTTGAAAGCGAGCCGAGAGAGAAAAGCCGCCACTTCCAACGGACAAACATCCGAAGCATTTCCAACCTAAATACCCATCCTGAGCTAAATTTAATTGATTTATTTCGTCTCATAACTCGCATAATAAAGTAGTTTAGCGGCTAATGGGGTCCGCATTCACAATGAGCTGCTCGTAACGGATATGGTGATTATGCCAAACGCTGGGGCTGCCATTGTTCCCACACTAGTGAAATTCGCCAAATGTACTTGTTTGTCTAATTCAGTACCGCTGACGCATTGGAAACCGACCGAAGCCCGTCTCACGTGAGCGGCAGTCACGTACTACATTACCATAATATTGGAGGTTTATTTAATGTTCCGTCACGAATTGCTCTTTTACCGCAGAATTTAATTGCATGGAAAATTATTTCACGAGCCCAGGATTACTAAAACAAGCGTACAAGTATTCCCAGACGGTAATAGCGCGGTCCTGGCTTTGAAGCTGCATCATGTCCCTTTAATTACGGCGGAGCGGTGTTATCTCGTCGGTATCAGCTGAGCGGCGCGCGAGTGTGCGTGCCCCCTCCCGCCGCGGCGCGCCCCCCACCCGCCGCGCCAATCAGCTGATCGCAGTAGGTCGCGGCGCCACGCTGACACGCCGCCATCGCACCGGCACGGCCGACTCCGACCGACGACTGCCAAAAATGCATTAACCATACCCTTCGCGGCGTCATTTTAATCTCAAAGCAACACGAGATGTATAAAGCCGTCCATTCTACGTCGACCATCACGACTGTTTTTAAACCCGTCGGCGCGCTGACGGCTCAAAGGAAACGCGAACCTATTTATAATAATAATCTAAAATGTAGCTGAACGTTCCTTCCGGAGGCGAGACATGAAAGCGTTCCGATCCCTATCGCTGTCCCTGTCGCTCACCAGCCACAGATGACCTGCCAGAAAGGGACGCACGTAGGAGAGCTGAGCAGGACCGCGCTGTCAAGTTCGGTACTTAAAATGGCCGATGCTTGCTTAGTTTCGTGATCGCCTAGGGAGGGGGCCGATGTCGATAATATTATGTTTTATGACGACGGGTGGCGGGCGTACATAAATTGGGTTTTCGTTTTACGAGAGATAATACTGACGATAAATTATACTCGCATTTCGGGAATCGAATTCCATCCGGAATGTTTTTCCACTTTACACAAATTGGCCGCAGCAACGTCTCACTGTGTGCGTTCCGAGGAAAGAACCAATTACGGAATTGCTAGGCTGATTGTAAACGCGTCGTTATCAGACCGTGACGAAGGAGGTCATTATATTCCGCGATCATTTTTAATACTTCTCGAGTATGTTTTTAACTTATCTAAAGCCCCGCTTCGTGCAAATTTAACTTTCATGATTACAGTTACCGCAAACTTTACCTGCGGTCGCTTGGCAATTTGTGGACTAAAAAAGCCCCTTATTTCATTCAATTTCTCGACCAAATTGCTCCTCGAAGCGTCTACGCCGGTTAATTACTACACTAATAAACTTACAAAATAAGAAAATGAGTCACGATTTCCTCGGGGAAGATTACGTTTCTTTCTGTAAATTACGGTTGTAGAAACGAGCAGAAGTTTTGTGCGCCCCAAGATGGCTGCTCTGCTAAATCTGAGCAGGCACAGTATCAAAGTCATAAAAAGTAACAATAAAGTTTTTACTGTCGCAACGGAGATAAAATAAATAACAGGCCCGCTCTGTCGCCATGGTGGGATGTAATCGTTTCTCTTATGAAGAGGCATGGAGGCTGCGGAGCGATGCGGCGGGCCGAGCCGGGGCGGCGCGGGGCGGCCCGCAATCATCCATTAGTCTCGATGTTTATTTCGTGTTTATTACGTGGATGCTAATTTAACGCCGTCGCTCGCTCTGATGTCGGATAATGGAGTACATTCTCACAAGGCTGTGCGTGAGTCGGTAATAGCCGATTTTCCGCTCGCTACATAACCTCACCAAACCTCTGCGTGCGACTTAAATCTATCTAACTGCAACTTAATTAGGCCCGCTATGGCTAATTGCCGAGACGCTCGCCTGAATGTAACGAATCATTATAATCAACGTTTTATTGTAATGGCTTCGTCTGAAGTCTTATTTCCCTGAATAGCGTATGAATAATTCCCAACAGTCATTGTGGATTATTCACGACTCATTGTGTATCTTTCAAAGAGAAAATAAAACATCGAATGAATGAGTTGCTGGGCTTTTGTCTACCGAATAGTTTTGAAACGCGTCGAGGCTGTCTAACAATACAAATAAATTTCGAAAAAAAAAAACAAAATGGTCACTTATTCTATTGTGAAGGCTGTTTAGAGTTGCAAGTAGGTTTACGTACGATTGTATCTTTGAAATAATTGAAGTCTTGCCAGCGTTATTCCCAAGTCTAGAATAATGGCTCGCAATTGGTGATTAATAACCATCGTTATTCGTTTTAATTATATATTTTATTACAATTAATTACACATCTCTAATGGTCTTAAATGATACAAAGTCTATTCAATTTTGTATCTACAATTGCATCATTACGTTAATACAGTTAGTTCATTAATTTTCTGCATTAGCTGGACGATTTAGTATGCGTCATTCTGCTAAATTAATTGTTGAATAATTGATTAGAGCTGCAGATTACAAACAATTATTAGGATAAGCGTAACAAAAGTTTTCAAATTTAATCTACATTGATGAAGTAAATAATTATGTTTCAATATCAGATTTATACATTGACGTCACTGAAGATTCGACTATTGGACAAGATGTATTATTAAGCCTTGTAACTTGGCAATAATACGATAGGTAGCTGATAATATTTATAACAACATTTTCAATCTCAAAATTAGATACTGTCTTAATTATCTTAACATCTTCAAAAAGAAAGTTATCATCGACGTCAATAAGTATAAAACTCAAACTGTTTGCGTCACAAGATATAGACGTGTAAAGTAGAAAAAAATTAAACATTATTCAAATTTCACTTTCAAAGATTTTTTGAAATAATGTTAGATCTTAGTTCATCCTTCTCAGTTTTATCCATTAACGTAATAGTAATAACGAATTGGAAAGTAAGTAATACATTATGAGAATAAACAACATTTTATCAAAGCATTACGTTTAGATTTTCCAGGTCAACTTTATGATGAAAAAGTAGTTTAGATAAAGTACCTGATTCATGTTCGCTCTGGAAATAACAATGAATCAAACAAGTTTTCGCAGATTCACATTAATATAATGTGTTCAGCAGATACAACTATTCAACCTAATTGCCTATCTTGATGTCGCTATGCAAAATAATTTGAAATTAAATCACATGCCACAGCAAATATAAACTCGGTCAAAATTTACATTCTGTGAATAGCTATTGTAAAAAAGTTATCGTTAGGCGCAAATCAGTTCATTCCTTTATTGCTCTTATCTGTTGTGCTTCAAATATTTTAACTGGAGCATTGCCTCCGGGTTCTTAATTAGTTTCGATGTCAGCCTATCCGAGATATTTTCGGTCCACTTTTATCGCTACTGAATTAATAGACCAATAATTAATATTATGACAGAGTTTAATTACTTTGCAGGACTAAATTATCTTCCTGCAATTTAATAATTCACTCACGCTCGTTAATAAGCTGGTAGTTTAAAAACTTGTTAAAGTTGAATTATTTATTGGCGTCTACAATTGCAATCGTTGGACGAGCATGAGGCAATATATCAGTAATAAATGTACATGTTTACATCTAAGTAGTTCTAGTTCTGACACATTTGAATTACGAGTAAATTTTGCAGCGAACTCATCTCACTAATTTCAATTTATATTTAGAACAGGTTTATCTTGGAGATGGTGCTTTTTAACAATAGTAAAGATATCTTATTAAACATTTTCAATGTATATTCAACATTTTATGGCAGTGGATCGCTTTAATATCAGTAATGTTTATTACTATACTTTCATTCGCTAATGCGTCTATTTATCAGCATTTTAGTTTACCAAACAAGTTCTGAATGTATAAAATCGATTGAACACGTGTAGTCTATTAATAAATATCCAAACAGTGAACAGAGTCGACCATATTGAATGGAAAATTGAGATAAAACCTGTACAGCTTTTCTGTTCAGATGTAATGGGTGCTTTACTTCCTTTGCCGTCAGTAGCAGTAATCGTATCATAAACAATGTTATTAAGATTCCCGTTACTCAAACATTTATAGTTATGACTGTGTTTTGCCGTTTAACGGATATATACCTTGATAAACTGCAGGTCTTTTTGTAATGATGTTACATATAAGACTATTGCTTTGAAAATAACGGTTAGCCTAAACTCCTCAGCCAATTATACTTACGGCAAGTCAACATCCAAGAATGAGACATAGCCATTGTTGCGGTGGTCTGCTCGCATGACATCCATGAACATTCCATTGTGTGGCACTTGGGCACTGTACTGCATACGTATACGTGGAATCACTGTCCGCACACACTCACACACACGCGCCCGGCGCGCCTCGACACCGATCCTCGCCGATTGGAGATAAATAAAACGATGCATTAGGGATTTTTGTAAAAAGATAGTTATATTTTTGGCATTGGACTATGACACAATATAATACTATGATATGCTAAGTAAGCGTTTTATAAAGACTTTTACATGCCGAATATTCGTTAATCAGACTATTCATCAGAGGACTCTTTATATATATAATTTTAACAAACATAACCGCTTACAAAATGAGAGTAGAGATACGTTTCTAGTTTACCGCTCGGGACTGCTCTAGAACTCATCACCTATTCGAAAACATAACTATTTCTAGTTTTATTCGTAATATTTTTCTCACTTTCATTTTTTTTACTCTATAGGTACATATTATTATAATACAATTTTTGAACATATATTTATCGATATGATATCTTATACAGAAATACGCAACGAATCGGCGACGGTACAATAATTTAATCGTGAAGCGTCGGTTACTGCGTTTGCGAATAAATATTTTCGTTGGTGGGTATGCACTAGTGTGGCGGCGGGCCGGCGACGTCGCCGAGCCCGCCGCTCCTCGGCGAACAACACATCATAATCGTCCGGTACAACAACACATAAATCAACGTTTAAACAATATCAACGTACATAGGTACTATTTGGTATTAGGTTTGTCCGCGAACGCGGCGACGCTTCGCCGCGAACACAACACAAGGCGACGGCGTCGGCGGCGCCGCATCGACGTCGCTGACGCCGCCGCCGGCACTTATCACTCTAACTAATTACAACGAAACATCACAGAGACCGGTCCCGCCCCGGCGCCGCTCGGCTACATGTAGATCGGGAGCTGCTGCAGAGCGCGCTTGTCGAAGCGGTCGTAGGGTGCGGCGGGCGGCAGCGCCCGCGCTATATCACAGTCGAGCGCCTCCGGCGGCAGGTACGGATGCGGCTTGAGCCGCGCCCGCGCCGCCAGCTTGCCGCCGCCCGCCGCCGCTTCGGGCGCGTACGACTCGAAGCGGTAGCAGGCCAGCGCGCGCGGCGGGGGCGCCTCCTCGCCCAGCCGCTGCCGCTGCGCCTGGGCCGGCTGCGGCTGCGGCGGCGGCGCGGGCGGCGCCGGCGCGGCCCGGCAGCAGCGCCGGGGCTGCCGCGGCGCGCGCGACCTGCTGGTCGGCGTCACCGCTGCAGCCGCCGCGACGTCTCCTCTCGGCAGGTTGTTCACGAACGGCACTCGCCGCAGGCTCTCGAGCCTCCGGAAGTGCGACGGGTGGATCATGAGCAGCGGCTCGATCTTGACGCCCTGCGGCGGCTTGGCACAGTCGGGAAGCTCGTATTCGATACTGCAGTCTACGTGTAAAGGCACCGAGTAGTCCTTGGGGGCGAGCGAGGCGGGCCGCGCGTCCCGGCGGAAGCGGTCGGCGGCGGCGAAGTCGGCCTCGCCGCGGGCGTAGCCCGTCATTGCGGGCGCGGCCTCACGGCATGTGCGCCGCGGGGCGCGCGCCGATCAGCTGATTGTGCGGGCTTCGGGCGCGCGGACGTGCGCGCAGTGTGGCGGCGGCCGCGAGACTGGCGCGGGCTGGCGCGCGCCTGCGCACCCCGCGCCCCGCGCGCGTCCCCTCCTCGCCGTTCATCCCGGCCCCGCCCCCCGCGGGATCCCGCCGTCGCGCCGCCGGGGAAGCCTTCGGTTGCGGATCGAATCGGTCCCGCGGAGGCCCGCGTGGCGCGACGGTGCCGGTCGGGCCGCGGCGGCCGGCGGCGGCGGCGGCGGGCGCGGCGGGGCGCAGCGCCCTCGCCGTGGAACACATCGACAGATCGATATGGACGGCGACGGCTCGTAACTAGCAGCGTCGAGTGGTGCGCAGAAATGCACTACGCACGCTGAGTTTACGATGTCGCGCGGGGGAGGGTGCCAGCCGAATGTCAAACAGCTGACTACAAAGACATTAAACAAAACAAGAGGTTATGTCTATTGATAACATCTTTTTAGGTTACTTTTAAGAGAAAATTATATACAATGTAGGAGGGATGTATTTACCAAGTGAAAAAAAGTGATATGAAAAAGAAAGTCATGGTAATACAAAAGCAAACTGTACTTACAAAGGACGTTGACTTAGATTGGTCAATCTAACAATAGCAGACCTAATCTAGATTTGAGTTTAACCTATTAATATTGGGTTTTGGGAGTCAATGACAAACTTATTTGTTGGTACTAAACGATATCTTTATTAAATCGTTTTATAGGAGAGTACGCATGTTTACAAATGTACAGTTAGCAGAGCAACAAGACTCACAGACAGAGCCAGACTAACTATCTGAGTCAACAGACTCCACAAGACGAACCGGCCGAGTCGACAAGACTCGCTGGCATCTCAAGACTTACTAACTTCTCAAGACTTACTAACAGAGTGATCCCTCAGGATTCAAGGTCGAAATATGTATTCGTAAAATGAACCTTATTAACAAGTGCAACAAGAGGAACTCTATTACTATGCAATTAAGTGCAGATTAGCATGGGACGAGTTTGAGTTATTTTTGATGTATTCCAACACGCCCCCTCAAAAATAAATTCTAAACTTAAATAAAATAATTTACAATTATCATGTACTCTCCTATTGACTGGGAACATTTCTATTGGCCCAACATTCGTTGCAACGAGGATTAGGGAAACCAGTCAAAACCTAACCAGGCCAACAATATTAATTAAATTCTAAATCTTAAAAATCTCACTTATTACAAAGAATCACTCTTATACATAGTCTTGAAAAACAAACAAAATTAGAAAATTACAATACGCCTAATTTCATTCTCAATTCTGAGAAGCGTAAGGTCGCCAATGACTTTGTCAGCACATCAGCCAGTTGATTACCTGTGGGAACATAAACCATTTTAATAACATTTTTCTCAACCTGTTCCCTAGAAAAATGATACTTTACATCAATATAGGTACTTTGATCGTTTGTGACATGTTGGGTTGTTAGCAATGCTTATGCATCCATTGTTATCCTCATAAATAGGAATAGCACCAGGTACCTCAATATTTATGCTGGTCATTAAAGCTTTTAACCACAAAGCTTCTCTAACTGCTTCAAACAAAGCCATATACTCCGCTTCCGTAAACGAAGCTGCAACAGAAGTCTGCCGCTTTGTTTGCCAACATATTGTGCATCTTTCAAACAATTGAAACAAATAACCACCACGGGGTTTTTCTAAATAATGCACAACCAGCCCAGTCAGAATTGGAATAACCACTCAATATGTCACTATAATCATTGCGAGTGTAAATTTATGGTTCCTTTTAAATATCGTAACACTCTTTTCAAGTGTAACCATAAGGCCTCGCCGTTTTTGCTAGCAAATCTGCTAAAAATGTTCACACAAAAACTTAGGTCGGGTCGTGTGCACAACATGACATACATCAAACAACCGATTAGGTTTTTACAAGGGGCACTTGTAATTTCACACGAATTCAAAGCTGATTTTGAAGCTTACTTTAGTTTCTAATGGCATTTTGACAGATTTATAGTCACTCATGTTGAACTTTTATAAGACATATGTAACAACTTTGGTCCAAAGTGACCTTTTTTGCTGTCGTTTCTTGTAACTTTTATTCCCAAGAAACAATTTATGACTTTCAAGTCAACCATTTTAAACTTTTGCAATAAATAACTTTTGAAACTATACATGCCGATCATATTACGACATCAACAGACACCACACACAAATGTTTTTATGAATGTCACATGTGTCTAGAAAATAAATGCATCGATCAGCAGATGAGCATCGAAAACCTTTTTCAATCAAAGCATTTCAAACGTTTTCAAACCATAAAGCTTTCTTTAATTTGCAGACTTTATTTTCTGCCTTAGGTAGACCTTCAGGAATTTCCATGTATATTTCCTCGTTAAGGTCTCCATTCAAAAACGCTGTTTACACGTCCATTATGGTGGACAAGTAAATTAAATTGATTCGCAAAAGCAATTATATACCTGAAACTTGAAATTCTTGCGACAGGTGCAAAAGTTACATTGTAGTCAGTCAAATACTCCAGACTCTTGCCACTAACCGAGCTTTATATTTTACAGGTTTCCCAAACTCATCATTTTTAATATTAAATAACCATTCACAACTGACAATATTTCTGTTCGCTGGTTTCGACACAATTATCCACGTATTATTTTCAATCAGTGAATTAATTTTATCAGCTGTAGCATTTTGACATAAATACTTGTCATCCCTTTATTCGATTTCTTTATATGACTTAGGTATTTTACACACTAAAGAATTAGCAAACAATAAATAGCTCTCAGAAATATCATCGTTTTCGTTATATGAAATAGAAGACATGTTTTTTTTTTTATTTATCCGTTTACTTCGTCTAAGCTCGTGTGAAGTCGCTTTGGTTGGGGACGTAGTCAATGTATTCTGTAATGAAGAGTAGTCTGAAACTGTATGCACATCTGTTCCGCGAACAGATTTCTTAGGCGGTGGACCTAATGGTACCGTTTGTGACATTACATTATTATCTGATTTCTCTATATCAGACATGTGTGATTCTCCATAATCACACCCGTCAGAGGTACTACCAAGCTTACTGGAACTTTCAGACAACATTCTTTCAGTATGCTTGCCGGAATTAACTGAAGTTATTCCCCCAGGCTTTAAAGGCCTGAATGATAAGAAATTAATCTCATCCACAATTACATCTCTGACTCACAAACTTATCTTCTACCACATCCACACCTTGTAGCCATTCGGTTCAAAGCCAACCAAAATACCTTTTAAAGACTTATCGTCAAACTTGGCTTTCCTCACTTTATTGTGATAATATACAGTCGAACCGAAAACCTTCAAATACTTTGAGGTCTCTTACCATGCCACAATTCAAAAGGTGTAACAAACATTTTCAGTGCCGTGGTGGCGCTAATATTGATCAAATATGTACCAGTCAATACAGCCTCACCCCAGAACGCCTTATTTAATTTAGCACCCGAGATCATAGCTCGACTACGTTCTGTAATTCTCATCATCCTTACCGAGATACCATTCAAGGAAGGAGTATGAGGCACTGACATGTGGTAGGATATACCCCTGTGCAAACAATACTCTTTCATCTCATTAAAAAAAATGTTTACCACCATTGTCACAGTACAAATTGACCAGTCTCAAACCAAAATGAGCTTCACTTTTTGCAACAAAGTCCCGATAGCAAACAAAAACATCTGTTTATGAGCTTTTATATACGTTGCACAATAGTGCGTGTACTCATCAATAAAAACAACAAAATAGTTTTTGTCGTCAAGGGTCGTGGGCGTGATGGGACCAAAGACGTCTGAATGGACATTAAATAGAGGTCGACTTACAATTTTAAACTTATTAAATGGCAAACATGATTGTTTTCCATTTATGCAATCTTCACACAATTCATCATTAGGTGATATATTATTTAACGTTTCAGTATCAGAAAACATTTGCTTACTTTTGATTTGCATAAACTTAGATTTGCCAATATGGTCTAATCTTTTATGCCATAACGTGTAATTATTGTTCACACCTCTATTTAACGACATAGACGTATGTGAAGCATTACTGTAAAGCACAAAATTAATACCAATCAAATTGTTCATTGACTCACCCTTTGTTACCAAATTCTTACCCACATCGTATATCTGAACGCTGCCATCTTTGTCAAATACAACAGTCATACCAGCTTGTTGCATTTTCTATACTGATAACAAGTTGTATGGAATATCAGAGCTAAATAATACATCCTGTAGTATTCCCTTTATGCCAAGGCTAGTCATAACAGGTAGATTTCCTTTCTTTGTAGTTCGTACATAAAGGCTACGTGCCGTATTTAGCAACCGAAATAGCGATGGGTTGTTAAAGGGTTTCAAAGTGTTGAGCCAAATCTTGTCTGTTTATCAGGTGATCGGGTTTCAAAGTGTTGAGCCAAATCTTGTCTGTTTATCAGGTGATCCGATGTTCCTGAATCCAAAATGAAGGTAATATTGTGCTCATCGTTTCCCATACGGTCATCAATGTCATCTCCAGCCATGAAGGCAAATGATCTATTTGAAGATTTCTCAGTATCCGCAGACATCTGGACGGTTTGAACCATTCTATTGTTGTAAGGTAGTTTTTTCTTATAGTTTTTATTCAAATTGCAAGTCCTTTTGAAATGTCCAGACTTGCCACAAACATGACATTTCATGTTTTTGTACTTGTTGAAGTATTTTTTAAGAGCAGGTATTCTATTTGCTATGTGTTGTCTACTTCTTGAGAAATTTGAACTTTCTGCCTGTTGAATTTTCATAGAAGTAGGTATGCTATGCTCTTCCTTTCATAGATGTTACTCAATTTTGAAAGGATTTCTTTTGCGGTACAGTTTTCGGTGATAAGTCCGAGAAGACTGTCTGCCAGTTATTCAATGATAGTATTTTTTTGCCACATTTTCTTTCTTCTGCCACTCCTGCGTTAATTCACTTGGTCGAGTTCTTTTAATAATTGTCTGATTCTTAATTTTCAAATACTATACTTTTCACCATCGAACAGCCTAATGTTTCTTTTCAACGCAGAACGGTCCATGGTTAAAGTCAATTAAAACGCACAGCGAAAATAACATAAAGTTCACAATTAACGCGCACACAAGTGTCACTGGTAATTCACTTAAAAATGTCTGTGGCAATATTTCAAACAAAAAGTTCTCTAATATACTATTATTACATTTACTTTAAATTACTGCAATGACTGGGCCCATAACCTATTGGGTTTTGGGAGTCAATGACAAACTTATTTGTTGGTACTAAACGATATCTTTATTAAATCGTTTTATAGGAGAGTACGCATGTTTACAAATGTACAGTTAGCAGAGCAACAAGACTCACAGACAGAGCCAGACTAACTATCTGAGTCAACAGACTCCACAAGACGAACCGGCCGAGTCGACAAGACTCGCTGGCATCTCAAGACTTACTAACTTCTCAAGACTTACTAACAGAGTGATCCCTCAGGATTCAAGGTCGAAATATGTATTCGTAAAATGAACCTTATTAACAAGTGCAACAAGAGGAACTCTATTACTATGCAATTAAGTGCAGATTAGCATGGGACGAGTTTGAGTTATTTTTGATGTATTCCAACATTTAAAGTCTGAACAATGGAATAAACTCATAAGCTGACATATCAAGCAAAGTTTAGTACCCACCCATGGGTTAAGACTTTAAGAGATTAGAAAGCCGATTACTATTTCGTGCTTCACCTCTTCCAGTTTTTGTTAATCCCATGGATTAACTTTTAATTACGATAAAAACTTACGACTAAACCTAATGAGAGGGTGATAAATAACGCAAACTTTTTACAGAGAATAAAAAGCAGATTTTCTCAATTATCTCTTATAGATTACGCTAAAAGTCTTCCTCCACTAACAAAAAGTTAATTGAATACTTGTAACATGAGTGTGTCCGCCGGCTGAGATTGCCCAGAGCAATCTTAGATTATGTTCTCCGTATTAAGTTTTCGTAATAGGATCTGTTCGTGTCGGGGTCTAGGGAGACATGTGCTCTCTATCCGGACACGTTTCATGTCGATATCATTTTGTAACATGCAGTGAACATGTCATGTTTCGCAAAGTAACTGAGAAGAAAAATAAGTAAGTAACACGAGTAGATTAGATTAATAAGCTTAGGTATTGTATTTGGTAGGTAAAATAATAATTATGGTATAATAAGCGGAAACATAGACAAGCTAAAATTTAATTATCGTTGTAAAACCGCGCTACGAGTACTTATAGTCAAAAATTTTGCGACTAGCTTTTTATAAAAAAACCTAATTAGATACAGCTACCGGTTATAAAAAAGCGGTATTATTCTATAGTCCATTTCAGCTAAGAAGAGCCCTGTGACACTTCGATTTTTGACACTTTTAGAGATGTCTATAATGAAATGATTGCAATTGTTTCTGGTAATCGATAATACTTCCTAAGGAAATGGAATCGATTTTTTTTATACTAACAGCAACCCACATTTTGCCAAAAATAACAAAAACAGCAACAAACAACAGCAATAAAAGTCAACAATAACAAACACAACAACAAAAAGTAACAATAACCGAACACCACGCAAATACAACGAAAACATAACTCTCATACAAGTAGACTACTGGCCCGTGTTGAAAAAATTATGGGTCATTTGAACCACCAGATGACCTATGTAGAACGATATAAGAGCATAAAATAATAAGATTCAGCATTATGCCGTCACTTGTAAGCTGTCCAACTGAGTGCAGGTGAGAATTCAAAAGTGCAGGTAGAGTGGGTATATTTTGGTCATATATTTTTGTACGGCATTCTTACTAATCGATAGATCCATGAAAAATAATAAGACAACGCATAGTGCCGTAAAAAAAAGGTGGTCCAAAAAGTCGGATTTTCTTTTTGATTTTCCGACAATTTCCAGGGTGAATTCGATCATTTGATTTTGTACGGCATCAGTTTCATGCTATTTCAGGACTGCTTCTAATACATTATTCCGCAACGCCGTACAAAAATCATGCGACAAGGGGAAAAAACCGAGGGTTGCAACCCCCTCTGTTTCTGTGGTCCAAGGGGTGATTTGACACAACATCAAATTAATTTATTTCGAAAGTATTTTATGCATAGATAATATTTTTTCATATGCCGTACATTTTCGTTGGTTCAAAGGGGAAAACCATATTTTGTATTATCATCATTATTAAATATATCAATTTTTTCTTAAAAATAATTGTTTTATTTCTTCACATCATTACAATGAAACAAATCAATTATATATATGTATCAATAATGTTCGAAGTATATAGTAAACCAAAAAGTATACAAAACTGTTGATGCTGTGGTTGACAGTTTAAATTTTTGGATATAATATACACACCGTTTCACTTAATAGTGATTTAATCATATTATCAATTGTTCTCTTCAAAAATATGTTAATGCCGTACTGTATCAGATGGCCATAAAGTACCCTTTAGATAGTAGCGTCATTTTCATCAGCCTAAAAGATAGGTATGGTCTGCATTAAAATGTACGGCATAATTTTTTCCTAATTTATTTATGTTAATACTATTTAAAACATGGGATACAATGTAGAAAACTGCTATATTTCATTAATGTATGATATTTAAATTTCTTCAATAATTTGAAAAATTACAGTTTTTGTGTTCCTCTATAATTTTTTTCAGAACAGTTTCTTTTGTATAACAATTGTATTTTACAATATCATGTTAAAAAAAAAGTTCCCGTACAGGATCAAATGATTTTACACCTTTATAAATCAAGAATACGATGAAATTAAGATAATTATTGATATACATTCAAATGAACAATCATTTTTTGACGGCATTATTTTTAATAGTACTTTTAAGTGTCAGATAATGTTTTGGAACCAAAGCCGTACTTTTTCAAATCACCCCTTGGACCACAGAAACAGAGGGGGTTGCAACCCTCGGTTTTTTTCCCCTTGTCGCATGATTTTTGTACGGCGTTGCGGAATAATGTATTAGAAGCAGTCCTGAAATAGCATGAAACTGATGCCGTACAAAATCAAATGATCGAATTCACCCTGGAAATTGTCGGAAAATCAAAAAGAAAATCCGACTTTTGGACCACCTTTTTTTTACGGCACTATGCGTTGTCTTATTATTTTTCATGGATCTATCGATTAGTAAGAATGCCGTACAAAAATATATGACCAAAATATACCCACTCTACCTGCACTTTTGAATTCTCACCTGCACTCAGTTGGACAGCTTACAAGTGACGGCATAATGCTGAATCTTATTATTTTATGCTCTTATATCGTTCTACATAGGTCATCTGGTGGTTCAAATGACCCATAATTTTTTCAACACGGGCCAGTAGTCTAAAGGCTGATGCACTCGTACTAATCCGATTATCGAGTATTCGCGACATGGCCGCCGATTATGACATGTCGCAGCTCTATGTTTTTTCCACGTTCCGTTACAAGTAATACGATGTGCATAGGATTGTTTTAAAAAAAATTATTATTTTCTATTCCATTAAATTAAAGTAAATGATACTGTTTTTGTTTTATAACTTTGAGATGTTATATTGGAATATTTTTTGGAATAATGCCGCAATTAAATGAAAAAGATAAACAATAAAAATATTTTTCATTGTCAAACATAAAATGCGTAGTTCAGAACGCGATGAAGTGTCACAGGGCTCTTCTTAGCTGAAATGGACTATAAGTACCAATGTAATAATTTTTGATAAGGCATTTTATTGAAGTTCAGAATCCAGAAACCACTTATATTCCAGCATTCAGTTGTAACTGCTTAATTACTCATTAAGTTAGGTCACAAACTTTTACCGTGTTTCTTAATGCTTACAAATTTTGTTGTGAAGGTGAAAAGAACTTAATTTTATGTCGCAGTCTTAAAAATAACTACGTATAAGGAAAGGATTAACGTTCACAGTCCGTGGTTGGCTCCAAATACCTTGAAATTGGTAATCACCTTAAATTTTAAGAACTGGCTTTGAAATGTTATTATCATAAATTTTACCTATTTCACGAATCGTAAAGTTTGTTATGTACGTGAGGTAAATACCTCTCTAGACTAATTGTCTTCTTTTGTGTGAAGAAATATAGAAAGGTATTGTAAGGTATTTACTAAGAATATGATACCTACGAGTATCATTATTCTAAATAAACTGGCATGAAAAACGTACTTAAAATGTGAAAAACGTTTAATCTATCCAAGGGCTGCGTTTGTGACAAACGGACCTACGGTTTGTCTGATGGCAATTAGCGTCAATGTATATAATACTAGCGGCCGCCCGCGACTTCGTCCGCGTGGAAAAGTAGCTTTTCACCCCCCTTTTAACCCCTTTTGACAGACAGAATTACTTTCGCATTTATAATATTAGTTAGGATGCTTAATTTTCAGATTCTGTATTAAAATCTAAAGGTATGCCCCCTTCCTGTATGAAAAAGAGGACTATATTATATAGGTGAAAGGAAGTAAGTTCGTTTAATAATCTAACTAATAAAACGAACAGTAAGTTCGTTTAATTAGTTAGATAATACCGCGATTAAACAGTAAAAGGTTTCTGATTTGATTGTTTGATAGCATTGTTGACAAATATAGACGCCACAATCATTTTAACAACAACAAAACCTTATTTAGGAATCATCGATCTAAACGGAAGACCATTTTTATGAAATTTTGTTTGTTATAAAATCAAGCATTTGGCATTTGATTGTACGTGAAGGTATACAATTTGTAACGATGATTAAATCATTAATACATTTATTGATGTTAATCATGAAACATGAATATTGTTTTAGGCCTTATCGCCATAAGGCCTAGAACAATATGCGCGATATAGGGTTGCGCCCACACCTAGCATCTGTCCTGTTTATTAATAAATTAAAATTAATAATAAATTATTTTCGCAAAAAAAGTATTGAAGCCACACATGATTATAATTACATATCTACTTATTTCAATTACATGTGTTTGTAAGAAATTATTACTAAACATTAATGTGATAAAAACTTTCGCAATTAATTTTAATTTCATTAATTTACAACCTTTGTAATGCGCATCTTTGAAACTCCTTGATTAAAACACAACAGTTTTTTCCTAGAATCAAAAAAGTAGTTAACTTGACCGAAAATCGTCAAGCTATCTAGGCATGCGTGATTGAGGTTTTCAATGGAATTTCCCTTTTGAGAAACTTTTAACGCGGTAGCATTTGCGAAATACGCTTAAAATTATTATATTGGTTATAAATTATAATTGGGGGAAAATATTTTTGTGGGATAGGTAGTTAGAGGTATCTGGGTAGAAAAAAGTACAAAATTATAATTACGTCGCATATAAATGATTAACAACGAAATTTGAATGGGGGGCTGCACGCGGGGATGTTTTTGATTTGAGGGGATTTCTCTTCAATACCTGATTTTGGAGGATTCCGGAACATACAAGAGTATGAAGAGAACGCAAGACAGTCATAGGGCAACACTGTCCCCGGGCTACTACGCAGGGAATGGGTACAATCATCTTGCGATAGCGCCACTCTAATGCAGCCGCTTTCGCTGGCATCACATCTAATCATGCCTTGTAATACACAGGGATGTGTTTGAATTATTTGTCACGTTGTTGTTGTTGTGTTGACGAAGGCCCTATACCGACACTATAGGGCCTATAGTGTCGGTAGTATCATTGAGTACTACTGACACAACGGGTCCTATGCGTGGCGTAAAAACATTTAGGGAATTACTTTTACAACGAATGTTACTCAGGTAGGTATTGGATTTTCAATGCAATGCTATATTACACAGGTTTAAAGCAATAGGTAATAAATTATTCTGATGATATTTTTTATGTGTTAAGTGGCAGACGAGCAGAGGGATCACCTGATGGTAAGCCGCCTTTTATAATAATGAATTGATTAAGCGATTTTTTGATAATTTTACATTATCGACATAATTATCACTTGTTTGAAAAGACTCATTCATTTGGCATGGCTTTGTTGTCAATCTCGGCGTGGTTCCGTGTAACAAAGACAGACTTTACGAAATGTATGGGAGACAGACACTATCATTATCAATGGCTGGTCCTCTGTGTTTAATTATTTTGTTACATAGGCTGTTCCTGATTTCCCACAACCCCATACAAGCAACAAACGCGTCCATGTACTGTGGTCCCCAGGCAATTAAGCAGAGTATTGAATTAATCTAGCGATGGCGCCGCTCCAGATTTACACAGACCGCTAATAATACAGCTACCTCACATTATAGCTACTTAGTTAATACAGCATAGCAAACCAAAATGGACAGTGTCAGACGTCAAAGTTTGCCATTTTCCTCTGAATCATGCACTATTTTATGTGATAGGTGGCTGACGAGCAGATGGATGACCTGTTGGTAAGCGATTGCCGCCGCACATAGACACTTGCAACACCAGTGGAGTCACAAGTGCGTTGCCAATTTTTGAAACCCCTTTTCTCCTATCAGGCGCTGCTTCACGCCCGTCTTCTGTGATCCCTTAGGTCGAGTCACCCCTCCTTCTATGATCGGAGGTCATCCGACATATCGCTGGTAGGCCGGAGTACCACAACAACACAAACCTTAAGAATTACCTCCCAGGAGGGGGGAAGCTACAATCAATGTATTGCGTTTAAACCATCCTCATTAAGAAAATGTTTGCTTCAAAACAGCGTGGGTAAATCTTCTAATATTTAGGTCCTATACAACTCAGACCTTTAAATTCCCCATCAGGTACCTAACTCACGTCTATGTACAAACGACGTAAAGTTACCTTAAGCACTTTGGACCGTCCTTATGTCTGAGATACAAGTGCTACTTTTGCACTGCGGGGGGTAACCTGCCGTGTCGCTGACTGTACTCTGTGGTCTCAAAGCCAATTAGCGGCGGGCGGATCGAATTAATTACTCGCTACACGCCGAGCCCCGGGTTGCCTCGTGTTCGTACACGTAGGTACGTACCTACACGAGCTCATCTATCAACTTTCCGGCCTCTCTGATAATCGCTAGTACACCATTATCGCTACGGGGCGCTATAATTGACATAGAAATTTAGGACATGACCGACGGTTTTGAGCCATCAATTAGTTGGTGTTAAAAGTAATGGGTTGAGAATAACATCCTTTAAGAACTAATTTTGTGACTCAACCTAACCTCACTTTACCACAAGTGATCTTTATATGCCAGGAAGATCTACATGACATGTATGTACGGCCACGTATGAAATTATACAAAACTGTATTTTTTTTCAATCTATTCTCATCTTGCCGTCAAACACATTAGGTTGAATATCAATTGAGTAAAATTGACAGATTGTGGTAACCTGATGAGAGGCAGTTTGTGCCTAAGAAATAAGAAGACGTTTATTGATCCCAACACAATTTTCTACATAGAAACAGGGAATAATCACACAGCATCCTAAATATTCCTAATATTATAAATGCGAAAGTAACTCTGTCTGTCTGTTACTCTTACACGCCAAAACTACTGAACGGATTTGAATGAAATTTGGTATACAGATGGTCTATACCCTGAGAAAGGACATAGGCTACTTTTTATTGCGAAAAAGGGGGTTGTAAGGGTTTAAAAGGAGAAAAAATCTACCCAAAGATACTATTCCACGCGGACGAAGTCGCGGGTAACAACTAGTGGTAACACTGCATCAGGCTGGTCCTTGAGAGACTGACGGCTCCATTAATAAAATATTATACCATGCAAACGCAAATATCCATGCTATTTACCTGGTACGACGAGATACAAATTAAATTGCCTCAAAAGATTATATCAAGCGCTTGTTCACCGTAAATTCAACAGCGTTGCACATCGCTTTTAATTTTCTTGAAGAAGCCCTGTGATACAGCTTCGTTTTCTGAGTAAGTAGGTCAGCTGCATGTCCTTGATTACATTTATAATATTTAAGTAGTGTAGTAAAGTCCTTGAGTGGAGACCGCGATTCGGTAAACGTAGTGTTGGACGCCCTGCGACAAGATGGGATTACATCCATTTCATTAATCGTGGGAGAGCCACGCTTCGGCATGAATGGGCCGGTTCGACCGGAGTAGTAGCACGGCCTCACAGAAGACCGGCGTGAAGCAGCACCTGCGCTGTATTTCGCCGAGTGAGGGTACCGAAGGCTCAATTGGGCGAAAGGGGGTTAAAGGTTGGCAGAGCACTTGTAATCGTTTACCATCAGGTGATTCGTCTGCTCGTCTGCCACCTATCACATAAAAAAGTATGTAACAGAGCATTCTTTAAATGCTATGTTCAATATTTCTGAGTCAGTAGCTTCCATCATCAGCATCAACTGGAGTATATTTCAGTGCGTAAGAGCAACACCATTCTTTCGGCGCCGTCCGTCAGCGCATAGCCCGTCGCTTGCGCAACGCTCGGATCGAAAACAAATTCGAGTGATTACAAACACGCGCTTACGAACGATACAAACCTTTCAGCTGGAGGAAAACAAGCTGAAGTGGGCTCGAATAATTGGAAACATTTGAAGGAAACAAAGGTTTCCATTCTTTACCCTTTTTCAACAATCTCTAGCGATTCTTTTCTATTTCGCATAACATACATCAACATTCTATTAATTTTACCGCAGGTGCCATCTATAAGTACCATTTGAAGCTTAAGTCCCGTAACGAAGTGATGGCGGGCTACTAGTTGGAAATAAAGATTATATCACGCACTAAGATCATAAACATGAATCCTATGAAAAAAAATCTTAAGTGGCTCTCTTGCTCGAGAAACCCCCTCCTAAAAGTTTTGTTACGATATCTAATTTAAATTTATTTGATGGTAACTTGCCGATAGCTATTGATGTTTTAGCCACTGTCCGTCCATAGCACTCAAACCGAACTAAGTTAGCACCAACATGTTCATAAACTTTGTAAATAAGCATTAAACTACCCAATATTATATTTCATAAAGCATACAAATTCTCTGCAATATTCCACTCATAAAACCTGCACTGCGCGACCGTAATTCGGCAGCTGAAAAAACGTAAATTCAATGAATTTATATTAGCGTTGTCCGCGACGCCGTAAATACGCCACAAAATATGAACTGCTGTCTGTGTGACTCACGGCGTAATGTATGAGAAATGATGAGCAAGTAGGCAAGAGAAACGGCATTCTCCGTTCAGCAAAAGTGGTGCCAAGAGCGGCGTAATATTCCAAAGGTCAGTTTGCCGTTTAATGAGACTTTTCGCGCAAAAACTAAACATATTGTGTTAAAAGTAACTAATGTGAATTATAATTTACAGCTATTGTATAATTCAAAAGCAAATGTATCGTAAAACCAATGCAATATGATTAATGAAGCAACAATTATGGAAATACTGAATAATGACGGCGTAATGAACGCAATTAATATACTTAACACTGTTAGGAAATGAAAAAATAAATATTCACGTATATTCGAGGCAGTTTTTTTCTGTTTGCCTGTACTTGTTCAATAGAAGAATAATAATCAGCCCCATTCTTCGCTAGCTGACGAACAAGAAACATAACAATAAAAATTCAATTATGAAGTTTTAAATGAAGCACAAACAATATAGCCAGCGTTCCGTGACTGGATCGCAATTTAGTCATAGCCGAAAACTCATCTATTTTTAATATTGTGAATGACAGCCATAAAACGGTTTAATAAAAAAAGTTAGTCATATGGCCCGTTGGCCGTTAGGCATTATTAGCTGATATATAAACGCTCTCATTCAGACCGTCCGCGTCATAAACGAGTGGCTTTGAGGAGCGTTTATTGCTTCGATAACTATAAATTAGATAAGTGGCGTGCCACGCCGCCTATCGGCATATTTATGAAGTTTCGGTAAGTGCCGCGATAGTAGCGGGGTTAAGTTCAGGCCAATTAACATTTATAGAGATTTGTGTTTATTGTTGCGCACAAATGCTAAATGAAAGGCAAATAGGTTTCTACCGAGCGGTAAATGGTTTTCGAAGCCTATGTATGCAACAGCGACGTTGTGAAAGGGTGATAATGTCACTAGATCCTTTTGACGCTATTCAAAAACTCATATACCTATTCAATAATACAAAATCACCAAGCTATTTTTGCAAAATAAAAACTAAACAATTGTAATCCTAATACATTATTACTCATGAACAAAGTATTTATTTTTACTGAATTTCATCAAGGCTTCTACTTTCATAAATTAGCTAGTCTATAGTGAAAGAAGGAACATAAAGTATTACCATTTTAATAAAGAGCATGAATAGCAATCTGGGTCGTCACGAAAAGGTTGCAAGGGCAATGCGAATCCAAGAGAGCTGTCGTAGATATTTTCTCTTATAACTAGTCTGTATAATTAGATTCTGAGAACTATTTTGCAATCGTTCGTTTTCAATTCGTACAAATTATGTTGTTACGTATGTTCAAAAGTAATTTGTCAATTACTATCATTTGACATGGTCGGGTACCCTCAGTACTACAAAGGAATGAATGCATTCAATTTTACCATGACACAATTTATTTGAAGCATCTAAATTGATTTTCTTTTTATAACTCAACAATCTTCTTAGCAATGCACAAAAGTAATTTATTCAACTTTATCAATAACATTATCGCTTCAATCAAACCCATGTCGCAATCAAAGTTTATTGAAAGTTTGACTAATGCTTATAAGAGTCCCGCAAGGATGAAAGCTGGGCCCCTATTGTTAAATGCTATGGGAAACTGCGAGGGAAAAGAAATAGATGCCTCCTTTGTTATATAGCAATTATTTGCATTATAATTTGTGTTGCTATCTATTTGAAAATCTGCAGTTTACCGAACGAGGGTGAGCGCAGCCCGGGGCGGTCTTTGTAGCTTTGTGCCCTTTTTTTGAGTCCCAAATAATGAAGCGGGTCCTAAAACCGATTTATCTTCATGGATTGTAAATTTTAATAAATGAAAAAAATCACGCTTGGAGTCCGCTTTAAATTTATTTTTTTCAAATATTCCGTGGGGAGAAACTGTAATTTGGCAATCTCAGCATTTGTAATGACGCAATTGAATAGATATTCGGTTTTGTGTTTCATTTATAGCAATATGATTCAACGAATTAGTGCCTACGTCTAAACTATTACGCAAATCAAATTCTTCAAGTAAACCTTGAATTAGGTGTGCTCATCAATAGTTTGTTAGATTTACAAAGTACAATTAGCACCTTTCAATTCGTTATTGCGTCGAGTTTAGATCGACTATAAAAATCGAGGTGAAATGTGACTTGTTCTCTAATGGGAACTAGTAGAATGTACCGACGCGAGTGTGGGCGCGCCGGCGCATATCAGATCAGAGATTAGGGCGTAATTATTCAAAACACCATTATTAGTGTTGATTAATGGCGGGGTATAAAAAAAACTTTGGGCAATCATCGTGCTTCGTTGGATATTGAATGAACAATGATTGACCTGGCTAATTGTTGTGATTGCAGGCCTTGTAAAGAGTGCACCAATAAGTTCTTACTTCGCGAAGTTTAATGTAAAAAAATACCCGATGTTGCTTTTTACATGTAATTTATGTCTTGTTAAGCATATTTTATCATCATGCTGAACAGAAATCATTTATGTGAAGTTATTTTATCCTCATCATTTACTTTATTTCCAGTTCGTGTGAGGTAAATTTTGCAAATTTTTGTACATAACTCCATTGTATCTTACATGAACTTAATCTTCATTAATAGCTGTATCCTTTTTAAAATCACCGTTCTTTGGGGAGGGTTATCATAAATGAACTGTTACTTCATGATATACAAAATAGTAGGCAGGGAAATGTGCGGCTGATAGTGTATAAATAAATGAATTGAAACAACACCATATCATTGATCTGGTCTAAACTAAGGCTTTCCTTTGTACTATGGTAACCGAAAACAACGAACACCCAGAAACACCTAGACCTAACACAAACATCTGTTTCATCAACAAACAGTATATTTCTGAGAAGCACCCAGCATCTGAAATCAGAGAAAGGTACGTAACCACTAAGCAAGGAGATTGATGCGAGTGTCCGCCAGGAAATTATGGCTATGGGGGGGGACTCAGCAAAGTGGGCGGATGTGGGCTGAAATATAATCATAAAGTTCGGGATGGTTTCTTTTATATTTGGTTTTATTATAGGTAATAATGCTTTATTGCTTTTTAACCGCCACGGAGTAATGCTTATGCGGGGTTCTTCCAGCTCAACAGACATAACCACTACCTGCTCTGTCAAAACCAATACTTTGACTATCTAAGTATTAATCAGACGGCATTGCAGATAAGATAATCACAAAACTACGGGGCCAAGGTGGGGTCATCCTAAGTCAAATCGTTTTTAAATAAGGCTTTATACTGTATGCTTAAATTTAACAGAGGTGTTATCGCTATGGCGATCTCTTTCAGAGAAACATACCGTAAAAGAAAAGTACAGTAAATTGAAAAGGGTAAGGTCAATCATTAAAAATCTAAGTAGGTATTTTATATACCTACTTAGATTTTACTTAGTCAATAAGTTATATTTTCTATTTATCTTTCTTTTAAAAAATCTGTATTGTGTATGTGAAAAATTAAAGTTGAAATAAGTACCTAAATGGTCGCGAAGGTCTTCCTTATACATAGTGAGTTATGTATTTCTCAACTCTGTCCACATTTATGTAAAAAGCAGCCTGTAATTTTTATTCAATAGATTCTCACCTTAATGTCAAACAGGTTTGGTTCAATATCAGTTAAACTTTTGACAAATTTCATTCCATTGTAGCAACCTGATGTGTCTCTCTGTTCTGTACAATGTTATCAACTTACTTACGATTGAAACTGACGTCAATGAGTAAGTATTTTCAAATACCACTACACATAAAATTCTCGTAAATTCGAAGAGGATGTCCAAAGTCGAGTACCTAGAGCGCGCTCCATAAAACAATCTGCGATTAATATTCCGATACCATTCCGTGGAACTGGCCGGCCCCGATGCGCAGACGCCGCGGATACCACTAACTCATACATCGTACCGGGAAGTATTAATGGACTCCTACATGGAGCCCATTAACATACTGGCGTTTAAAAAAGAAAGTCGCACTCTAGAAGTGAGCGAGTGACATATGCGCCTGGCGACGTCATCCGTAATTGCAGCCTGACCTACAGGCCAAAAATGTCGGCCCAAATTGGAAACCACCTACTGTCGTACCGCCTAACTCTGTCAACTTAGTGTGGAATCATAAATACATACACGATTCATACATACCACACAACCACACAAAAATACCACTTTACATGCATATCTAAATAAATTTACGTAGTCAGTATATAATAGTTATTAAGATAAATTATCTTTTATTATTTAATACAATAAGCAATTTAAATATGCAATCCATATAATTATAATCTAATTACCTGCTTTTAGTTATTATTTTCGACCTTTGCAACTATTACTATGTTTCAAAAATTATACGAATCGTTAAAGTTTCCTCACAATGTTTTAATAAGCACGGATAAATACGCACCACACGTATTTAAAAAAATCCAGAAGTGCATTTTCGGATTCGAACCACGACCCCTTATTGGAATGCGCGTTCCTATCCACTGAACTATCGCTCCTACTGCTAACAACGTAACCTTTAGGTCAATGTTCAACGCGAAAATAGCACGAGGATGTAGGGGAGATGGCCAGATACTGTTTATTGCACAAAACAATTACAGAAATTGGCAATAAAGATATGCGAACAAACTTATCTTATCACTAAACGATTTTTTACAGACAACCTTCAGGTAAAGGCAGGGATGCCGTATTTGGAAAGAGTTAAGCTGAAGTCATAAATTAGGGTCTACACTGAGAGTAAATAGTAGATAGATAACTTGACTAGCTGGATGGCGCATTTGGTAGTGACCCTGCCTCATACGCCAAAGGTCGTGGGTTCGATCCCCAACCTGTACAAACATCCGTGTGATGATCACTTGCGTTTGTTAGTGTCTGGGTGCTATAATGTGTATTTAAGTTTTTTTGTGATCCTCTGTATTGTGATATCTGTTACATAAGTGCTTAAGCTAATTAGTAGAATTTATAAATCTTTATTGCATAGAAACAAATACATAAGCACAGGAAATGGACAGCATACAGTACGTTTCGAATTTTTCGAACATTGTTCGGGTTTGTGAATCCGCATTAGGCAAGCGTGGTGATTAAGCCTAATCCCATCATAGTAGCGATGACATGATTTCTATGATGGAGGCCTTTGTCCTGCAGTGTGGGACAGTATATAAATTGATACTTTACTTTTACTAAAGATAGTGTTATTTATTGGAGGACATACTGATAAGGTGGCTTCGTTCTTTTTCTACCAATCTTTATCCGGCAGTTAATCTATGGACAGGTATAAGGCTGTCACTCCATACGAATGGGAGCGTTATACCATAGATATATCCTCGGATCAAGATTGGTCGATTCGGGCCTAAGCCTCGTAGCAACTTAATTAATGCTCGAGTTGACATGAACTTGTTCTTAGTTACATAAAAACGGGCGGACAGCCTAAACGGCGAGTTTCTCCCCATTAATTCCGCAAAGCTGTCTTGTCGCTGTTTAAACCGACGCAGATCGAATTCCCGGATAGTGGTGGGTAGTAAAATATGCGATAAGTAGACTCGTATGTACACTCGGCGAACAAGATTTTTTTATGTGATAGGTAGCAGACGACTAGGTGGTAGGCATTTGCAGCTGCTCATAGAGAGCCACACACCTGTGGAGTGATAAGTGCGTTGCCAACTTTTCAATTCCCTTTCCATCCACTGAGCCTCCGGTACCCTCACTCACTCAATGAAACACAGCGTAGGCATTCTTCACGGCGATCTTCTGTGAGGCCGTGGTATCACTCCGGTCAAGTCGAATCATGCCGAAGCTCTCCCACGGATGAATTAACAGTAAGTTCTTAACAACTGGTGACATTCGATAAGCGCATAGAAGACAGAGTGGCCAAGTATCAGTTTAAACGATTGTGACTTTGACTGACTTCGACAGTTAGGTGGGTGTCTATGAGCTTCGGCAAACGCCTACCATGAGGTGATCCGTCTACTCGTCTGCCACCTAACATAAAAAAAAACTCATTCCAACCGTCGTCACATCCTCGAAATACCATTTTACCTTTTCGAGGCATGGCAGACCCTGCGCGTCCGGCGGACTGTACTATGTATATGGTGTTCCGATTAATAAGTCACATGTAGCGGAACGCAACACTCGTGCCCGCACGCGCCGGCGCATACTAACAACTTAATCGGCGCAATAAAGAAAGCCTGCGCTGATGGGGACCTCTAGGGGTGGCAGACACTCAAATTGGACTGACTAAAATTATTAAGCAAAAAAAAAACAACATCCAATCGCCCATCTGTCTGTGTACAATATTACACGTTAAATCTTAGTCGTTTTTTTTTAATCTCTCAACATCTCATACTTTTGACCTCTGATTCCGTACTAAGTAGCTTAAGCAGTTCTATTACAGATATCTAGATCACAAATATAGTACTTAAAAACATATTTACACCCAGACACTGAACACAAATGTTTATCACACGAATGTTTGTCCAGGGTGGGCATCGAACCAACGACCTTTGGCGTATGAGGCAGGGTCACCAAATGTGCCATCCGGCCTAGTCAAATATTTCGCCGTTAAATCTTAGTCGTTTTAATCTCGAAGCCCTTATAAGTAATATGAAAGAAGCCCCTTTAGCATGTAGATCATCAAAATAAACAAACTTAAAATCAGCTGGTTCATACAAAAAATAGTATTTTCTATGCAGTAATGTATGAAACAGCTGATTTTTATTGAAGCTTTTTTTCTACCTAGGGGATAGCATCATGAAAAAGTTTGAGAAACACTGGTCTTTAACATAAGTTTAACCTCTTTAGTAATCGCATATTAGTTATACCTATAAATTATTTATGTTCTGATAGGATGAATACCTGATGCTAAAAAAATTCAAAATCTTTCAATGAAAAGTAATCAATCGATCAATCAATCATTTATTGCATCATGGATTTTACATTATGGATGTTTAAACTGGATAGGTTTCACAATGTCCCTGTTAAGCACTTATATAAATAATACTAAAATGGGCAATAGGCACAATTCTAAGAATCATCATTAAAAGAAAAGGTTTCCAGATCGCGTGTTTAGGTAAGCATGCACTACCTGAGGCTCCATATTTAGGTGGATTAAACCCATTCGGTCTTAAACATGCCGAGTTGTAGCGTTCCGGGAAACTTGCGCTCCATTCCGTGTTGCCAGAGCACAGGAACTTGCTAAATTAATCCGAAAGTAACATATGAAAAACTAAACAGTTCTAAAAAGGTTTTGAAACTTTTGCTTGTCATTAAAGAAGTGTTTGATGGTAACATTTCTCTGAGCATCTTAACTACTGTCAGGATATTTTAACAGCATTTAAAAAATAAACATTTGCGCTTGTTTCGCAGAGTGAGTAAGGTGACCGGAAGAAAGGGGGTTAGAGGTTGGTAGCGTACTTGTGACTCAACTGGTGTTGCGGAGGTATACGCGGCAGCAAGCGATTACAACCAGGTGATCAGTCTGCTCGTCCACAAATATCACAAAAAAATCAGGCACCATCATTATACTTTGACCTCAAAGTACATGAAGCGAATTAATATCTAATAATGTTGTTGGGTGTGGTGTTGACAGATCAGTTGCCAAAGATCGAAGTTACTTTTTTGTAAATGCGACACACCTACAGTAGTTTAATTGTATTTTTTAAAATATTGTCCCACTGCTGGGCAAAGGCCTCCCCCGAGTCCCTCCATCGACCCTATCTACCGCCATCTGTGGCCAATCCATTGCAAAGCTGTTAAGATCGTCACTCCAACGCTCTTTAGGTCTGTCCCGTTGTCGGCGTCCATCAGGTTACCATTGGGTTACGATGCTAGTCCATCTTTCGGGGTCCACTCGAAAAATAATTTTGAGCACTAAAACTATCACATAATGTACTAGATTTGATACAAAGCACCAAGCTAGTAACACTGAGTTCATTCCTTAACCGTTCGCATCGCAGGGGAATTCTTAGAGTGTTCCGTACTGACGGCTGGAATATCAACTACGTGAGAGTGGTTCCTCGTAATTTGCGTCTCTCCAGGAGGACACAGTCTCACATTAATTTAAAATACAGCATTTCGTGTTTCACTTGCAAGGAAATCGTCCATTCGTGCTCAATTTCCATAATTTAAAGTCTTGAAAAAAAGTCAAATGTGTGACTGCTATCTTTTCTAACTTGCGTATCACAGACATGTCTTAAGTTCGTAATCTCACTTAAAATTTTGTTTCTATGCATCACAAAACATCATCAGGGGACCTTTCCTAAGTATTACGTACGTACTTACGACGGGGACGAGACTCCCCGCCCTCCATCGATGCTTGGTATTTAAGTTTTTATATTTTGTTGTATCCTATTTATCTTGATTCTAAATAAGCTCAATAATAGATGTGCGTCCGTACAGCTGTTTATTGCGGGTCTGAATAGCATAGAAAATATAACACGGGCTAAATAGGGACTTTAATAAAAAAACACCAAACATTCTGTGTGAAGAACACCAAATGCTTGACCATTCGTGGTCAGTTATTGTGCAAGCGGAGACAACCCTACCTCGAGTCAGTGCAAACGCATGTGTATAATCTTTTATGAATTAACGACGCTTTGGACGAACGCACTGTGTACTAATCATTTATTAATCAGTTTCCAAGTCACCGTGACAGCTGTTTGTATGTACTTACTCACACACAAGTTAATACAATGGGGGCTATACTTTTTACATTACCAGATCTATTCATAATTTTGATCGGTGACAAAGCAACCGCACTCCTTTTGGTGTAGCTGATGTCCATGGGCGGCGGTGTTCACTTACGATCAGGTGATCCGCTTTTTCGTTTGCCTTCCTATATTATAAAAAATAAAGTTACATGTTAATATTACACCTAAAAACATTAACAGCATAACATACTAAAAATACAAATTGCAAAATAATAATCTGACATTTCATTTAAATCTATGCAAAACTTAATATTAATCAGATCACGATTGTTATCTGCTCTGGAGCAAACACCCAAAAATAATTACAGTGGACACGTATAATTAATATTAGATATTATCTGTGGTTGAGATTGACGCAACGATAAACCGCGCTAGTTAACAGATTCGCGCTACGAATATTAAAGCACTCATTATTTTAAGATTTTTGGATAAAAGAGATAAATGACTATTGTGAAGTGTACATTCATTATAAGTTTTAATGAGTAGTCTAAAATGCAAATAAAAAGTAAGAGCTATCGAAAACCACCACACCTGTTGTAACGCAGTCGAAACGTCAAGCAGTAAGTGCTAGAATGTACTTATTAATTTTCGTCGCGTTTAGTCCCGTTTATATGAAGTATTCGTATAATACAACGCGAAAGTTTAAAAACATATCTATAGAGCTATTGAAAACCCAGAAACACCATGAGGTGACATGTCAATAAAGTCGTAAAATTAATTCACGGCGCCACTGCTGCTTATGTCATAGAGTATGGTAGCCCCATATCGGTTATATAAAACTTGGGAACTCCGTTACTTCTCCGATCCGTTTTTAACTTTTTTGACGCATTGGATTAATGTGCTAGAAGATGGAACCTTAGCTAAAACCTATTCTAAGGCTTGTATCTTGTCTTTAGTGGGGACATAATTATTTATGCTATTGTAATGTAAGTGATTGAATATCTTGCTTTGAGAAATTGATACGTTCACTTTTATAGTTAATTTTGTAAATATTATTCTAAACAGTATTAAAGAAAAACATACGTAATAGATAACAAGAGTTGGGTATTATTATTATTTGTGTTGGTTCTGTGTCAGACAACAAATATTACGTAAATACATTACACCCGTATGTAATTAAGTACTATGCCTATTTGTTGTGTGACATCCGTAACATAAGTGTTTACGCTATTTAGTACGGTACGGAACTAGGCCAATGTATGAAATGTTTGAAAATAGACAACATAATACTAGTTGGGTGAGCAAAACCCTACTTAGGTATATAAGAGCATTATTTATTAGGGCCATAATATTGCAACATCAAAGGCGTCAAAATAAAAAGTCGATAGTAACTAATGCAAAAACATAAACAACACAACTCTATGATATTGGAACCTACAAAAGGAACATTCAACCTAAGATAACACCGTTGAACAAAGCTCTAAAAGTCTCAAACAATCTCAAAAGCAAACAACGTTACACTAGACCCCACCCTGCACCGGAAGCTTATCGACAACGAAAATAAAATAACCCAACCTCCACCACAAAGAATATAAAATATCGAACACACCCGACCACGAAATAAAAGTACGTAATAACATACAGAAGAAAATTGGTTCAAATTCTAAATACGCCGACCACATCCGAGCTCTCAGACCCGATTATTTTGCCAACTCATGCGCATAATGAATCCCTTGACACACAATACGTTCAATTACGCATAACTGCCGACATTTAGACTAATCACTATGTTTCTTTGTAAAGACAGTCATGTATTTATAATTCTTGTCAGCGTAATAAATCGGCTTAGCAAACTAACGTCGTCTCTCAGTCAATTCATATATTATTATAATTTGAAAGACATAACAACCATTGTTATTATTAAATATGTGTAACCAAAACCTCACTGAACAGACACAAACAAAAAAGAATATTTACCTGCGAACAAAAAGAAAAATTCTAGGCATTGTGGTGGATTTCCTTTAATCAGACGATTTTGCCCATTTATTTTTTATCCCCCTATCTAATAAAAATTAAACTTAATTATGCAATGAACGAGGTTAATGACGAACGAATGAATCTAAATCTATAACAGTACACCACAAATTTTATGGGTTTTTAAGACTTCGCAACTCTGTAAATTCCGAATCTAACTTATTAAGATCGGTGAAGCACCGGGAAAAGTTCAAGTTTACGTTCTTGGAACTACAGCGTCGATCTGAGCGGAAGACAAAGAGGAAACTTTGAACTTGTTTAATTTTGCAATAAATATCTGATTACGGCCTCCGCTGAGTCGGTATGACTGGGCTGATATTTCCCTTTAATTGCGCCCATTAACGAAATCCTTTTAAGTAGGCATGACGCCAATCGAAACAGTCACTTCAAGCATGACGACATACAACGTAGTTAGTTAATAAGTTAATCCGTCTGTTTTTCTACGCAGTTATGTGAAAGTGTGTAATTTTCCACGTAACATATCGCTTGGCAGTGATATTCCCAAGAGAAGATTAATGGCTGGGACGAGAATAAAGGAATATTTATAGGCAAACTTACATGTGTGAGCGTTCCTTGTTTTGTCATCTTTCACTTAATTTATGTTCCCTAGAATAAAATATTTTTAGCATTAGAATAGCAGAGTACTCCGAAAAAATCATATTTAAACAGCTATTTCTTTTTGGGTTCTGTATTGAATTATCTTACGAGTTTTCTGTTCAAATACCTTTTATCAAAAGATTTAGGGAGGGCATTCCCCTAATGGCGAATAAGTCAAATAAGAAAGAAAAATACTGACTTGATTTGAACAATGCATTAAAAACATGGGGTGGGAAACATGTGACCACTTTTTATTCCGCAGACATAGCTCCCGAAGGAAACCTTAAATTACTTTAGCAAACCTAGCAACGAGTAAGATGAAGCGACGAGAAAGACAAGCTTCCGTCGCGCTCACTTTTACTCACTTGGAGTTTATTCTTTTAGAACTGCTTGGTATTCGTTTACGTGTCATTTATCGTTGTTATGGAGTCAAAATAAACCCGGTTTGGGAGCGATCTGCACTCGGCGCCGTCGTTACGGAATGAGGCCGAGCCGATATTGTGGAGTGGCACCGAGGAGCCCGGGGACAAGCTATAAAACTTGCGTTACTTTGTTACAGTTTAGAGATCCGCAACTTTCGAGATCCGAAAATATTTGGCAACTACGGTAGCGTAGGAAGACGGATGAAAGTTTTGAGACAAGTTAGCAGGGGTCGTCTGAAATGCTGTCAATCAATGGAGAATCCAATTTTTCCCTGCTTCAATATCTTTGTTCATCTACGAAGAGGTATCTCGGTAAAATTTATTCAAAATCTGTAAATTAGAATTTATAGTCACAAATGCTTTAATACATGCTTTAATATTGGCTGTAAGTAAACGTTTACATTTATGGCCCAAGTCAGGTATGATTTTAAGCATTGCATTATACAAATTACACAATATTTAAATATAGTTACATTGTAGTATGTACTTACTGCTTGAAGTTTCGACCAGCCGTGGTCACAAGTGGACTGCACACCATAGTACCACAATGTACTTATATATTTATTTATATTTCGAGTTTAGTTTTGTATCAATTAATTATTTGCAAAATCAGGTATCTACGGAACTCGATACTATATCTTGTTTCCCTTTAGAAATTTCCAAATTATTTATTCGCGTTTTTTTGTGATAGATCGAATTGACCCTTTTTATTTCCGGGACGCGTTCATTCTTATTTATTTTTGGGTCCCAAATTTTAGATCCCTCTGCTACAGCGATATTGTGCTCTGAGATGTGCCGTGTCAGCGTACTTAGCTCGACAGACGGAGCAGGGGCCCCGCTTTGTTAAGCTTCTATAGTTGCCTCCGTTTTTTATGTCCCTCTATGGATGGAGTTTTTGAACTTGCAATAATAAGGCTTAACGAGTTTTAATCTTACTCGAGTTGCATTACATTAATGCGTTTCAATGCTTTAAAAAATAAGCTGCATTTCGATTCTAAAAGTAATACTTTAAGCTTGACGTTAAATTTAACAATGCCGTTTTCTGTGTAGTTTCCAATAACATTTTCAAGGTAGTTATTGTGTTCTTTGTCAATACTTTAATATTTTAAAAAGGCAACTTTAACCTTTAATGTTTGCTGTCACTTTTAAAGCAACATTATATCCGTGCAATGCCCTTATGTGCCCATAAAAGCAATTTAACATTCTTACATTAATCACGTATGCATAAAACTGATACTTAATTTAGTTTTTTATTATTTTTTACCTTATTCGGAAACGAATTAATAGTAAGTTGTTTACAAGTCGTAACATAACATTCTTAAAACCTTTTAAAATACCAGTCGATGGTATTAAAATTCAATCTGCAATATAATCAAAGGTGACATTAAGTCGGTCGCTTTAATTACACAATGCTGCCGAAAACTCGTTTACTTTCAATATCAAAGTCGAATTTTGAAAGGTTCGCGATATTCGGAATAGCAGGTTTTTAGTGCCTATGTTACTTTCTTTTTATTTGGAAATTCATAAAAGGCTAAATGCGCTCAATAAGCTCTTATCCAGTTTAATGCTGTATGGACTCGATTTTTTGTTGAACACGGCTGGACTGCCACCGGCGACCGTACAATGTTGTAAGCTGCTTTCTTTGCTATGTTTGACGGAAATACAAAAAGAAAACCAGTGAGTTGTAATTTCAATGAAGAAAACCGGATTTTGATACCCAAGATTTATTATCTGTGTGGGACAAGAGAGATAAGTGATCCCTAATTTTGTAAAGATTAAAAACTATGTACCTAAGTTACCTATCTAAACCGGTGAAGTCACTTTTATTCTGTACTTTTTTCACGCACTATTTTGCACCAGGATAATAAAGAACCATGTCCATTTAGTTCTTTTCTAAAAAATATTTTAACCGCTACAAGCGATAAGACCGCCTTATTGTACTGTCTATAGCTGTTGTTTCACTCATGTATTCTATTTCTGTGCAATAAAGAATCTATCTATCTATCTATCTATTTTAAAAGGGCAGCCTAGAAGAGGACGACGTCCTGTGGATAAATTATAAATCGAAGGGTATCTGTTTTATTTTTCGATTAAATAAATAATTGCAGTCAAAGAAACTTGTATGAACAAAATGAAATCTCTAAATTCAACTTCAATGTTGTCTGGATGAGAATTATCCTGGTCACTATACTTTCCTATTGTTTAAATCTCAATTCATAAATACATAGACATTCCTCAAGTGAGGTTGTAATGTAAATGTATGTAATTTGATCAATTGTTCGCTTCGGTGTGCGTCTCAGTGTATTAGTATACAAATAAAGCAGAGTTGTCAGTGGACTCAATCCCACAGACAACGATCGAGTACGTCGAACATGGCACTTTTTGCCGCAGCTCGTCTATTGCGCACACTGGCGTTCTTGCGAACGCAAGATTGTCTATAAGTGCGCCGCTATTGTACTCCGGTAATATTTCACAGAGTTATTCATTTCCCTTCGGCCGCTCAGAGACGGATCCAGGGATATTCAGGACATGGTAGTTTAAAACGAAGACGTCCCGTAACGAATAAAAGTTCTCATAACACCTATGTATCAACTGTGTTTTATGCAAATAAATCATGTTTCTGTTTCTATTTCGCAAAGAAACAAATACTCGTACAGCGTGTGTAAGGGAGGTGTATTCCGATTCCGACTCCGTAAGTTCCACTTTAAATGAAGTCCTCAGAGGATTAACTAGCCAGTTTTTTTTTAAATATCGTTGAGAGCACTCGCGTAAAACATGACTGTTTTACCCGAGTGCTTAGGTCCATTATTTTTTGATGGGTAGAAATCAAGGCGTAGGCATAGAGATTTTAAATATGTACGAGTACATATTAGTTTCCTAAATAACTTAGGTACACTGTCATTAAGAAGCCCGAAAGACTCGCGAAAGAAAGATAAATAGATCAGTATTGCCTCAAACTGCTCCTAGAATCTATCCGAAACGTGAAGGTTTCCTCACGACGTTTTCGGAGTTCTATTTGATTTTCTCTCGCGCCCCGCACGGGGTCCATTAATAATACGGCCCTGTCCCCCGGGACCACAAAAGAATTGAAATATCGATTCACAGAACGCAAACGCTATTCCACTACTTGTTCTTTGTGCACCTTTCCTGCCCACCTTTACTTACTCCGCGTCTCTTTGGGACATGTCACATTACAGGTAAAATTTCCCCCGGCTTAAGGCAGGTTCAGACTATCCGACCGTCGCAAATCCTCGATAAATCGCTCCGAATCATTTTTTTGTTTATCTTTTAAGTCGAAGCAGTAAGGTTCAAAAATATTGGAGATTTTGACAATACATCGAATACACGTGAGGTGACATGTCGTATGCAGCGTGTTATATCGACAGTGTCAGATTTCTGTAAATAGATTTATTTGCGGACCATTATTATAAAACTGATGTTATGCACCTTTTGTAGACTTCCTCTGTGAAATGGGTGCTATTGTGATGGGTGAATTAAATTTAAAATGTTACTCGTTCAGTTATGACTGTGTTTGCGCTCGCTGAATGCGTTTAATGTGTTTGCCTACTTTCTTATATGTCAGTGACTGCGTAATTTATTTTTATTTCTCAGTTAATTAGCAGTAACGTTATCCAATTAGAAGACTATTATAAAACTTAGATATCCTACAGTAAATTCATCAACTTTCATCACAGTTATAGCACTGTTCACGTCGCTATATTATAAATATTTAGCAACAGCTAATAATGTAATATAGTGTAACGTTATTGTAAATATACTCATACTAGTTATTACAGGGTTTTACGTGTAAGGTTTAAATGTCCCAAAGTGTACTACCGAAAATTTCATTTGCTTTGATACTTCCTTCTTTCAAAGAGATACATACAGGTGAGTTATTAACGTTAATAATATATTATTTTCATATTAAATACTATAAGACAACACATCGAACAATAAACTACACTGGACTGCTAATAAACAGGCCCACCTGCTGACTTTACTCGATTACTGCTGACATACAAAAAACCTACAAAATATAAAATTTTTAGTACTACAGTAATCATTTTAATGTATGTAAGTGGTAGTGACAAAAATTTCTCAATCCAGTATTTCAACGGACACCAGAAAAAAACTAATAATTAATTTCCCAATTTTTGAAAATTGGCATACTTCTCAAGTTAGTTACTTAAGTGCTTTGTTAAATAAAATCTTGTACTTACTGATTGATCATCCTTTCGCCCTCTAACAGGTTATGTGGGACACAAACTTGTAAAAATGAATGTGGATGAACATCGCCGGGGGGCGCTAGTTATAGACCCTTTATTAGGTAGTTAATAAGTATGTGCAGACAGCCATAGTTCAATCGATATTGAACCAAATGAGCTTGATATAAAGGCAAGAGTCGATTGAAGAACAGATTTACAGACTAGCGTGTGGGTAACCTGTCAGTACGGTACAACCTACTAATTAACCAAAACATATCTCGAACAAAAATCCCCAACAAAAATCATCCAAATATATTCTCGAGCAAAAACTAGCGTTCCTTTTACGAGACCGGGTCCCCGAGGAACCCTTTGGTTCCGTATCAAATATGGGAATGTATTTGCAAGAACATTTGCCGTAATGGAAGAGCGGCTGTTTGCTCTGTGTGGGCGGTTAAATTGAGCCAAATAGCTTCTGAGGGTAGGGAGATATGTATTTTATTATTTGCGTTATTTAAATTTATGCGTGCATAGTCGTGAATTCATAATAAGTAGGTACTCGTACTCGGGTACTCGTAGTAGTTTTGAAAATATCATCGTGGTAAAGACGTCATCGAAAATGATCTGCGAGAACTTCAGGCTAATGACTGGAAACCAGTAGTACAGGATCGACCTAAGTAGCGTTCTTTTGTTTCGGAGACCGAGAATCGAGAGCCAGTGGAGTAAGTAAGTACCTAAGTTGAAGTCTCAAAAAAGGCGCTCATAACAATAGACAGATAAAAACACAATTTTCTCGAGTGACGTCAATATGAAGATGTGCCTCAATGACGTCAGCAAACCCACATCTTGAGATTACGGAGAAGTATTCGCGAGCTACCATCTGCTGATGTCGCCGAGACTTTGACGCAAGCAGCCGTCTGGCGCAGCAGCGATGACGTCACATCTCATCGCCGAGAGATCTTCACGTAAAGGGCATCTTAGGGATTTTCCAAAGAGCTCCGCTGTTACTATCTGCCGGGAGTAGGGTGACCTCCCGGATGTAACATGTTTTTGTAGCGTGTCCGGACGGAGCAACTTTTGTCCTTCGAACATTTCTTTTGTGGTGATTTCTGCTCCGTCTATTTTTCAATATTCAATACTCAGTAATTTATTGCTTTTCATACGGTACAATGAGGTGGTACTTTAGTTATAACAAACGAGCGAAGTAAGTCCTACCTCACCAACTTGATAGACGGAATAAAATAGATTTCTATTTATATTGGTTTTATCCGTAGCAAAATTCCTTACGGCTGTTAGGGCCCTTCAAGAAAATTAAGTACCTACTCCTTTCTGAAGAACAGGTAACGCATCAGCGTCTCATCTGATGTCATGTTAATGGACGGCAGTTATTTAAATTCATATCATCAGGTGGCTCGCTCGCTTGTTAGTCGCCTTTGCTATAAAAAATAGTAGCGCGCCGTTAAAAAACGCGTATGATGCGGAATAAATCAAATAAAAGATTGATACGTAATACTCAAACAGCGACATACGAGCAAGTGGCGGGCATTTGGCGTGTGTACTTAATTTAATTTAGCGAATACACACATAAATATCCGCCAGAACGAATGCTCGCAGTAAATCACAATTGAAAAGAGAAACATTTTTGGGAAAAATATTTGTAACTGGAAATCCGACTACATTTTTGGAGCAAACAACGAACGAATTGCGTTTCAATGAAAATTTATAGTTAGATTAGATTTATCTCAGCATCTTTAGTAGATATATTTTTATTATACAGACACAAAACTTAGAGAATGCTTCTACCTTAATGAATGGGTTATTTCAAAAGCATCATATTTTTTACAAGTGGCTTTTATTATTGAATTCTTACTTAGAACCACCCGAAAGCGATTGTAATTCCATCCTCCATCATCCATCATGATCTTGATGGATGGCGGTCCAGTACTGCGCATTTCTCGCCGAATTTTCTACCACGTACCTCAGTTTTGTGAAACGGTTTGGCTGCAGCAGAATTTCCTGACGGCTATGACTTAGAAGAGCGTGCCCTTTTTCAAAAAAGACCTGCAACGCATTAGCGACCTTTCTGTTATTGTAACAGGTGACCTTTTTGCTCGTTTGTCGCCTCGGTCTTTAGTGTAACAAAATAAAGACACGTTAAGTGCATTTGATTTTGTCATGTGTCCAATTAGATATAACGTTTCGTAAGCGACGAGCGACGCGAAAGTACGATTGAATGGTGATAGAACCAATATCTATGAAAATAATACGAGAGAGAGATAAATTAAAACAACTACGACAACAGCCAAAAGTCACTAGTATGAATGCATGCGATAACGAACAAAGAGATATTTTTCAGAGTAACGACAAATTTACTGATGTGAGTTCTTATGCAATTGAATTGGGGATACACCCAAAACCTCTCATATGTAATAGCCGAATGAACACTTAGCATTGAACAGAATATGAACTAGCTTTTGGCGAAATAAAAGCAGTAGTAGCAAGTAACCAATTTCATTAGTGCGGAGATAGCGGCCTAACCGGCGATACGGCGGGATTGTTTACGCTGCAAGGGGTGGCGATCAGTGATGTGCCCATCAGTAATAAATGATAATAAGTAAGAGTGAGAGTAAGAAAACATTTATTGACCACAACATATTTACACAGACAAAGAGACAAAATAAAGAAAACATAGAAGTTGCGGCCTACAAGGTTCAGCCACAGCATGATGCTGCAGCCGCCGCGAGCAGCTGCTGCAGCGCTGGTTTTCAAGCTGGACCTTGGGTGACGCCTTAAAATAATAAAAAGAGTAGACATGCACAAAACAACAGATACATTTTTTTTAAATATTAATAATTACAAAAACAGGATCACATGGATCGAATGTCTCGAAGTGACTCGAATGACATTGAAAAGTATTCAAGTGAAAATATTGGCGATTCAAACCTATTGGAGGGACTTGAGTAAACAACCTCAGTCGTTAAAGTCACCTTAGTCTTGAATTCCTAATTTTTATGTGATAAGTGGCAGACGAGTACACGGATCTAATAATGATATGTTGCCGTCGCACATCGGCAACATCAGTGGAGCCACACAACACAAGTGCGCTGTCAACCTTTTCTCTTTCTCCCCGAATCGGGCCTCCTACACTCGCGGACGAAACACCGAATGTTCATTTGACAAGACTTTGGTTTGGTCCACGTTAATCCGTTGCTCAATGCGTGTGATAAGTTTGCTGAGATGCTGTCTGCATTTCTGCTATTTAAGTCAAGTAAGTATTAAATCTGAAAATGATATCTGGAAGAATGACTCATTTATCCAATTCGTGTTAAGTCATTATTCCAACGAAATCGTAGAGGACTCGAGTGACAAAACCAACCTCGAGTAACATCTCTACGTGGAGTATTTGCGTTCCGTGTTTAGTTTCGTTTTAGTCCAGTTTCCCTGTCGGCGCGTTTCATAACGAGGGGCGGATGTTTTATAAAGCTCGAGTTACGATAGTTTTTGTGCAATGTTGTCTGTTGCCCAAAAAACGCGGCTCAGGAGTTAACGATCTATACAAAAAGGGATTTGGAAGCTTTCATTATTTGAATCATTGTACTGGAACTAAACAGAAATATGAAATGTAACCGTTATATTGTGTACAAAAAAGGCCTTGCAATATCTAGATGAATGGCGATAAAGTACTGTGCGTTTCTTACGGAACTTTCTACCCCATACCTTAATTTTGTGGAATGGCTTTACCACGACAATGTTTCCAGACGACTGAGACGAGCTTAACCCGTTCTAATGCCGACTCATCGGATCTCACGAAATGTTCATAGGTAACGGTAATTACTGCCGATCAGGTGATCCTCTTTCTCGTTTGTCTGTGGCCCATCCCAAGAATGTCCCATGTCCGCCCGCAATACCAGGTTAGTTATAAGGGCATTCCCGACCTTTTGAATGGAATACGCAATTTTTGTCCCTTGGATTGAAGTATGTATAAAGTGAAAGCCCAAAATAAGATTTCAATAATTTTGTTAAAAGTATTATACAAGAGAGAATTAATTAGCAAAAAGTGTTATGTGTGATAGTAAAACAATCGTATTACCTAGTTATTTTAACATATAAGTATTTACCTAAAAAATAAACAACAAGACAACCTCAGTGTTAACATTGTCAAAAAACCTAGGACATGGTTCACGAACGCCTCAGCCAAGATAAACAGACTATTTTGCATATTGTTTGTGTTTGACAGACCTCTTGCCCTCACAAAAAACTTCTACGTCTACGAAAATAAATATTTAATATTGATAAAAAGCACCCTCTGTGTTCAAAAATACCCTTCTCGACTAGCTTTTCGCACAGACGAAAATAATCCTTAAAAACTTGGATTAAGGTTATTTTTAGGGTACTTTCACTTTCTGCCAGCGTAATATTTTTAACATTGACTGTTTTATGAAAGGCAATTGATTTTCTTAGAATTCTTTCGACTGCGTCTAAATGTAAATTGATTTGAGTAATTGTTGTAATTTCAAAGGGACGACTCATTCAATATTGAATATCGATGGAGGCTCGAAATTCTGCCTACTGTGTAATTTGGGGATGTAGAATAACCTGCAGTGTTTTGTGTTTCGACCATTTCTTTGTTAAACCTGTGATTAAACGTTTTCTTTGTCCCTTCTGTGTTATTATGCATTTAAGTAACAAGAATAAAATTCTCTTTCAACTGTGGAACCGTAAAATATTTTATAGCATTCATCTTTATGTAAAGTGAGAATCTTGGCATTGGAGAAATGTTCACGTTTTTGTTTTGTAAGCTATAAATGTTATTTACTACAGATAAATCTATGCGATACAGATCTTGTAGGATTAATGTTAGTATAGGTTATAATTTAAGCCACGCCTGACGAGGGACTAAATGACAAGGTCGCTTTATTTATAAATGATTATGATAGTAAAATAATGAGGACTTGAGACTAACATTTTATTTATATAATAGTATGGACGTAGACTTGTCGACATAAGTGTCTTAGACATAATTACGCAAGTTGTAGATACAATAATCATGTCAAAGACATTTAAAGCATCCCTGGATTTTCAAATCTATGTGCTCGTTTATACCATCAGCTTGGCGGTGAGGGTGAATATCGTGAGGAAACCTATACGCTTCCTGGGTAGGAAGCGGTTAGGTTACGAAACATACACCCGTATGTTTCGTAACCTAACCGCTTCGTAACCTAACGTTTATTTCCTTCGTCCAGGGCGCCTCTTCCCATCAAATTAGCCTATTATTTTAAGGTAGAATAGACTGTACCAATCCTGTCTTAGCACGTGACCGAGGTATTCAATCTTCCTCCTTTTGACTGTCCGCATTAATTTCCGGGATTGCCCGACGCTCTAGAGTAGTTTCGATGCGGACTCATCTCAAAAGCTTCTACTACGCTCTTTAAACTTACCATACGTCCTGGTTTAGACGAGACTGTCCCTTTTTCGGTAATTTATCCCGTTGTCTCCAAACAAAGGAGTACACCAAATTGTCTCGATTTGTGAAAAAATTGTGCCGTTTTCTCGGAATTACGCACACTGGGGGACACCACCGTCGCAAACGATTAGCCACCAAGGGACCCCCAGTTGTAGACAAAAACTATGAACTGCTGGGGGACCCCCCATGAAACGAACGCAGATCCCATTTAGAGCGGGATTATAGAGATTGGTCTGGTCGGATTCCCCTATTGAAGGACTTCAGATCAAAATGATCGCTTCATAGCAATAAGCAAAACTCCTGGATCATGGACCAGCTCAACCCTGGCTAAGGTATAATTTGACGCAAGCAAAAAACAAGTCCCTAAGAACTTCATACAAAACATATTGACGAGTCCCAACATATCCCCTCACAACCCCATGTGTTTTTTAACGAGTCATAAATAAAATAAGTCATCGCCAAATATCTCGAGTGACATCGTCGCCGGGTTTAATTGCGCAATAAAAACGATGTAAATGTGCGCGGGAGCATCGAGCGCCTGCAGCCGAGAACCCGCCTGTGACTACTTTATCAATAAAGTAAAAGTAAAGATAAAGGAAGGTAAAGACTAGGCGTAGGAGGGCCCCAAGTAAAGTGGACGGACGATTGTCACAGTCGGATGCAGGAGGGCAATTCTCGGTTTTCGCCTTCTATGTCGAGTAGACTTAGAACGCATAGACCAATAGGAGAACAAGTTAAGGAATGTCGACTGTAATCTGTGTTCTCCTATTTGGTTGTACGTTCCATGAAGTCGACTTGACATAGAAGGCAGAAACTGAGAATTGGCCTCCAGATCACCCAATCAATGTCGATGGGGTAGGTTTATTGTCAGCAGTGAACGTCCTATGGTTGAGATGATAAAGATGATGAAAGTCAAGTATGAAACATTACAGTTCTTCATTCTTAGTTTGGGACCAGGACAATGTAGGTATGTGATGTTGTCTCAATTTATTATTATTATTCCATACCAGAGCTATTTCTGACCTGATATCTATCACAGGTGTTTTTCCTCTCATAATCTCCTTAAAAAGTTTAGTCAGTCTTAAAGGGTTACGAATACAGTGAACTTTGTGCTATGAAATATACAAGTGATTTTCTAGGCCACGGCGATGCCTAGTTAAATAAAATACACGATGAAGTTTCTGATGGAAATTACTGAAGTTTGAATGACGCGCAACAACAACAACCTTGTTCTACAACACACAACAAGGCAAGCAATGTGAAAAATATGTTACATGGGTTGACAAATCAAAGTCAGACGAAGTATTTTTAGACGTCCGGGGTCTAAAGAACACACTTCACTTTTATACCTATCTACCTACGAGTACCGACGTCACCGTCACCGTGCAAACTATACATGAATGTGCCTTCACTTACTTGAGATTTTAAGATTTTTGAGTTGCGTTATAGGTAAACTGCTAGTAGCCAGCCCAAAATATTACCTATTTTCAAAAAAGTTAGCGGCCAGTTTTTTTATGTCTTAGGTGGCAGACGAGCAGACGGATAACATGACGGTAAGCGATTACCGCCGCCCATAGACACCTGCAAAACCAGTAGAGTCACAAGTGCGCTGCCAACCTTTAACCCCCTTTCCACCAATTGGGCTTCCCGGTACCTTCACTCACTCGGCGAAACACAGCGCAGGCGCTGCTTCACGCCGGTCTTCTGTGAGGCCGTGGTATCACTTCGGTCGAGCCGGCCCATTCATGCCAAAGCGTAGCTCTCCCATGGTTAAGCGCGGCCGCTGCGAGGAGGCTGCATAGCGCTTCTACAGTACCTACCTACAAGCGAACAAAAAGCAAGCATAACATTAAAAATTCATCTTTGAAAGGGAGTCAATAGGGGTGGTACCTAAATTATTTTCTATGACCAGGCAGAGCCCGAGCAAAGTGCGGAACTGAACCTAGTTTATAGCCAACGTTTTTGCCCCCGAGTCCTACAGCCCATTCATTGCAGCCCCCGAACTGGGGGCTCTCTTTGTTCCCGTTTACTGCCGATTTCGGGAGCCATTTAAACAGCGGTTTTTTAGACAAATACGGTGTGCAAGTGTGTAATAAATAACCTGCGCTATTATTGTAGTAGAAAGGACATGCAAACGTGCTATTAAAGTTTTAAATGTATTCAATACGAACATAACCAAATTTTTGAAATTATGATTTTCTTATATAAAATTATACTAAATTACGTCAATCTACTTAAATAATTTAAACGACAAAAACATTGTTATATTGTCATAAAGTTGAAATAGCTCGGTTTTGTTTGTCAAATTCAGTAGCACGATAAAGAGAACGCTCTATCTCTGAAGCAATCGCACTTTAGACGCTGTTAATCCTTTAGTTGTCAGGCACAAGTTTTACGACTTCTATACGAGTATGTAACTGTCTGAATCTCCGTTGGCGCATTTGCAGAAGTCCATTAAAACCCCATTAAAAATCTAGTCAACATCGAATAAAGCTTTACAATAGCCAATCTCAAAATTGATATTTGAAAAAAAAAACTAATGTCGGCGACCGATCGTAACTATCATTCACATACAAGCAGGACAACAGAGCTCAAGTATGTACGTAAACACAAGAAAACTCTTAATTCCTTTAACTTCATATTGCGGTGGGACGACATAATGACACACCGAAGAAGGATCAGGCGCAGGATAAGAGATTAAAATGCTTTCAAAGGTACACAACCCGACGGGGGTACAAGACAACTTCGGGCTACCACTGAGAATTTCTTAACATCAAAACTTAGTACAAACAAAATTGATATCGTATTACTCAATTGAAACTCGTAACGTCTCCACCGGCCTATAGTCCGGAATCGTCATATGCAGCTGTCGTCGGCTCCGAAGGTAGAAGAACTGGGTCGCTCAATACCCCACTTTGAAAACTTTATGAAGACGCGTCTTTCTGCTGGCAACACAATGCCAGGTCTTGGAATTGTAGTTGTTTGAAACAGCCAGTTGTATATGCCACCGTAAAATATGTAATAGGTACGACCGTAAGTTGATCAATTTCAAAAGGAGGTTGATTTAAGAAATTTAATCCAAGTTTTATAATTTACGCACCTTTTTGATATGCTCATCAAGCCTATATCCTACGCAGTAACAAATATTTTAATTGTATACAACGAAACGTTGTTTTTCTATACTTTTAATAGGTTTAAGGTAGAATTTTTCTATTGCCTGGTCTATAATTCTCTTAAGCTGCTTACTTACATATTTTGAGGTCAGGACACTCAGAAGTTATTTTTGTAGAGGCGATTTCGTGTCATGTATTTTAGCGTCACTTTGAGAGACACTAAGTACTACAAAAACCAACAGACACGTAGGTGTTAAAAGGTTAACAACTTTCTTCTTATAACCATGTCCGTTTCTACGAGTACCTATAGAATTACCTCATCATTTTCGATCGTCAGTTTATCAGTTTCGTCGCCGTACGAAGAAAGTACGGAGTCCGGGATATGACGTGTTGTGTGAAAGTATTTATTTACTAAGCGAAAAAAAAACATTCGATAAAAAAAACGCAATGTAGGTATAGGCTCGGTAAATTACCTTTGTAAAAAAATTTTTTTTTCTTATTTTTTGACCTAATGTTCTTTTAAAAAGAACTTTATGATACCTAACAAACAGCCTGTTGCAGTCCACTGCTGGACTAACAACAGGTCTTCATTAAAACATAAACATACTAAACACGGTGTCGGTAAGTATATTAAGATTTTCTTATATTGAACTAAATCCCTCACATTGAAATACATCGGAAGCTGATGTACGATCTAATAAAGCACCGCCTATAATGATTAATGCTATCTGCCGTTAAAAGATACCAAAAAAATGCCTGTGAAATATGAAAAACGCCAGAAGCATAAGCCGCTTACCGCGTTTTAATGAAAAAGCGAATAACTCTTGTTTGGCGCAGCCGCTGCCAACGTTCGCTTTGGAGGCTAATGTGCCAGAAATAAGCCCACATTAATGATCCGGCAGTTTTTTAGAAAGAGTAACCGTTGGGACGAACGAGTGCTCGGAGAGAGGTCTGGATGGACAGGGGAACTTTTTTCAACAGAGTTTTTTAATACAACCAAAATTAATATCGACCTAAATTGTGAAATGTAGGAAAAAAAGTAGAGAGGATCGGCAGTGGAATACGCTAGCTTCTTAATAAAGTATCAGCCTATTGGTGATAAAAATCCGAGCTACGAGTACGTTCGAAAAATTCGAATAATACTTTGTCTAGGGATTTAAGATTACAAATAATGATTATAACTCATACAAAGATGGCGCAAGATAACCTTTAGACGCTTATAATTTCACAAGACTTGAATAAGCGTCTTTGACCCTTCAAAGACCTTATCTTCTATCTATCTATACTTCCTTACAGGTTGTATACTAATGGATAATGAAAAAAGTGAAACACTACCGCGATGCATTCGACGCCTAGCGCCATCTATTGGTACGGATTGGATCTAATGTGAACGAAACGAAGTGACTTATTTCTAAAAGAAAGGTAAATTAGAGCTTATCTGACCTACTTGGCGCGGGTAACTTGCAAGGTAAGGTCATCCTACTACAAAGCAAAACGTATAAATTTCAGCCCTGATAAACGCTCAAGGTAGAGTAACAATGTCTTCCGGATAATACATCTACGTGGCCTATCTCATCGATCGAATAATTACGCGGGATATATATTATTATTATAAGTGCACACGTGTGTACAGACATAAAAGTGCATGCTTTAACCCCTTACTCTAATATTCCGAACACACGAGGTAACTCGACCGGATCGGGTTCAGGACCAACGGCTTAATGGATTTTCTGAGGGACTAGGATTCTATACGGGCTGAGAGAAATTTATTTGAACGTACCCTCTGTAGATCCCAATTTCACGCCAAAAAATCGAATTGACTCACCTTTAGTGTCACGCGCAACCCCACCGCTGGGCCTGGAACAATTTCAAAAGATTTATTCGTGTTTTGAGCCAGTGAAGGCTCATTCAATGGACAAAAAGTAGCTCTTTGTGTTAAACTCGAATGAACTGAAAAGATTCCCAACGCTTTTGTGAACACTAAAAAAGCTGATAACAAAAGTGTCTTTTCTTTTGCCGATTTTAATACAATTTAGAAGATTCGCCACAATGATTCTGTGTTCAGAAGACACTGAGATATAAAAATAGCGGACAATACCTAGATGTATACAAAATACAGTTCTTTCATATTTCTAAGAGAAACGCTACATTGAAGCCAATTCTATACACTTCGGTAAAATTTTTACCAGTCACAAATATCATAGCATTTTAATGTTAAAAATACTGAACACTTTTGAAGATGGTTGTATATTATAATTATAATTATTAATCACGTTCACTTTGGTAAAAATTTCTTCTTTCATAAATCAAAGGACAAGCAAAGTAAATTTTAAAAAGAAACTCTACCCATTTTAATACTAATTCAATAACAACTAGACTTTTTTCTGTAAAAATATTCCTGGTAAATTTAGTAGGTACCTACTTTTCTAAGAGCTAGTTTTTATTTTAAAACTAAGTAAGTATTTTCTGTACTTTTAAATACATTGCTAGTTATTACACTGGCCAGCAAAAAAATGGCATGGTTTACTTCAAGTTATTGTTCAGTCTGCGTCTACATTTATTCATTAAATCCCGACAGGGATGAGAAAAACATTAATTTGTAGCGTTTCAAACGCCCCCGGGCTGGATCAGAATAAAGAATTGATATTCCCGCTAGTTTAATGCTGCCGTGGGGTGCGGAGTCACTAGTGACGGGCACGAGTCGCTATGTCACTCGAGTTAGAGTCACTTAACTCGCTTAAATACTAAGATCAGGGAGTCCACTCTCATGGGCAAAATCCCTTTTAATCGGGGGAATTTACATCACTGTCTGACAACATTCCGGCAAAACAAAAAACAGAGAGGTATCTCTAATCAATTTTATATCACCTTTCAAATAAATGTCAACTGGTTGGTAAGGTTATATTGTATTACAACTAGCGCCAAATGTTGGTTCTTCCGATAGACTAAGTGTCAATCACAGTAGATGTCGCCTAATGTAGCATTTATTTTATCTTGTTAGTGTAGTATGACTGAAAATCTGCTGAACTTGGGTCAGATGAAGGTCAACGCGATTTTATTGAAAATCATTGATCTTATGCTTTTAAAATTTAAAAGCAATAAATATGGTATGCAAGATAAATGCCTCGAAATGGTTTTCGATTTAGGACATGTTCGGTTTTTTTTCCCATACCCCATTGTAGCCCAATGGTCGCGAACGGTGCAGTTCTTGAGAATTTTTCTCTCGCGAACGCTCCGGTTGTGGAATAAGCCTCCTCCATAATTTATTACATTACTCAATTCCCAAAAAGAAGTTCTTCAAAAAAGGAGTGTTAAAGTTCTTCCAAGGGCGGCAACAGGTATAAGACCTATCTACCTCTTTGCAGTTTTTCGAGGCAGCCGTATTTTCCCACAAAACCTATAAAATGAGGGGGAAAGGTCAGCTATGTTGTTTGCGTCCAAGTACGGCTAAGTGACTCAAAATTAAGGGTTCGGATTAAGAATGAAGTAGCGTAGTTATCTTTTTCACTTTTTGTGTCACTCTTGCAAAACTCACTGTAGTCACTCAGGTAGATTGCAGTCGAGTAACATCACTAGAAGTCATTAATATGCCGCCGACTAATTTGGAGTAAATCCGGCGGGCGAGCTAGGTTTAAGCCGAGGCATCGACCGCCGGCATCTGCGCGTGACATGAGCCGGGTTACAGAAATGATCTCATATTCATAATCATACTTCTAGGAGCATAGGTCTAGTTTTTTGCACATGTTTCGAAACAAACAGTGGTTAGTACCGTGAGAGCACCATGTAGGTATGGGCTGGATCGCCCAGAGCACAGAACTTTATTACTCCTAGCGGAGGACCAGAGTGATACCTAGGTTTCATAGGAATCTGGCGATTTTATTCTTAGTTTTTTATACCTACTGCAGGCGGCAAACGACCAAGCAAGTTACGTGTCCTAAGTAATTACTGCCGCCCGTGAATATCTGCGAGATCAGAGACGTCTTCGATGCGTGCTGGCCTTTTAGAAAGAAGTACGCACTTCTCTTAAAAGTCTCTAAGTCGTAGCCGTCGGGAAATACTGCAGCCAATCCGTTCCACAAAACTGAGGTTCATGGAACCAAATTCCGCAAGAAACGCAGCGCAAGTATTCAATCGCCAACCATCAAGATGTTGAGAATTGAATGACCATTTGTATTTTTTTAAATATAGGTAATTATTGAGGACAATCAAGATGACCCACCTGATGGTAAGCGGCCGTGAGATCCAAATACGAGATTGACAGGCACAAAAGAACAGACATAGTGTCCATTGTGTCTGGACATTCTCACCCTGAAGGCCTGCTGAGGTGCCGTTTCACGCTCCGCCTAAAAACCCAGTCATCTATATAACTAGTTCCAAGTAAAAATATTAATCATAGCAATTCCACTACATTGTTTGTACAGTCCTGTGCACAGTATTGTAGGATTTCATTTACCCTGGCTCTGCCGCGTCACCTGCTCGCGACGGGCGCGTAATAGAAAAACCTGCAATCGATACCACTGCCTCTATTAATATTTGGTCGGTTTGTAGGGGTGCGATCCGTGATTTGAAAGGTGTTGAAATATCGATGATCAAATGTTTTCTTTGGAACTCGAACTTTGGATTTTTTTCAAACACGATTATTTCCCCAAAAATCCGTTTACATAACTTTGTTGAGGCATTTACATCACAGTAGGAAACGAACGTGAAAAAATTATGGTGTCAGCTCTAATCAAATCCAAACTGACACTGGCACTCGGTTTCATGTTTATTTTTATTTGCGTTGTTTTTTTTTATTCAAAAGCGTCACCCAAGGTCCACCAGCCTGAAAATCAGCTAGCTGCTCGCAGCAGCTGCAAACAGTCATGCTGAGGCTGAATCTTGTTGGCCGCAACTTGTGTTTCTTTCCTTTGTATCTTTGTCTATGTGAAATGTGTTGTGGTCAATAAATGTTTTCTATTCTGTTCTATTCTATCATAATGAAGAGTAAGCCAATGTGCAAGACTTGGGCCACTCATAGTGTTGGGCCTTGCAGTCCGAAGAATGGTGGTTGGTGTTTAAGGACTACCCTGCCATCCCGACTCGCTTGTCTTGCGCGCTCACTCCCAGCCGCCGCCCCTTGCCGCCGCGTCTGCCTGCACTCCGCACTAGGGCTGTCTACGACGTTTGTGTACACAGGGCTGTTTACCTGCATGGCGAGACATCGTGACGAGATATGGATAGACAGACGAACCTCTGCAGAAAAACAGTAGTAACAAGGCTTGCTAATCCCTCGCGCCATACTAACTAGGTAAATAAGTTGAAATATTGCTAAATTGGTCGAAATTGATTTATAGCAAAGCAAGATACTTTTTTGTATCACTCTTGCAAAATACGCTGTAGTCACTCAGGTAGATTGCAGTCGAGTAACATCACTAGAAGTCATTAATATGCCGCCGACTAATTTGGAGTAAATCCGGCGGGCGAGCTAGGTTTAAGCCGAGGCATCGACCGCCGGCATCTGCGCGTGACATGAGCCGGGTTACAGAAATGATCTCATATTCATAACCATACTTCTAGGAGCATAGGTCTAGTTTTTTGCACATGTTTCGAAACAAACAGTGTTTAGTACCGTGAGAGCACCATGTAGGTATGGGCTGGATCGCCCAGAGCACAGAACATTATTACTCCTAGCGGAGGACCAGAGTGATACCTAGGTTCACAGGATACTGGCGATTTCATTCTTAGTTTTTTTTATATACTACAGGCGGCAAACGAGCAAGCTAGTCACGTGTCCTAAGTAATCACTACGCGCCTGACATATCTGCGAGATCAGAGACGTCTTCCGATGCGTGCTAGACCTTTAAAAAAGAAGTACGCACTTCTCTTACAAGTCCCTAAGTCGTAGCCGTCGGGAATTACTGCAGTCAATCCGTTCCACAAAAGCTGAGGTTTATGGAACAAAATTCCGCAAGAAACGCAACGCAAGTATTCAATCGCAAACCATCAAGATGTTGAGAATTGAATGACAATTTGTATTTTTTTTAAATGTACAGGTAATTATTGAGGACAATCAAGATGACCCCACTCCACCTGATGGTAAGCGACCGTGAGATCCAAATATGAGATTGACAGGCACAAAAGAACAGACATAGTGTCCATTGTGTCTGACATTCTCACCCTGAAGGCCTGCTGAGGTGCCGTTTCACGCTCCGCCTAAAAACCCAGTCATCTATATAACTAGTTCCAAGTAAAAATATTAATCATAGCAATTCCACTACATTGTTTGTACAGTCCTGTGCACAGTATTGTAGGATTTCATTTACCCTGCCTCTGCCGCGTCACCTGCTCGCGACGGGCGCGTAATAGAAAAACCTGCAATCGATACCACTGCCTCTATTAATATTTGGTCGGGCTCTAGGGGTGCGATTCGTGATTTGAAAGGTGTTGATATATCGATGATCAAATATTTTCTTTGGAACTCGAACTACGGATTTTTTTGGAACACGATTATTTCCCCAAAAATCCGTTTACATAACTTTGTTGAGGCATTTACATCACAGTAGGAAACGAACGTGAAAAATTATGGTGTCAGCTCTAATCAAATCCAAACTGACACTGGCACTCGGTTTCATGTTTATTTTTTATTTGCGTTGTTTTTTTTTATTCAAAAGCGTCACCCAAGGTCCACCAGCCTGAAAATCAGCAGCTGCTCGCAGCAGCTGCAACATCATGCTGAGGCTGAATCTTGTTGGCCGCAACTTGTGTTTCTTTCCTTTGTATCTTTTGTCTATGTGAAATGTGTTGTGGTCAATAAATGTTTTCTATTCTGTTCTATTCTATCATAATGAAGAGTAAAGCCAATGTGCAAAACTTGGGCCACTCATATTGTTGGGCCTGCAGTCCGAAGAATGTTGGTTGGTGTTTAAGACTACCCTGCCATCCCTACTCGCTTGTCTTGCGCGCTCACTCCCAGCCGCCCGCCCCTTGCCGCCGCGTCTGCCTGCACTCCGCACTAGGGCTGTCTACGACGTTTGTGTACACAGGCTGTTTACCTGCATGGCGAGACATCGTGACGAGATATGGATAGACAGACGAACCTCTGCAGAAAACATTAGTAGACAAGGCTTGCTAATCCTCGCGCCATACTAACTAGGTAAATAAGTTGAAATATTGCTAAATTGGTCGAAATTGATTTATAGCAAAGCAAGATACTTTTTTGTATGTATAAAAAGACATTAAGTTCATAAGCAGATGCGATAGGTAGTCGGGGATATAATATCAGGCACATCACATGCCGACATTATTGCAAAATGTCAACATACTTTCGTTAAACGAGTTATATTGGTTTTGACCTAAAAGTCAAAACTCAAAAATAGCGATTTTATAGTTTAATAAGCAGAACGATGCTCTCGTGCATAAAACTTGTGACTTATTAAACAGAGGTCGCAATTTCGAGATTCAAGTTTCTTCTGGATATTTTAAAAACCTATAGTGCATAATATTTAAACCGTTGTGAAGGTGCTCGGTGGTGAAGGAATCATTGTAAGAATCCTGCACGTTTCGGAAACTTTCTCAAAACATGTTACCATAATTCAGTTAACTAGTTCTCCTGTTAGGGTTACAACGGTCGGACTCAGACGGCAGTAGCTTCATTTACCAAATCATGATTCCCAGACTCTGCAGCGCGGGCTTAGGCCGCAAGCGAGAAAGTCACGTTGAGATGACGATGATATATTGTGTATAGGACATGGAAAAAATTAATCCCTTTTTTAAGCTGTCACACCAAGTAGTAAAAGATTAATCTAATTATGTTTGCCCATCCCTTAGAGATTAACCCTCGATTTAACGGGTATTTATAAGTTCAACAACCGGTCTGCGAGCACGAACCCGATCCATCATGTGGACGCTCGAGATCCTGTATTTGGAGACTGTCCAATGATACTGTATGATAGCACCACAGCGCTAACGTAGGCAGTGGCTTGATATACACATATTGAGGACGATCGGTAAAAAAAAACACTAACAATCTTTCACAAATAATTAATTGAAATAACTTATTTTTATGCTTAAAAAAATACAAGTGGGTCATCTGATAAGTAATCACCGTCTTCCAAGAACATCTGCTGAGAAAGGCATCAGAGAGGTCGATGCCAGCCCCTAAAAAAAGGAGTAAGCTCTTCTTTTGCAGGTTTTTTAAGTCGTAGCTGTCAAGAAATACTGCTGTAACTTAATCACGAAACTGCGGTACCTACGCATTGTAGAAAATTCCGCCAGAAACGCATGTAGTGAACTGAACCTCTTGCATGTGACGTGTAAAATTTAGAAGTGGATTCAATTAAAACATGAAGTAGACTCAACAGTTCCTCAGAGCAGTCTCCGTGGTAAGTGTTCATAAAAATTTTAGAAATCCTTCAAACAAACGCCAATGTTTCTTGCGTCTTAGTCAAAGCGTCTTTTATCTTGCTACTGCCTCTCTTTCTACTGTGATAACACCAACAGTCCATTCGAAACGGGAGATCTATGTGTACCTATTAATGATTCAGTTTATTCGTTATTATTATACACCTTTGAGCAAAGCTGACATTGGACAGGAAACTGATGAATAGAGTGGCCAAGGTCCAAGGTTTGTTTTTTATAAAAAGAAATGGATAAAATAAGTACGTAAATACATAATTTCATTGCCATCAATTTATCAGAAGCAAATGTTGTAAAAATTTATTTCAAAACACGTGACCGCGAATTTCCAAAAGTCGAAACTTAGTTAGTGATGTAAATGTTTACCGATACACCCTGCATTATTATCACGAATCAAATTATGAATTTCCAATTCACAGTTGTCGCGATCTCGAGTCACGTAATCGCCATGCTTTTCAAATGTCACCGCACCACATCCAACGCGCTTATTATAAAAGCCTATTAAAACTGCGCTTTCAATTCAAAGCACAATAACCTCTAAAGTCGCCAGTTGTGAAAATACGAAAACAGGCGCAGGCGCAACCCTACCACGTCGTGGCACTCTTTGTTATCGCTGCGGACCCCATAACCGTTTGATGGACCCCGGGACGCAATGAGCGCCAGACCAGTGTCGCACACTCGATATCACAATTGGTGCCTTATGAATAGTGCTAGTTTGATAAGGAGTTTCAAAAATAGTGCCAATATAAAGCTAACAAAATTCATTCAGTAATTCGTTTTCATGGTGGAGACCAACTAAATCATGTAGATTGTATGTGTATCAGCTAATATGACGTTCAAAATTGAAAATAACTTACAGATGACATCACGGCCAGTTACCCTTTTTTGGACCGCTCTAATGTCTGACACACAAGTGCTACCACGCACTGATGCCTCAATAGGCATCAGTGCAAAAATAGCACTTGTGTGTTAAATCAAGTAACAGTTACTTGATTTGAAACTATAGTTCACGATGCATAAAATAGTGGCAATAGAAACCCTAATCAGTTTCACTTGTATTTCTAATGTTCTTGAGATACTGCCCGGAAACGGAGTCCGAGTAATTAATAGCCTTCCATTTTTTATCTTTTGGCTAAAAAGGTAAGGTTGATAAATGTAACTTTGATCGTTGTGACCAATAACAATAGTGCCAGATATAGCACCGAAACCCTAACTTGTCCCCACTGGCCGGGACAATCACTGTTCTTAATTACGTTCGATTTTACACTCGCGCGCACCACCCTTTGTCCGCTCCCGGCTCTCCCAGGATCTATTTACTTTTATGTTCACGATGGCCCTTCCATTGGGAACTAAGCTGGAAGCAGTTTGCTTAAGTGGGATGTTGAGTGCTTTCCCATGGTTGTTAGTGGATTTTTGTAAATTGGAACTTCGGTGGAGTGCTGTGACCGTTTTATTTAAATTCAGGTATTTGAAAGAATGTTAAGCCGAAGGGTAAGCGCACTAACGACGCCAAATTGTTAACTACCAAAATGGATTTTTAAACTATATTTTAACAACGTTAAAAGTTGCCACTTTTGACGTTAGTCAAAATGATCATTGCAAAAACAACCCAAAAAATAGTTTATACTTAAACTTTTGTTTTCTAAAAAACTAGATATTTTTTATGTGATAAGTGGTATACGAACAGACGAATCACCTGATGGTAAGCGGTTGCCGCCACCCATAGACACCTGCAACACCAATGGAGTTTTGTATTTATTTTTGTATCGCTTACCATCAGGTGATCCGTCTGCTCGTCTGCCACCTGTCACAAAAAAATCCACGCGAATTATAATTCGTTACGTTACGAATTATAATTATAATTCTTTTTAAAGAAGTGTGCTTTGAAATTTGGGCGGCGGCAATTGCTTACCATCAGGTGATCCGCCTGCTCGCCTGCTACCTATCACATAAAAAAAAAAAAAAAAAATAGTTGACGATTTCGAATGATTAGTAATTATTACTATTCTATCGGCTAGTAAATTTTTAAGTCCTTGATAAACCAAAGAACTAAAACCTCGATACTAGGTATCTCATCATCAGCTTAGACCGTAGGCAAGTCTTGGTAGGCATCCAAATCAAAAACCGTGGCTTGTAAGCTCTGATTTAATAATATTGTACTATGTGTGAAATCACCAATTGCAAAAATAATGCACAGCAATCAGATACTTTAAATTATAATGAGCGTGATAAAACTTAATCACGTAATAACGCCTCCGCCCACCGAACCGTCGCACAAAGGTTGAAACAAAAAACCAAAATGACTGTTCCAACAGATGTGCGAATTAGACCGATTGTCTGGCGGCCATTGTGTCTTATTTCATATTGTATCGGACAATATGGCGCTGCGATCACTCGGATATAATGCCGAGAATGATACGTAAATAATAAATACCATTTGTACTCCATTCACTTCCACGTCTCGAGTTCTTTGGATTATTCCCATTCATTTTTATCGTGGGTAATTTTATTCGTACGTTTGAGTTCATAAGACACGTGCAGAACTAATACTTACTGTACCTACACGTTGTTTTTGTTCAGTAAAATCAAATTTAGGTGAACTAATTCCTTATGAAACAGACCTCGAAAATACTTGACATTAACCCCCTCGCGCCCTCTCTGACTGGGAATCTCAAATCTCGGTAGACCTTAAGAGGACTGCTGTCATAGATGAAGGCAGTCTGAAATACGTTTAGCAAAGATTGTTGAATAAATTGATTGATCGATTTTGATAGACCAAGTAAGTGTGACGTCATACGTCTATTTAAGGTTCTGGGCATGCCCGCAGTGCCCACATCGGTAGATCCGCGCCGGATAAGAAACATCTGCCACAGACGTAAAGGCTTATTTATGAAGATGATTAATTCTATAAAGTTCTGAGATATACGTAATTGTTGTGTAACAATCAATTACGTATCTCTTATATAAGTATAGATAAATATTTAATGATAATACGATTGCATTTTTATTGCAATTGAGGATATTTGTTAATAGCTTTTTAATTTTCCCTGCCGGCCATTTCAAAGCTTATTTGATGTTATTTTTACGTTTATATAATGTACGGTCAACCACATAAATCGTGGAACCACTTTACCTAATACTTTTCGATTTTGCAGAGCACGAGACACGAATATCATTAATACAACTAAATATCGGCAGAAGTGGCTGATCGTACCTATGACTACAAGATCGTAACTACAAGATACCATTTATAACACCATGTATAAATGTGTATTTTAGCTAATAAATAAATGCTTATGTTATATACCGTTATTTTTAAAAATCCTCTTAATAGGTACTAAATAATATAATTTACTTATATATGTTTTACTCATGTCTTATGAGATATTTTGTTTTCATGCGATTGCCGAGTCAATATTATGTAATTATATGTTTAAAACACCAGCAACTAAAGGCAGAAGATTCCCAAAGTTGGGATTAGATAAATTAATAACTTGGATCTCACAACTTTTTACGGTAGAACACCTGACTTGCGGGACTTCTTTTTATGATAAGTATTGTTTTTTAATTGCATTCATATTATTTCCATGTACATACATATATTTAAATGATTGTTTAACCCTACAAATAAATAAACGTAATTTAGGAGTTATTTGATGCAAATTTGCTCTCCCATTTGCATCTATTTGAATATTTATTTAAAAAACAAATTGTAGCCAGGTCGCTCACTCATTAATCTCTATTGAATGTTTTCAACTAACGGTTGAATTGATTGCCTGTCGAAACAAACTAAATTGCAAATACGAGCAAGTACCTAGTCCATATAAAAGACAAAATAACAAATCCATTGTATATTACGAGCTACGGCTTAATTAAAAATGTTCGTTTTGAAACATTAGAACGACAAAATTGAAAAAAAAAACATATTATTTTGACAAATTTTATCCAATTAAAATTAAATTTCATTTCGAACAAGACGGTTATCTCTAATCATCCTAAAAGCAATTATTTTAGATGAAAACTTAGTTACTAAAAGTAAAAATATACTCAGTAAAAGGTTTTCATTAAAAACAAGAGCAGGCTGAAAATTGAATAATGGTAGTGATGGAAATAACTATTTGATGGGCTCAGAAAACTTATTTCAATTAAAAAGCAACCATCAAAACCCAATCAATTAACGCGGGACGAAAAAAGAAACAACGAAAGCAATTAATACAAAAAGCCCATTCCTACTTTATAGCTAGCGCCGTTTATAAAATGAAATCCAAACAAATTGTTCAATTAAAAATATAGCTTTTTCAATTTTATTACATCACTTACTACGATACGATGTTGTCAGGGCTCGCATGCCTCCGTTAATTAAAACTAAGTATCTACCCAAGTTTTCTTGGAAAAAACGGCTTTTACAAAACGCCGGCTTCAAAGGAATTGAAAAGCGGCATCTTTCAACGGCCGATGTCATCTCGCACCTTCTTGTTAATGTTAGAATAATGGCCGACAAAGAAATCCTCGAATACACAAAAACATGACCCCAAAGCGAGTTAGAACAGCATTATCCGCTAACAAAGGCATCGATTAGAGAGGCCTCAGGTCGCCGCCTAAATTAAAATTACACCAATAAACTTATTTACCTTTCTGCAGTAAGGTTTTATATTTCATTTGTTAGCGTTTTATGGGCTTTCTCCGTTAGGCTTTATGCGGCATTAAAGCGGTGTTGTTTGTTTCGGAAACTACCCGGGTAACTTCGGAATGATTCAATTCGGGACTGTTATGGCCGCTGTAAAAATGCTGGGTTTAGGTGCAGTTGCGAGTCCCATAATCATAATCCGTCTTAAATCATACCTCGAGTTACGGATACTTTCTTAATAGTCCATAATTTTACATACTTAAGTAGTCATTTTATGAGTACAAGTTAAGTAAGTACAGCTGCACAATTAAGTGCACACTGTTGACTCTTATGTCTTCAATATTCTCAAATTTGTTCACTAAAGGCCACGGTGGTTATATTTATTGGCGTAGGGTAATCATAAGCGACGGGGCTCGCTTCGGGAAACTGTTGGTACCTGTAACTAGGGGGTTGGAATTGCCGAGTGTTCCTAGTAGTTCCAAAGTGTTCCTTGCCCGTCGTAAGATGCTAAAGGGGCATTAGGAGTACATAAACATATCCAATACTGGGGAATGAAATTAATGGGAAATCGTGGACCACAGGTCACAGGAAAAGTCTTCCTCAACATGCTACTCTAGTAGGTCTTATAGCAGAGAAAGGCATATCACCAACTAAGAGTAAAACAGCGAGCGTGTCGAGAGAGAGAGTCCCGGGAGTGGGGTACGACTATAACTAATATATTAATCTGTAAGTACGACCAAGATTACGCTGAGAGGAACCAGTGGGACATAAGGATTCATAATAATTATTGGTTTAAAACATAAACTCAAAATGGTTTGCCAAATCCTATCAGAGGGCTTCAATCAAGAGAGTTAAATTTATACCATCAAACCCCAAATTGCCGGTTCACTATTATACAGATGTATGAACCACTAATATCATTGAAACCACATCTATTATGTACAGTACCCAATCCTAAATTACCGACATCATGCTAGTTATCAAAATTGACAGTAATTACTTATTAATAGGTATATTCGACCCTCTTTTGATTCCCCACAGGCAGCTAATTACTACGCCGGTCTAAAATTAACCGCACTTGCCGCCAGGTGGCGGTTCCCAGCAATCTCTTACAACGTCCACAATAAAGAGACAGTAGGCCTATCACGAACTTTTCACAGAGATCCTAGCGTATGTGTATTTTAAAAAATGTGCATGAAAATTAAAGATCTCCTTCTATCGTACGTATAGGTACAGAAATAAAATTGATCGCACAAAAAACGTCAGTAAGATGGTATCTCAACGTGTTAGTGTTAGTAGGTTGGATATATCCAACCTACTAAGTCAATATCCATGGGTAATTAATGCATAGCCCATAGATATTAATATCCATCGAACAATGTTACTAATAATTTTATGGAATTACTCCTCTAAATATATGATAGCTATCGTTGAGATTGGCCGTTAGAGCCAAAATTACTAGGAATCCATGTAGTTGACAAATATAAGCCGCAAGAAAAATATGTACTCGTATTTTATTATTATAATGCACAGTCTTTAGTCATGGGGACAGTAAACCGGATGATTTCATTTCAAATTGATCCTCAAATGTTATATAGAAAGAACATCATAAATCTCAGGTATTGCTTTGATTCAGTCGCATTCTGCCCTCGCCCTTCGCAGTGTGTCTCGACGGCGGGATTATGAAAGGAACTTGTTATGAAAGGGGATTTGGGACCGAGGAATCGTCACATGGACGTCACGGGCCCTCGGGAGAGACTGACAAACACATTGATCAACTTTATGGTGGATTCTACACAATTTTGATGTTTATCTTAACTTTGGAGGTGAAGACAACAATCAAGTTACTACAAACCAACGCTGGAAACGCGATATGTTCAAATGAAGCTAGTTCAATTTAAAACTTTCAAATCTAATTTCAAAGAATATAGACATTGATCAGCGGCAATGCTATCTACTACGAATATATACTATTGCTTTACAAGTATTTATCACCCCTAAAAAGGCACAAAATTCCTATCTTCACCAGTGAGGTGTTATAATAATAAGTACGTTTATATTTGTAATTCCTTTGTTGTCTAATATGATAATTAATATCGTTAACACAAGTTAAAAGCTATTAAATATGGAATCAGGTCAATGTATGATTTATGTTAGTGTGAATTTATTTATTATTCGGCCACATCATCACTTACTATCAAGTGAGATTGCTGGCAGATGTCTGGCTACACCAAAAAAACTTTAATTTCAATAGTATCTGCGTAGCAACCCACATAAAATAAAATAACATAATTACTACAGCGAAAAAGGTTACAAGGTATTACAAAATACAGTAACTCAGTACTTAAATCACAATGATACTTCAAAGCGAAAACCATAAAACTACAGCAAATTTCTTTTCAACCCGAAAGCCATAACTTTCGAGTGCCGGGTTCTTTTATTATTTTCTACACCAAACCAAAAACTCATAAAGACCCTTACATTTAGAGGGATGCATTTCATTGTTGCGGAATACAAATGTTTGAATAGAAGTACCTACTACGAGGTCTGAGAGATGAAACTTGACCAAATATCAGACTAGGAATCAAAGCTATAGTATTATGTAGTGAATCGTGTCCAATGATCGTCTACTGATCAGTAATCGCCTACGTTTTAACAAAGCATTCGGCCGAATGGTGCGTATCATTCTACTTACCTTCTTTCTTATCAAGCGGACTTATAGCCCAACCTTAGCATCTGAGTTTCAAACCCTTACAGTGATCTAGCTGTTTCGCTTTGAATGACAGAGACAAACATGCGGGAAAACGATACGATACACTGATATAACTATATCGAACTCTTCGATTTCAAGGTAAGCTTGGGCCATCCTTCTGTGTATAATTATTTTGTGGTTTTACCAATGGATAAGATTACTGAAGGCCCAATCCAGAGGGCCTCAAACTAACCGATTTAGCTTGCATGTGACAGGTATATTCATTCATTATGGGCGGTTTTATTTTAAGCCTCCAAGAGAAGGGTAGTTGAAAGGCTGTCAACGCTTTTTGCCATCCATGGGCGGTAGCAATTGATAACCATCAGGCAATCCGCCTGCTCATCTCCCACTTAGGTATCACTTAAAAACGCTATTCATGGCGTCTCTATTCCATACCATTGTAAACGGATACCAAGTGAAACGACTAGGTTGATTCCTGTCAGTATGCTTCAAGAATACCACATAAAAATACCGTGAGAGGACGTCAAAGGGCTGCCGCGCAGTTATTTAACCGCAAAGAAGCCGGCTCAAAGGGCAGCCCAGCAGGGAAAATTACAGGCTCGTGAATGAATGCCTTTGTTAGAAGTATGCTAATGCAGGACTGCATTGGTGCAGTTGCTTGTAAGTCTTAATGCAACGGATGCGCTATGCTCTCGTTTCCAGAGGCAAAAAAAAATGTAGATTCTGTCATAATAATAACCTAGAGTCTGGATGTTTTGGATATTTTGCACCCCAGTGACACAGAAATCACCTTTACTTATCCCAGGCTTACCTCAAGCAAACAACTACAATATTAGACCAAGCATATAATGAACGCAATAAAATATTTTTTAGCAATTTTTCAAACATAACTCAAGTTTGTGATCACCAATCCGCATTAGACAAGCGTGGTGATTAAGCCTAATCCCATTATAGTAGCGATGACTGAATTTCTATGATGGAGGAGGCCTTTGCCCTGCAGTGGGTTAATATAGGCTGTGATACAATACTTTACTTTTTAGGTTAAAATGGCTCTCCTGCAATTGTTCCAAATGAAAATGTCGAATCACGGGCATATTAACACTGTGATAGCACTAGGGTGGCAATCATGATAAACCTAATGTGTAAGTCGTCAACCTACAAAATCACAGTCTATATGTTACATTGAGGCATTAATAGTTAGTAGGATAGAATGTATCGCTCCATAAGGACATACGTATAACAATGTGTAGACGACTCTACAGGTTCTTTTAACTTATCATAACTACACTCATTAAAGGAACAAAAACAATATCATTCTTCATGCTACTGTTCATACTTTCAGACGATTCGCAAAACACCAAGCCCCCAGTTTGCCCGTAACTTAAAAATAATGCCTCCAGTCGTTCGGCGAAGTTGCAAGTAACTACTGAATTAGCGCAGCCCGGCGGCAGTTTAAACTTATAATGGCCCACAAATTATTCAAACACACTAATATCCTTATTAGGCTTAAATAACCGGGAGCTGGAGCCGGCTGAATTCCCATCCGTTATTTTAATGGGTAATGTATTACGTCAATATGCAGTACTTACTTATACTAAGTAATTCTGATAAACTAGTGGCTCCCACTCACTTTGGATCGGGACATTAGGTTCAAATTGTATTAATAGATGGCGCTGGGCGTCGATTACAACACGCATGTTTCTAACTTAGTCTTTGTCTTATAAATTATTTCTTTATAACTTTTATAGATAAATAAATAGGAAAGAGATCCCCCCAACCTCTGGGATGAAGAAGAATGTTTTTCTGCCCCCTAAAAAAGCTGCCCGAGGCGAACCGCTCTCTTTCCTGCACCCACTACGCTACGCTTCTCAAGTGACCTTTTGAAACAAAACGACACTTTGATGACCTCATCATCAGTTGGTCACTTCACGATGATAATTCACTTGAAGTGTAGGTATAAATAAATACCTTTACAAATTTACAGCAAATACAACATACGTAAATAGGCCATATAAATTTCCTCACCATAAGTCATTTTCCATTACAAATTCAAAACCCAATTTCAAAAGAAGGCATTAGCAAAGGAATTCAAATTTGTAAGAGAATACAATATCGTCTTCACGCATTTCGACATTCGGGGCTCTACAAACACTCGGCTCCTTAACGAATCCATATTTCGAAATATTAAGTGGATTTTAATTATCTACTTTCACAACTGTGGAAACAATTGATTCAGGCTCGAGCAGGACCGTCTTGAGGGCATATCAGGGCCCTGACACATGATAAATGTGGGGACCCATTGATTGGGGGCTTATGACTTTGTTCGCCGTTCATATAGACTGCATTTTTCTAGTTGTTTTCAAATAGGTAGATGGATATTTTGAATGGCACGAAAATAAAGAATGTGACCTCTATAACTACGGATCAGTAATTTCTCTATATTTCTTTTTCAAAATTCGAAAATGTTTGCTAAAATATAAACATTATTGCACACTACATAAAAGCACACTCATAACATTATCATTAGCCTAAACCCAATCGATCCCACTGAAGGGTGTTCTTTGTTCCTTATTTTATCGGTCCTGTGCCAACCTCATTCTGGCTTTTCCTGCAGCTATAGCCTTTTAACGTAATCTGCCCATCTGATTATCGGATGTCCTTTAATTTATTTACCTAGCTAATATGAAATTTTGGAAAAAAATCTTGGGCAATATCTTTTTTTATTTATTAAATGGGTTTGCACTTTACCTGATCTCACTTGGTGGAGAGTGACAAGGTCTAAGATGTAGCGTATGTTGTAATTCTCGATATTCAAAGCAGAGACCACCACAATAGCAACCGTTCATCTTCTTCTTCTTCTCTGTCGTTACGCTCTTGTCAGAGCGGTCGTGGTCACGATGAGGCGTTTTTATTAAAGGCAGACACAGTTTTCCTCACGATCTCCTGCCATCTCCCCCTGTTCGCAGACAGTCTTGCGCAGTCAGACACGGGGTTTCCCACTACTGATCCGTTCATCTATTCATTCATTTTTTGGTAGCTCGGGCCCCGTGCGCCCCTTTACAAACAGATCGTAGGTACTGCTCTTAGGTATGTTGTTTACTCTGAATCGAAGTTTCTAGTCCTCGAAGCCGAGTGAGTGAACCCTGCCCCCTATTAGGCTAAGTAACAGCTGCCTAATTAAGAGGCCTGTTTATGCGAGCCATTTTATTGTGTATCGGCGCTGTTTACAACCGTACTTGTCTAACAACAAGAACATTTGTAAGGATTCTAATTAAGGTGTGCGTTATGCTAATTGTTTGCTGTAAAATTGGATCGTAATGATCTGATTGGACACTCTACATTATCTAGTATAGTTAATTAGTCTTATTCTATCGTGCTACCTACCTACTAATTAATTACCTGCACACTAAGCGCAATGTCTCCGGGCAGTGGCGTTAGGTGGGTATTGGCCTTTCGGGGCGGAAAACTATTTTGCCACTTTCTTTTCATCTTAGACCCTTCTTCCCTAGCCTCTGATGAACCCTGATCTTTCAACCCCCTATATAAAAGTAATAGAATGGTATTGTGGCATCACCCTGTTTTCTCGAAACTTTTGTTCTACATTGCGATAGCTGAAACATTCTCCCGTATGTAGGCTATGGCGTGTGAAAAATTCGCTAGATGGCGTACTATTATATTGAGACCCAACCTTAAAGTCATTGGTTGTTTAGTGATATTTTGACATCGCACGTCAAAAATAACCGTGTAGATGTGTTGGTGGACCTCAAGGTGCCTCAAATCTACAAAGCGGATGTTTCACACACGATAAACCCCATTAAGAATTAATGATGATTCTACTTGACGATGTTGATGATGAGACTTTTCTAAATGAGCAATAACCGAAATAGGCGTTACCATGACGGACTTGTCAATCCGCCACTCATATCTTTTAGATAAGGATCTCTTAATTAGACAGATAGATTGTTTTATAAAAAGATAGCTTATTAGGTAATCTAATGCCTCATTAGAAAGTTCCGCAGTTAAACCTCTCAATTTTTGGAAGTCGTCTCGACAAACGAGTTCACAAAATTAAGTTTTCTGAGTTAATGACCACTTTTAAGCCAATGCCTTGTAATTAAGCAATAGAATTCAGCGGGTTAGGGCGACCATCTAGCGAACTGCCTAGTTAGGATAGGAACAATTAAACTTAGTTCGTTTCGGGGAATTAAACCAGTGTATTCTTAAACTTACACATCAACTTTTATTTATTTTCTAAAATACACATGAAATGAAATGAAATTCCTTAAGTATGTGTAAGACTACCTCATCGGCAAAGTGATGTCAGTGGAGTCCCGATTTCGATCCTTGGATGCGGCATTAGTACTTGTTTGTTAGAGTTATATGAATCTCGGCTCTATAACCTAACCTTAAGTTGCTTACAGGGTCTATAATGTTGTTCCTATTATATCTATTATAACATTTATTGGTATTTATGGTTTTTGCAACAAATGATTGAGTATTGAGTATTTTAAACCTTTCAGATAGTGAAAGTTGTATATTGTCTCTTCATGATTTTATTTATGAGATTAAAACGTCGCACAATACTTTATTGATGTAACTTGCAATTGTTTTATGGAACCATTTTTAATTTGATTCAACTAGGATAATCTCCGATTGCCCTGATTGATGGTGATCCTAGCCGAAATGTAGAGCAGTTAAAGCGAATTTCACACGGACCACGCCTGGCCGTAAGGCCGCCTCTTAATTGGTGTTTTCGTGTAAATTGCCAGTTTCTTTCATTATGGATAATTCGTGATTCGTGCTAACCGTTTTTAATAAAGTAGGTAAATGTTACAAACTAAAATTTTGTTAGGAGTGTCGGCTAGAACTTGCTACGAGTACTTTAGAAAATTTCCAATTACATATCGTGCCTTGGAATTGGAGATCATTTATAACTGCATAAATGAAAAAGATACACACTGGTGTATCTTTTAACCTTTACAACCCTTTAACTACGTGTTCTATCAACCATTCTGAACAACATTTGTTCAACAACTTTTCGAAATTTCATTAAAAACCATACAAAATGAACAAGTCACGTGACCGACTTCGTGAAAAGTTGAAATTTTTTAATGCGAATTTTCAAAAGTCATAGAACAATGTTGTTTAGAATGGTAGAATATGTGATTAAAGGAATATAAAAGTTCACAGATACGAGTACAACCAGTATACGAATCAATATTAGTATTTTTTAGAAATTTATCGTCAAAAAATAATGACAGGAAAACAGGAGACAAACGACGTACCCAGTTTAAATCAGCCAATAAACAAAAATTTCAACGGAAACTCGCACAAAGCTACAACGGGCACAATTTTAGGCACGCGTTTTAAACCATTAAGGCAATATCGCATTGGGCACGCAATTACGCTTGTAACGGCTGAGGGTCGCCAGGGAGCGGCCAGGGTAATCGCCGGGACAGGGGACAGGGGACAGGGGACAGGGCAGGGCGTAAGGGAATAATTGTCGAAACACACCACGCTTCCGTCGGGAAGGACTCCCGGATGCAAAGTCGATGATACAGAGGGGGCTTAGAAGTAATAGAATGGTATTGTGGCATCACCCTGTTTTCTCGAAACTTTTGTTCTACATTGAGTTAGCTTAAACATTCTCTCGTATGTAGGCTATGGCGTGTGAAAATCCGCTAGATGGCGTACTGTTATATTGAGACCCAACTTTAAAGTCATTGGTTGTTTAGTGACATTTTGACATCGCACGTCAAAAATAACCGTGTAGATGTGTTGGTGGACCTCAAGGTGCCTCAAATCTACATAGCGGATGTTTCACACACGATAAACCCCATTAGGAATTAATGATGATTCTACTTGACGATGTTGATGATGAGACTTTTCTAAATGAGCAATAACCGAAATAGGCGTTACCATGACGGACTTGTCAATCCGCCACTCATATCTTTTAGATAAGGATCTCTTAATTAGACAGATAGATTGTTTTATAAAAAGATAGCTTATTAGGTAATCTAATGCCTCATTAGAAAGTTCCGCAGTTAAACCTCTCAATTTTGGAAGTCGTCTCGACAAACGAGTTCACAAAATTAAGTTTTCTGAGTTAATGACCACTTTTAAGCCAATGCCTTGTAATTAAGCAATAGAATTCAGCGGGTTAGGGCGACCATCAAGCGAACTGCCTAGTTAGGATAAGAACAATTTAAACTTAGTTCATTTCGGGGAATGAAATCAGTGTGTTCTTAAACTTACACATCAACTTTTATTTATTTTCTAAAATACACATGAAACGAAATTCCTTATGTGTTTGACTACCTCGTTGGCGCAGTGATGGCAGTGGAGTCCCGATTTCGATCCTTGGATGCGGCATTAGTACTTGTTTGTTAGAGTTATATGAATCTCGGCTCTATATCCTAACCTTAAGTTGCTTACAGGGTCTATAATGTTGTTCCTATTTTATCTATTATAACATTTATTGGTATTTATGGTTTTGCAATAAATGATTGAGTATTGAGTATTTTAAACCTTTCAGATAGTGAAAGTTGTATATTGTCTCTTCATGATTTTATTTATGAGATAGTGGTCCGCCCTCACTTCGCTTTAGGACCGTAATTCAGAAATGAACCGATAGATGGCGCTGTGTCCAATTACATTATAAGATTAAAACGTCGCACAATATTTTATTGATGTAACTTGCAATTGTTTTATGGAACCATTTTCAATTTGATTCAACTAGGATAATCTCCGATTGCCCTGATTGATGGCGATCCTATCCGAAATGTAGAGCAGTTAAAGCGAATTTCACACGGACCACGCCTGGCCGTAAGGCCGCCTCTTAATTGGTGTTTTCGTGTAAATTGCCAGTTTCTTTCATTATGGATAATTCGTGATTCGTGCTAACCGTTTTTAATAAAGTAGGTAAATGTTACAAACTAAAATTTTGTTAGGAGTGTCGGCTAGAACTTGCTACGAGTACTTTAGAAAATTTCCAATTACGGTGGCGGCATAATCGTGCCTTGGAATTGGAGATCATTTATACAGTGTGTATCTTTTAACCTTTACAACCCTTTAACTACGTGTTCTATCAACCATTCTGAACAACATTTGTTCAACAATTTTACGAAATTCATCAGAAAACCATACAAAATGAACAAGTCACGGGACCGACTTCGTGAAAAGTTGAAATTTATTAATGTGAATTTCCAAAAGTCATAGAACAAATAGTTGTTCTAGAATGGTTGGTAGAACTACGTGATTAAAGGGATATAAAAGTTCACAGATACGAGTACAACCCTGTATACGAACGGCGCATATGGTGTATCAATACTTAGTCTATTTTAGAAATTAATCGTCAAAAGATATAATGACAGGAAAACAGGAGACAAACGACGTACCCAGTTTAAATCAGCCAATAAACAAAAATTTCAACGGAAACTCGCACAAAGCTACAACGGGCACAATTTTAGGCACGCGTTTTAAACCATTAAGGCAATATCGCATTGGGCACGCAATTACGCTTGTAACGGCTGAGGGTCGCCAGGGAGCGCAGGGTAATCGCCGGGACAGGGGACAGGGGACAGGGCAGGGCGTAAGGGAATAATTGTCGAAACACACCACGCTTCCGTCGGGAAGGACTCCCGGATGCAAAGTCGATGATACAGAGGGGGCTTAGGAGATACATGCTCAGTACCAGGGATGTTATTGATACGAAGTTTCGGTTACGGATCGGATACGGACATAGGAATGATTACTATAAACGCAGATTATCCGTTAGTTTCAGCCAATCATGTTAATTTTTGAGGAATTTCAAAAGTAAATTACAAAAATTCTATTTTATTTTGAAAATGACGCAACCGTGTTGAGATACACTGATTATAATGTGTCTCTATTAGGGTCCGCCCCAATCCGATACAATCCGAAACTTTTCTTTCGGATTTGGTTCCCGTTACGAACAAAACACTTATAATAAAACATATAATGTACCGCTGGTACAGAAAGACGATGTCTACTGCGAAGACACCAGCAATGAACTGAGTTTGGGCCTTAAGTATCTCACAGACTCGGCGAAACACAGCGCCACCGCAGCATCACGTCAAGTCTATCAAGACTTGGTATCACTCAGGTGAAGATTGCCTATTGACCGAAGCTTGGCTGGCCACGAGCATGAAACATTCACCTTCTGTACTAGCCGCTTTGCAAGGGAGGCATGTAATCACCGGTCTCGTTACGGTAATCACGCTGCTTATCTCTGTAATTACCTCGCACGCGCTTTTGCGGCGAAGACAATAGGCGATGATATTCGTTACACCCTCACAATACTATGTTTATGATAACATTATTATATCGCACGAAATGCGCGCTTGCTAGTGCGCCGGAGTAACGGCTTAGGGCTGTTACAAACGAAGCGTGAAGATCTTGCTGGCCCCAACATGGCAGTAGCAACGGATGTGATGTCGTGTCGTCGTGTGCGTGTGTACTTGCAACTAAGGCTTCCCTTTTGCTTATTGTCATCTCATACTTTGCCACTATAAAAAAAACTCGCCTGTCCAAAAGCTTTCAACTCCAAAGGAAGCAAAAGTGTCTTAGAATTACTTGAATCGAATCATATCAAACGATTACAAATCTCAGTATACTAAAATGTACCTGAGAAATCGAGTAATTATTAACGTCATTCTCACGATTTAGTTACCACTCATTGCAGAGCCAGTATTTGGAAGTTGGTTAGTGTCTGGACACTGTTTGAATTTAAGGCAAAAACGAAATAAGACAAACAGGGGCGGAAAAAAACGATATAAGACAATTTAACAACTGTGCAGTGCATGTGTGTCTTTCGGAGACCAAACTACAACTATTAGACCACCCAAAGTTACAAAATAAACAATACACCAAAATAAACCATTGAGGTAGCCGTGGTGCGAAGAATAAAGGAACACAAAAAAAAACCATTTCTTTAGACTTCCCTTCTTGTATGTAATAAAGGCGGTAAGTGATCGTAGTCGCTACCGCACATAGATCTGCGAGATTAGAAGCAGCCGGTGCGTTGCCGGCCTTTAAACAAGGATATGTACTCCACGCTTCTACTTAAACTTAGTACTATCAAAAGTGCTATTGGTGAGTTAGCTAAAACATAGTTAGTGTACCTGAGCCACAGATTCATGTCAGAAGTCCATTGCGAAAATAGGTGACCTATAACTAATGGGCGAAGGTTCTTGAACGCAAATTGTAAAAAAAAATAAAAAAAAATCGGAATGTGGTTATATTATGTATGTTGTTTTGCTGAGTATGCTAGCTACTTATATATATATTCAATTTCTATCTGTGGACCTATAAGTAGATTTTTTGTCCAAATGTTGTTAACTTAATATGCATTGTAACATCTTGGTCTCCTAATATAAATAATAAATAATAAAATAAATAAATATTTTTATAAATCTTCAAAAATAATCGTGATTGCGTGGTAAGCTTTAAGCATAGAACTGTAGCATCCATTGTTCTTTGTCGCCGGAGCGGTTGCGCCGCGGCGGTAGATGCGTCGATAAACCTGTTATCAGATTCATATGGAAAACATACAATGTATGTGTGCTGTACTTTGATACCAGCCGCAGAACGACAATCGCTAGGGAAACGGGTACGAAGCGGAGCGGTCGTGACTGCCTTATTCCCAGGTTATCTGGGATTGGTGTAATATGTTTTCTTCTTCCATATGACTCTTCATATGAATCATCCAACCATCCACGTCTTTTTCAATCATTCCATTCTTCACACAATCCATCCATCTCTTTTTCGGCTGTCCACTGTCGCTCTGCCTAAAATGTTTTATAGTATTGAAGTATTTACTGTCTACATTTTATACTCATGAATCTTTTTAACATTTTAAATTGAAATGATATCGATACATTAATCTACCTCAAAATAACACATTCTGTACCATTTACGACTGATTTGATATGGACAACCAAATAGATTTTTTCAGTTTTATTGTGATAAAATTACTGATTTAAAAATAACCCTTTACTTAGTATGACTTATAATACACAACACAAAGGCACAAAGGACACTCAAGAAATTTAAATTTATATTATAACCCGCAGATAATAGACAAAATATTCAAACACTTAAAACGCGTTCACGTTTTGACTATCCGCTTTTAGTGTCATCCACAACATTTATTTTCCAATAAAACATCGTTTGTCACCATGACAAAGTTCCTTAAACTCCTTCCTACCATAAATGTGAGTATAACGACACCTCGCGGCGGCAGGAGGAAATAACAGCCGTCCAGCGTAATGACGGGGCCCACTTCCGAGGAACTGGGGAGATATCAAAAATCGATTAGCGGCACAATCACAAGTCTAATCACACCACTACACAGTGACAATTTAGTCACTTATGGACGATTTTTTTATAGTGGCACAGAATAACGCCCCGTTGGTCTAGTGTTTAAGTACCGGGCCGTGATCTCGGGGTCCCGGGTCGAGCAAAGTATGCTTCGATTTTTTCGAAAATAGGTAGGTTGAGTATGTGATCACCAACCCGCATTAGGCAAATGGTGATTAAGCCTCATCCCATCATAGTAATGATTATATGATTTCTGTGATGGAGACCTTTAACCTGCAGTGGGGCAGTATATAGGCTCATACTTTATTTTACAGTAAAATGGTTCGCTTTAGCTTAACCTAACAAAACGAGAGATTTTTGCTGTTAAAATAGACGCGATGGCACGGCATCACATCCGTTGACACTACCATACTGATCCGCGAGATGCTTCTTGACACTTCGTTTGAAGGAGGAACCCATTTTGTAGGGCGGAAGAAAATACAAAGAATTCCATTTATTTATGGTACACTAGTGGCCCGCCCTCACTCCGCTTCGGGACAGTAGTTCCACAATCTGCCTCATCTATTAGGCGCTGGGTGTTGATTGCATCGCGCTAGCGTTTTGCCTTTTCGGTTTTTCGATGTCTATAGAATTTATCTCTTTATAAATACTATATAGAAGTAGGTATAGATGTGTGCTGCTAAACCTTGTTGTGATGCAATGTTTGATGGTAAAGCGGTAACCAGCACGTCATTCATTAATTAGCTCGGGCCTGGGTGTGTTGGGAATCATATGACAATGTACTGGGACTATCATAGTAAACTAGAGCTAGATAGAGTGAGAGTTTGGGACTACTCCGTTTTGCACATGTCGTGATCACTTACCGTCAGGAAGTCGTCAGCTTATTCGTCCCTGTAATGAAAAAAAAAACTGTTAAAAATTATGGTTATATAGATCTTACATAACTATATAAAAAAATCCTCTGGTAAAATCATAAAAAATATCGGTATGCGCATACTCTGGCTCAAATCTTTTAGTTTTCATCGCTATCTCTAAGACGCACAGTAAACTTCAACCATGGAATATTTCCCCCGCAAGCTGGGTTCATTCCTAACAATGTTCACGGGATCCAAGCTTCCCTAAACACAAACTCACCGACCCGGCATCGAACCCGCGATCTCACGGTGTGCACGGATCAGCGGGAATAAATTACAAGCGTTGTATAATGAATTATTTACGCAGCACAACGGTATTTATCTCGCTACGGGCTTCATTCATATTCATCCGTAGAATTATTCTCAGCATACAATAATCAGTTTTCTTGCTCTTCAGTTAACGCTTCATCAATATTGTTTGTAAGTTTTTGTTACACATTAATCAAACACAAGCTAAAGTCAAAGTGAGCTAGCCATGTTTCGAAACTTAATCTTCTATACTATTCATAAAGAGGCAAATTCTAAAGATAACGAGAAGGCTTTGTACGTAAACTGAAAAGTACACTTGCGCGATGTAATCGACACTCAGCGCCATCTATTGGCACTGCTTGAAACTAATGTCCTGAAACGAAACGAACCCTTATTTCGTTCACAAGACAGTGATTTAATAATTCTTACACTTACATTGACCTGAATCCGGAACTATGCTAAGTATAACATTATGCATTTGTGTTACAACTCGACAAAAGCAGAAATACAAATAACTTTATACAGGGTAAACCCAGTCAGACTAACAAAAACCAGATGAAGGAATTGGAACGTTATCTTTTCCTATGTTATATTCTTACGGACGATTCAACAAGTATTACGTTCGCGTTAGCATTGAGGGGGAGGGGTTTTAGCTGTGCTTACTTTTCATAAACTAGGGGCGAAATTGGACTCGACTAACCAAAAAATCTGATTAGGTAATACTTCACCGGCCCCTTATAATTATATCTTTTCTATTTGACAGACTTCTCATATTGGGTCTCGTTTATCCGAATTTAAGATCCACAGAGTAACCTGAAATGGCCCTGCTAAAGGAACAGTGTGAACACGAATCCTTAAATAATTACGTAATATAAGTCGCTGGGGAAATTTATATTACCTCGTCTAAGGCATTGTTTGTCGCTCAGTCAAAGGCACAAAAGAAAACGTCGCTTGTTGGTTGTCAAGCGGTGCAGACGTATAAGTTAACTTCGCATAGTGTAACACAATCAGTAGAGTAAGATTTATATTTTTATGAGTATGTGAAACGTGCATAAAGTATCAGCTTTTCTACTGCCCCACCTGTGAGGCCAAAGGCCGTCATCATAGAAATCAAGTCATTGCTACTATGATGGGATTAGGCTTACCTCATCACCACGCTTGCCTAATGCTGATTGGTGATCACAAACCTGAGCTCGAAAAATTCGAAACATACTTTTTGCTCGACCCGGGATTTGTACTTGGGACCCCAAGATCACGGACTACTAGACCAACAGTGCGTTCATGCATGATTGGGAGGAATTGGCACAGGAGTAAACAAAACGGCAAACTTTGACATCGGAGGCTGAGCCAGAGTAGTAAGTATGTGAGGCAAACCTCTAAATCGGTTAGGTTGCCGACTTTGTAGAAAGAATTTCAGTAGTAGTTGCGTTCCTAAAAGTTTACGAAAATACGCGCGCACGTTATTTGAGGGCATTGATTTTCATTATCGTTATGGTATTGCAATATGTTGTTTCTCTTAATATAGATTCGTAGCGTTATATCTACCATATGAAATTTATGACACTGTTAAACATTGGTCAAATCGGGTCTAAACTAAGTAAGTAGCTACACTGATCCATATTGGCGTATGGCCGGTGTTATTGCTTCACCCTTTGTGCTCGGAAGCCGGCCAGGTATGGGGTAAACGATCCTGGTTACACGCGCCCAGCGGGCAAGCTGGGGCCTACAACGAAACCGAACAAACAACGAAATATACCTCTCGGATCTAAAGGAAAGAAACGCGTGTGAAATAGACGGGGATGAAGATTATTCACTTTGCTTATGAATTCGGTTTCTGTAGGCCTTCTAGAATCGCTACACTGAACCAGTGTATCATGCCTGACGACATTCTTTGGACAGAGGATTAGGAACATAATGCAAGGTTTTGGCGAGTTTGAGGTCCAAAATAACATAAAAACGTGATGTGATCTCTAGATAGAATTCTATGGAAATAATTTTTGCAACTCATAGAATGAGTAATAAATGTTGCAATTGTCCTTACTTCTTATTAAGAAAGTATTTTATAAACCATTCTGAAACTAGGTATTTAGAATCAAAATGAGATAAAACTTTACATTTCCAGTTGTTAGGTTGGGCTTGAAAAAAACAATTGGTTTCATGACAGGTAACAAGGGAATTAAAATGCGTGATACACCTGGGGCTAAATATTTCTATGTTTAGGTATATCGATAATTTTTACTTAAATTACAAATTATACTTACCTACTATACATACGCATTTTATATGAATACCTATGTAATAATACACCAGTTAATGAATTAACTCTGGCAGTTTGCCGTAAAGACTAAATGTTCACATAAGTTGAAGTTTTAGAAAGCTCAAGCTGCAAAATGCCGTGAGCAATATAGCGTAGTTGAGCGATTAATGGGGTGTGAAGGAATTGAGCTTGCCGACAGATTCGTAGCTATAGCACAACTAGGTAGTAAAATATCCAAGCACAATGTTACATAGAGAGAAGAGGTTAATCTTAAAGTCAACTTATAGTAAAACCGAAAACGTGAAACACTTGCGGGATCTATTGGTACTGGTATAATTTAAGTACCTACCGAAAGCCGGACCACCAGTTTCTTAAAAGTAGCTTAAGACGCTTACAACTGACAGCTTGATGTTAGCGCCATATTAGATCGGTCGGATGGCGCATTAGGTAGAGACCCTGCCTCATACGCCAAAGGTCGTGGGTTCGATCCCCACCCTGGACGTGATGAATACTTGACAGTCAAGTATTTGTTCAATTTTACAATGTGTTTGTTCAGTGTCTGGGTGTTATATATGTATTAAGTATTATATTTGGGATCCTCTGTTGTCTGATATCTGTAACACAAGTGCTTAAGCTACTTAGTTCGGAGTCAGGTCAATGTATGAGATGTTGTGTGAATTTATTATTGAATTTATTACTACCTTCCTAACTATGTACTACTAACTAAATAAAATATCTAAAGTCAATGAAACTAAAGTATGTGATAAACATCGTTGTAGGGCGTAAATTGTTTTGAGCCACAGATTTAGAAGTACTTAGGTACCTAACCAAAGTCACTAGAAGCCGCGGCCCAAAATAACGGATGCCTACAATAGAACCTTACTACAGCTCCAAAGAGGCTAAGTTGTAGCGCTGTAGGAACTTCGGGCAGTTCCATTCCTCAGCTCGCATTACAAAGGCTGCTAAAGTGCTCCGAGCGACGGGAGTATTGACGGCAAGGAACGTAAATCTGAGTTACTTTGAGCGCAAAAAAGGTTTCTATATCTCTCAGAACCTGAAATTATGCTTGGATATTTTGCGTTACCCTTTTAGCTAGACTATGGTAAAGTAAAAACCGGCCAAGTGCAAGTGGGTGTGACGCGATGACGGTTCCGTACCATTGGTTTGTATGTTCATGTATACATAGACATGACGAATCTATAAGAGTTACTTTTTTGCCATTTGGCTACGGAACCATAAAAAGCAAGGGGTATGATTTTAGCAATAGGCAGGTATGTTCGTCGACCAATAGAGCAGCCCCAACAGATGGGATGCCATGCCATCGCGTCTTTTCCTTACCACCAGGTTAAGGTATACTATGATACTGAGCTACTATAACCCTTGATGAGGCAATGGGAAAATAGTTGCCATCTGATTTTGAACCTTAATTGTCATAACATAAGAGCGAAAACCAATGAAATTTTTCGTTGACTTATCTTATTAAGTCATAAAATAAGATTACAACAATGCGTGTCTAATTAATTAGCCACATAAAATTAAATATACTTTTTCGTGCGCTTTTATCAGTAAAGAAGAAGTCTCAAAAAAATCTAATACCTGCTTTCAGAAGCTGGTAAGGAGATAAAAAGTAAATTAACCTTACAATTAAAACAAAAGTAGCCAGTAAAAAATGAAGTAAGTAATCCGATTATGTGCATTACATAGCGTAATAACCATCCACAATAACTTTCCATCGGACATAAAACCTTTAACTGCAGTACACAGACATAAACCTCCAATATTTTATCATTAATGGCTGCTTTACGGCGCATAACATTGTTATACGAATTTTAGTGCGCCTCGAACGATTCTTCCGAAATCCCCTTAACTCAAAACTGGGGTTATCGCCCAAACTTGGTATATTAATAAAGATAGTCGGCGGATAACGCGACGACAGACTATCAGTTATGGCCCGTTAAAATAAACGATTCGTATAAAAGAACTTGGCTATAACTCGTTACGTGCGTCCACGCACGACCAACATGGAGTTTTATGCGTGTATCATGTTTAAACTAACATAAAAATATACAATTACTTTATTCTTCTTCTTTTTAAAACAGACAAACATTTGGCTGCAATCCCACTTGAGACCACCGTGGAATAGCCACGCTTCGGCATGAATGGGCCGGCTCGACCGGAGTGATACTACGGCCTCACAGAAGACCGGCGTGAAGCAGTGCCTACGCTGTATTTCGTTGAGTGAGTTAGGGTACCGGAGATCCAATTGGGGGATAAGGGGGTAAAGATTGGCGGCGCACTTGTGACTCTACTGAGATGTTTATGGGTAGCGGAATCAGGTGATCCGTCTGCTCGTCTGCCAACTATTACATAAAAAGGCGCTGTTTCATGCCGGTCTTCTGTGAAGGCCGTAGTATCACTCAGGTCGAGCCAGCTCATTTTTCCCGAAGCGTAGCCACGCACGTGGGAGAGCCCTCCCACGGACATTTTTAAAGATCGTCGTGTCTGCTACGAGTGTCAGTACTATTATCAATTATTTGTTTACAAGAAACAACTAGATGCCTCTTGCTAAAGATGCTTGGACGCACCCAGGGTTTGCCCTGTACCCTCCTATTTAGTTGCCTGTAAGGAATAATGAGCTCAGTAAACCAGCCGTAAAGAGCTCGTTAGAAAGAACCGTTAATTACTAAAGTGTACAGTTCAAGCTCCCTGCAGGCGCTTTAACAATTTTATCGACAGTTTTACATTAAGTTTTGTACAGACTAATTTCAACAATTTTAAGATCTTACGCTAATGAGCTAACGGACGGACTAGTGTTGCCTATCGATACACTGTCGATAGTAAAAGAAAAAATAATAGTATCGATAGTTTATACGTAGCATTGCTTCATGTCAATTATAGTAGTAATTTTGTTTTTTTCATCTACTTAAATAAAGAAAAGAAAGAGAAATATTATAGCACAGGTAAGTAGTAAGTACCTAACGTAACAAGAAGTTTAAATCCCCATCTACACTTTGTAAATTAGATTCTATTGAATCGCAATAATTCAAAGAAACTAATAATAACAAGCTTCATTCGCAATACCATCAAACGTCGTCGATTTTCTCTCATCTCAAAAATAGCGGCAACGATCGATGCTGCTTCTCGGAAACACCTGATTGACGCTCGCACAATAAGCTTGGCTTCGAGAAGGTTTACGTAGAACCGAATGATCAAATTGGAGATATCGTCGGTCCAGTGGTAAACTATGCAATCTGCAAATGTCCACGTTGGACAGGAGAGAGAGCGAAAAGAAGACAAATATTGGTCCTGTAAATCAGGTTTTACAGCTATCGGTAAAGTTTACAAAGTAAAAATAGCTGTGAAACATTCCCGAAATATGAATTGGCCGAGAATAAGGAATTACTGATATTTTGCTAACCTAAGTGCAGTTTCAGAGTAACTTTTATACGCGCGTATAAGCTCGTTTCTTGAAGCGCGTTTTAGCAAACGTACGAGCGTTGACGGACTTCTAAGCTCGTATCGTAAACAGTAAAACGTCATGGTCGAAGTCGATTCTCGGTTAACTCATGTGTTTACGCCGAAATACGTTGAAACAAACGTATAGAAAAATTTGCGCGCACCAAAATACGCTAATCTAAAACCGCTCTTACTTGGTCCACATTTTAATTTTCGACTGAAGATAGTTTTTAAGTTTTGATAATACGACTATACTCGTCGAAGAGGTTTTTATTAGTTAGGCAACCGGAGGGGTGTTCGTCAAACCGTCTTCATCTTTATTCATAATTGTAGAAAAAACTTGCTCTCCCAACCGTCAAACAAAAGAAAAATTATGTATCCATATAAGTACATACATATTGCTATTTAATTTGTCTTTCTAGTCCCCTACAGTCTCCTTTTTATCAACAAAACAAGCTACTAAGCCCCACTAATGAAGCAACTTCGACATCAGACAACTGTTGAAGTTTATTTTTTAATATTCCTTTTGTCATTGAGAATTCTTAGAACACCCAATCTTTTTTGAAATGCACTTCTCGATTCTACCATCTCAATATCTTTTTGAAGAATTTCTTCTTTGAAAACTTTACGGGAAAGATTTAACAATTCCGACTTAATTTATAAATACGAAAGTTACTCTGTCAGTTGGGATTTCACGGAACGATTGAACTTAGTGAAATTTTGTACAGAAATAGACCTTGGGGTGGAAATATAAGGTAACGCTTGAAATAAAATATTAGTACTGTAGTTTTCTAGTGAAAAGGGTGAAAGTTAATAAAAAAATGTTGCCAAAGTGTTATTCCTATTCCACACGAACCAAAACTCTGAAACGTGATTTCTCTAAATGATTTCGGACTTACGAAGACAAATGGACAAAGCCCTGGACCCAAGCCAATCTGTCAAGAGCCTAATGCGTTCACTCTTTATTCAGCTATAACTTAATGGTAGATTAGTGACAGACATTGTGAAAATTTTGTTCGCTAAACACATTTTATTGTACATCACTTGGTTGAATTTTACTGTTCCGATTGCGTTAGTGACCCTCTCTCCACCATTCACCATCCATTTAAGATTACCACCTTATACATACGAGTATAAACATTCGTCTGCTGTAAACTTAAGTTTGTTCAGGGTGTGTTAGAGTTCAAAAGCAGCCTACGATAGAGCGAGCTTCCCCAGAACTCTCTAGCTTTAAAAAAAATAATTATCTCATTGGGAAAAATAAAGACAGGAAGGGTGTTCCACTCCCTGGCTTCGTGCTCCAAAGGAAGACGAAAAGCACTTTATACGCGTTCGAGGAATAAACTTCAAATACGACGTTTCATCTTATGCTATTAAACAGACACAACACCGAATGCTGTTAACTTAACGCGATCACTCTATAAGCGCATAGTGACAAAAAACCTTTTGTTTGCCCAGAAAAAGCGGCCATTGACAAAAACCTCGTAAAAAAGTGCACGTTTCGGTTTTTGTTGCAACCAATTTATCGTGGCGTAAATCCATTTGTTAAGGCACAAATGCTACGCGGGGAATAATTTTTTACAAAGTATTTTATGATTGGAAGCGTAAAGTTACGATCGGCTTAACCGAAAGGAAATCACAGATAATGAAATAGAAAGTTTTATATTTATTTGCACATACTTTAGGGGCGCCTTAGGTAACGAGAGTTATTGCTACGTAAAAATCATTTTAAATATGGCATAATGGCACTCTTGAGTTTACTTAACGACCATTAACAAAAGGAAGATCATAAAAACGCTCTCTGAAACATGGAATGAGCATTATTTTCGACCAATCAGGTAATTTCAACTAAACCTGCAAGAAAAAAATCTAATTCTGAGACAGACACAACAGTCCTAAAGAATTGAATAGAATTTGTACCTACAGACCATTAAAAAAGATGCATATCTTGATCACATCTCAAGGAACCCACAATACAAAGATGGCTGGAAAACGCAAAATTGTAAGACGAAAAATGGCATGGCTCGCCGAATAACTTTTTAAGCTTGCCATGGATAAGCCATCATTTAAAGAGCTGATGGCCAATCTTCAGTAATGAAGCGGCGTTTCAAGAAGATGAAGAAAGAATGAACCTTGGAGAAGAGAAATTTCATTCTAAACCTGGAAAATACATTATTACTTACAAAAAAGACTTATAATAACATCTCTAAGACTAACATCAAGCGCCTCTACAATTACATACAAATAGTTTTGCGTGTTTCGAATCAATAGTTCATTTACGAATAGATTGAGCATCGAGTAATTGAAACCTCAATAACTAAGCAAATCAAAGCTATTTCTATAGTCAATTATGGAACTATTGAGAAACGTCTGGCCACAGCAGCCAACGAAACCAATTAGACAGGAAGAAGTAAGTAATTTGTGAACACGGAACTCACAACCCTGTGATGAATAGGTACTTGTGTTTGTCCAGTGTCTGGGTGAAATACATGTATTTGTGTTTCCTCTGTTGTCTGATATTGTAACACAAGTGCTTAAACTACTAAGTGCGGAGTCAGGTATATGAAATGTGATGTGAATTTGTTTGTGTACACACACAAACACAGCATGTTTTTTTAATTATGTTTTTGATGACATTTTATTGACCCAAATCTTACACGTACTGTTGCCAAAATGTTCCCCACTATTACTATGAACCGGAATCAATATCACGAAACTCACGGCGAAAATTTTTTCTTTCTCCGTCCGATATTTTCAAATAGTCGTCATAAGCTACAATTGGAAGCCCGACAATGCGTATTGCATTGATTTATGATTCCCTCTCACCTCTCCTTTGTGGCAAGACGTTTAGCCACGGTCCTACGGTGGGACGCCCCCCGGGGCCCGGCCCTGGGGGCCACTGTTGATCTCCTGCTTATTTACCGTTAATAGCTTTTTATTGTTCAATCACAGTTGGAGATTACTATCAGGGTGTAACCTGCTCATACGCTCCCGTCGTTTGCACCCTCCAATTTTATTATGTTTTACAGCTGGTGTGATTTATACTTTACTAAAATTGAAGTATAAAACTCGTTGCTCCTGGTTTCCATAATACAAGGGAAAACCTTAGTCCGGGACCAGGACCGGTATGTGTTGTCTCACAGCAAACAACCGTGGGAGAGGCACGCTTCGACAAGAGTGGGCTGGCTCGACCAGAGTACTAGTAGTAGTAGATATGGTGGAGATACCACGGCCTCACAGAAGACCGGCGTAAAGCAGCGCCTACACTGTGTCTCGTCGAGTGATTGAGGGTACCGGAGGCTCAATTGGGGGATAGGGGGCAGCGCACTTGTGACTCTACTGGTGTCGCAGGTGCAGAGATTGCCTTCGCCCATAGATCGCTCGTCTGCCACATAAAAAAAAAACAAAGAAATAGAAAGATGGATTCAAAATGTTGTGTACTTATAGATGGATTTAAAGATGTGTTTTTATTGTGCAATATAACTTGTATTTATGTAATTTAGCGATTGATAAACGTCGTTACTCTCGATTTTAGTAATTAGCTCAGTAACTACGTAATCTTCTTATTATTTTATTATTAAGTAGGTTCTTACATATTTCACCCAACAATACCAAGCGAAAGCCCGTAATGAGCTCTTGGAGCGAGTACAATCTCCAAGATAACTTGTAGATTGTTAATAAGAAATATGTTATTAACGTTTTTCTCGGTACATTCCCCGTTTGGATTTTTAATGAGAAATTTCTCCGACATTGTTGAGCAGAACCGAAGGCTTCATAATACTTTGTCTCAAGGGATATTTACAAGAATGGCGAAGGAGAATTAATTAGTTACTGAAATGGATTCTCTAGCTTAATTATAAACATAAGTAGTACATGAATAAGATATGTGTTTTGGGCTAATCAGGGTAACTTAGAAGGTTAAGACGATAGCACCGCCGTTCTCCAATGCTGAAGGAGAACCCTGATACTTCCGTGGATGCCTACTGCCAGAGTATTTTTTTCTGCCTTAATATCTATGGTACTTTTAAGCATGTCTGTACGTTTTCCTTTTTATTATAAATAAAAAAATACAAACTATTTAAATCTAAAAATTCGGCCTAATTTTTTGCAGTGTTCTAACGTTCACGAAACAATTTTGACTTACATACACTTAAAAAAATCAAAATATAGAAACATAAGGCTTATTTAATTAATTGGTATCAAAGTAACTATTTCAATCCGTTCAATTTTGGATAAGGGATCGGTAAACGACGAAAAGTTAGTTTTCTTTACTTTTATTATGTATTTTGAGTACTAAATCAAATTGCTTTAGAATTTAAAACTTGAATAATCCATAATAAGTACCTCTCGTCTAGAAGACGCACACGTTTACCCCCTAAGCTACCATCACTCAAATAAAGACCAAAAATATCGCAGATGATATTTTTATTATTTGAATAAACTACAAAAAAACCAGCAGAACTGAAGCCCATGCAAATTTCAAAGGGGTCGTTGTATTTGTTTCATCCAACAATGATCGCGGTTCTCGAGAGACGTGGCTAAGGACTAGTGATGCGCAAGCACATCTGTCTACAAAACTTCTTACAACTTGTTGTCCTCCTGAGGACCATTCCAAAACTAGGACAAGAATAAAACTGATTCTCTGTCTAATCCACGTCTAAGCAAACGAACCTAACCATAGTAAACGTTCACTTTATTTAGTCTGCTTCGTCGTAGCCCTACTACATAGTAGGGCTAGCACAAGCTACGATTAGAAGGTCTCTCAGTGATATTGACAGAGGGGCGTTATTCAACATGGATAATGTCAAAAACACTGACACTTGTCAGAAAAATTCATTAGTTTTAACTTTTGCCTGGAGCTAAATGTAGGGCGACGACTATCTATAATGTAAGGGCCCTCATGGATGGATGGAATAACGATTTGTGCAGAATGGCTGGCAGGAGCTGATGGCCTAAAACGTACCGGACGTAACGACTGAATCGGAGTTTATCTCCCTTTCATAATAGCTTTAATCATTATACATATTTATACTATAGCTTTAATCATTGGGGGAAAAAACTCACCTAAGAAAGGCGTTTCACTTCTTGGCAGTGCGCATTACGGCTGTAAATTTATCAATCGAGGATAACCCTCAATTGGTCTGCTTTTACGATGTTAGCAAGGGGATAGGGACATAAACACTGTCTGAAGATTTACCAAATTAAAGCTACACAGGACCGGGTGTTAAAATTAAGTGTTCCACACAAAAGCATAACCAAGGCCATTTAGTATTCAAGAAATATTGGCCATCCTGCTATCCCACCTTGATCTTGCTTTTGAACATCACTACTAAGTACGCCATCCGTTTACTTAAAATGATGGATCCTCCATAAAGGGTTGCCCCCCTATCTCCGCCGCTTTGGCAAAAAATCGGCGCCACTTGCGACAACTTTTCAATTATGTTTCGGCGACTGTTTCGAATTCAAAGCGAAGGGATTTGCCGGAGGATTATTTAAATTTATTCATTCTGTAATGCTCAAGAAACTAAATCCGGATCTAGAGGAAAGCGGGAATTCGGCTGAACCGCGAGGGTCGGGTTATGCATAAAGCATATCTGGAGGAAGGTATGTCGTCGGCCAATCGTGAAATTGGCCGACGCTGCCATAAATATACCTACATAGTTCTAACATACGTGCCAATAGCCGCACCTCACCGCCATGGATGCCAAAACCCGTACTTTTGACTATCTTAAATTGTCAGTCATACTTTAATTAAAGCGACGGCTGTAATTGGGTTCCCGGGTTCGATCCCCTGTTCGGGCGAAAATTTGTAACTGAGTTTTTCTCTTAAGAAATTCTCAGTGTCAGCAGTACAGCGGTCTTGTACCCTCGTCCCTAGGAAAGCACGTTAGCTGTTGCGCCTGGCCCCATTTTGATCGTCGAAATATGAGGGTATAAGGGAACAAAGAGGCACTTACATCTGAGCACTCATTTGTGCACCATAGCCGCCACCGTGGCCGCCATAGCCCTATCGGTTAGGACATTATTCAGCAAGGACTATCCACAGATGGGTATCTCTCGATATGCTCAAAATTACTGCGAAAATCGTGAAGCAGCACAAACAACCCAGACTATTAAAATAGGTATCTTTAATTTCTAACTGTTCTTTTGCTACACTCTCATAAGAGTACGCATTGAAATGAACTATTAATTGTTACCTGTAAACAGGAACATGTGATTTAAGGCAGTAAGATAATAAAATTAAAAGAAATATATCATGCTTTGACCAATTCTACACTTGGCCGACGACATGCATAAACCATTATCTATCATCTCGGACGTGTGGACTGCGGACTGGAACTTATTACGTAGTCTGAACAACTTTGTAAATATGGGAGAGTGCGATCTCGTACGCAATTTACTTTAATAACTATACATTTTCTAAGTTACTGTTTGATTTTCGAGATTCTACGTGCAACTAATGATACTAGTTTAGTAGTGGAATCGCTGTTCATGAATGAGAAAATTGACTCTATAACATCTACCATAGTTCCTTTTTAAAAGGCACACGTCACACCTGTGACTCCTCTGGTGTTGCAGACGTCTCAAAACGCGGCGACAATCGCTTACCATCAAGTGATACGTCTGCTCATCTGCCACCTATCATATAAAGAAGGGAGAGTTGTGTGGATGTGTGAATACCTGAAACGTAGGTTTGTTTTTATGAGACAGGGAAGCAAATGAGCAAACGGGTCACCAGATTTTGAGTGATCATCGCCGCCCATGGATATCAGCTACTCCAGAAGGAGCGCAGATGCCTCAGTGACCTTTTAGAAAGGTGTAGGCTCGTTTCTTAAATATTGCAATGTTGTGACGATTTGGAAACGCAGCTGCGGGAAGTTGCTTCCACAATGAGGAGGTGCGTGGCCGAAAATGACGAGTAAAACGCATGGTAGACCGCCACCCAGATAGGGATGGGATCTTTGCGTTGTGTTGGTTAACTCAATACAAATGCTCTAATACTCGTGCCTACACCTCGATATATGCTTCAAAACCTTGTACATCGTCCACATGGCACTAATGGACCCTATTCAGGCATTGAACGCCCCTCTCGGACCCCGCTCACGTCTCGGTCGCGTCCGACAACCGAATTATCGGCCCGGCCAATAAGATTATCATATTCCGGGGTATTATTGAGCGGGGACTTGTTAGTTTGTTATGCAAACGAATTTCTTGGAGATGGAGATGGAATATTTTGAACTGGTAAAAGAACTATGGACGTTCAAGAAAAGATCGGGTTTGTAACTGTTAGAAACCTGAAAGTCAACGAATTTATGTGCACTCCTACTAGTATTTGCAAATTCGAAACCTTTGGTGTTAGTAAAGTGTCAGCCTATATATGTACTGTCCCACTGTGTAGGGTAAAGGCCTCCATCATAGAAATCAAATCATCGCTACTATAAAGCTTATTGGTGTTAGTGGACCTAAATTAATATACTTACTTACCAATTAGATCTTTTTTTTAAATATACTTTTTTTACTTTTTGAACTATCGGGACATTTACCGTCCCGATCCGATATGAATCGGGACGGGTCCCCAGACCCTTGAAAATCGGGACGCTTCGTGCAAACCTAGCAATAAGTACCAAGAGATACTAAATGATGCAAATTTTATATTTAAGTTCGAGTTTGAGAAAAGTGGTATTGATAGTCCAATTGTAGCATCCCAGATGCCAGGCACCAGCTAATTGCACTTCCGAGAAGCAAATTAATGGAACTATTCGTGGGATCGCTTCTTGCACTTGCTCCCAAAACATGACGGGACTTCGGGAAACAGGGACCACAGTGCGCGTGGGAGGAGCAACTTAACTCCACAATATCTGATGATCATAGAGATGCGCATTTTATACTCAAAATGGGGTAAACGAACCAACGCTTCAGCATGCATGTTTGACCATGGGAGAGCCACGGTTCGACCAGAGTGAACCATAGTCTAATCGAAAACCGGCGTGAAGCACAGCCTGCGCTGTGTTTCGCCGATTGTGTGAGCGTACTGGAGACCCAATGGGAGTAAAAGGGGGTTAAAAGACACAAAAATAGAGGAATTATCACTGGTTGTGTCAGAGACAAAGATCCACTAAGGGTCGCTGAGCCATCAGAGTAAGAGTAAGTTAGTAAATAACTTTACAAGTGAACATTTACATCCCTTTAACCACGTCTTCTACCACCTATTCTGAGCAACATTGTTCTACTATTGGAAATGAAGTTGGAAGGTGGTTTGGCAAAATGCCACGGGCCCCCGAGGTAAAAATGCTTCAACTCAAAAGGCTGCGAGCTCACATTATAACCTGTCATAATTAACAAAATTTCGTAAGCCAAAGGGCCCTATTAGAACAATTAGTCACAGGCTATAGATGAATATAGTTACGCCTATACATAATGCATTAAGTATATTCCATATTGCCGCTTCTACAACGAGGCTAAAGTTACTGCTTGTATAAACAGTATGTGGCCATTTGCCACCGCATCACTCGAGTCCCGGCGCGTGTTGTCAGCCCCTAGGGGGCGCCGGCAGCGCCACGCCTCCCGCCATTAATCTCGCGTCATATCCACGCCACCACTCGCTGCCAAGCCAAGTAACCACTCATCCACTAGCCAGAAAAAACACGTTTTTAGAGCTAGCTTATATAATCAACTCGCACGCTAGAGAAAAGCATTTCTTGAAGTTGATGGGAGTAACCACCTAAATCTAACCACTACGTACTCGTTGGATCAGCATGTGACTTTAATATAATGCCGGTGCATGTTGAGTTATAGTTTGTATTTCGTGGTATAGAGATACTATGAGATACTACGAGATACGTCGTGGCTATATAGAGGTATTGGCATTTTGAATACCCGAGAAACTTGTGGAGGTCATTAGCTGTACACTAATGAAAATAAGTACCTACGTACCTACAGTATCATACATCAGTACATTTTTGTTTTACTATAGCATAAATAATATACCTACAGATTATTTTTGTCTAAATACAAAAAAAAATGATGTAAAGACAGTAAGAAGAAAACCGAATTATTATTTCGACAATCGATCTTTTCACAAGAAACGTTGGGTACGGACCGCAGTAACAGTAATGCAATTTTGCAGATACTAATAACAATAATCCTTAAACAAAACAACTCAATAGATAAAACTCAAAAGATCGATCGAACCAGATAAGGAAACAAAGCAAAAGATATAACACGGCTGAGATTCACCCTCCCGACAAACGTGACTGAAGCACAAACATAGCTCATCAGATATGGCTTGGGTACTCTCACAAAGAGATTTGCCTAGAGATTAGGCAACGAACCAAACTGCAACATCCATCCCATAAATTGATGTAATACAGTTTAATTGGGCGATGCAAAACTAAACTGACCGGTAAAAATTGATTAACTAGCTAAATTTACATAGGTAAGTATCCGTGCCGAGTCCATTTTCATTTCATAAGCATTTATTGCGTATCACTCATATTTCAGGGTACAGGTCTTAAATTAAATAGAGGTCCATGCTTACAAATAGATAAGTTACTAACCTTGATGGTGTCCGACGCATGATTCTCATTTGCACTACACTTTCACTTCACTTTACACATCACAAAAAAACATCAATGACAATAGTACATATTGTAAAAATTATACAGATCATACTTTTAAGGAAATTATTATTAAAGGTTATTTAAGGAAATGCAGCCAAATAGTCACAAGACAAAAAATACCTACCTACCCACTAAACGTAAATTAAAACTTGTTCTAGAATTTAGATGTTTGTAACACAACATTATTGTGGATTTAAAACAATAATTCATACTACATATTAATAATAATAAGTCAATATCCATATTTTTACTAAAAGTAAATTATTTATGTAGGCACAAAATTTATAAGACTAAAATACAACGCGCTCTGCCCGCGCGCACAAATTTTTAAACTCCTCTTCTAAGTGGCAAAGGAAACCATTTTCATACAGGCTTGTGCGTTCAGTTTTCCGGCCGCACATTAAACAGAAAATAGTTTTTTTTAACTCGTTCGAAAATTACTTAATGGATTGAATTTTACAATGTTGCCACATACTTTTTACTTTTCCGATGACGTATTTGGTAATCGTGAGTGTAGTGCCCAGCTTCGATCTCCAAGGGTCATAATAAATGAACCGAAGGTACTGAATGAATCGCAATATGAACAAATATTAGTGTGTAGATAATTAATTATTCTGTATTTATGTTTTAATGAACTAATTTATCAACACTATCCATGTCATAAAATTACGTTAACTGGTAGTAGCTACTATATAAAGTACCTACACAATGTTATATTTTTTGTTTCTTTTTGTACTTAATTAGATGAAACAACAAAATATGACAAACAAAGTTCTTATGACTTGTTACAAGGAAAAGTTGTTTCAGGCAACTTATGGGTATGACATTAGTAAAAGGTTTGCTTGTTTTATTTTAATACTTCATCCTCCCAATGTCATTGTTGTTCTCCTGATATGCAATATATAAATGCATGTGTTACTTTAAATACGCCTTTAGTTTTGATTAAACTGAGTTCCGTATAGGTACTGTATGCTATGAAGCCCCTCCCTGAGCAATGGACAAACTAAAAAGAAAATAAAGACGAAACATCAAATAAGTCTTTATCTCACACCAAATAACTCCATCAAGCATCCAGTGAGTCGCTCGGGACTCACTGCGCTTTTCTCGCAAAAAGGGCTTGTCTAAATGTGCTGGAATGATAGCTCTCCGTAAATGGAAGCGTCCCAATTATCCATTTTCTGTGATAAAATCATGATAAAATTCTAGTAAACAATTTGGTTTTATGTTTTGTGGTTTATTTTATGTAAGTAGCTAATTCATTGATGCCTCTTGTCATTTTCACAAAAATAAATACAAAGTAAGTAACTTACTTAGTCAAAATGGCAACGGACAACAAGCTTTTACCTAATGTACGTATAGATCTACTTTTAAATTAGTGCAGCAATATCACTTTATTTTACAGTAAATGCTCAGCTAAGAAACAAGCAGAAAATAAATGTTCATAGGACTAACTTACGTCCTTGAGGAGTAAGTAGGTACTTAATAATTTGATATTTGGACGCGTCGCCCATGAAAAAACTTTGTTAATGGGTATAATAATTATTGTTAAATGTGTATGTATAATTATGTAATAGGGTTTATCCCGTATAATTATATTAAATAAGTAAATACTTACCTATTGTCTTAATACTCATAAAATTAATGTGGATACGTGGAGTCACATATAATATTATAATACAAATAGTACGTACAATGTATAAGTAAGTTTTTTTTATACTAGAGGCGGCAAACGAGCAAGCGGGTCACCTGCTTGTAAGTAATCACCGCGGCCCATGAACATCTGCGAGAATAGAGAGGTCGCTGATGCGTTGCCGGCCTTTTAAGAAAGAGTACTTACGCTCGTTTCTTGAAGGTCCCTAAGTCATAGCCGTCAGGAAATACTGCCGCAGTTAAACTATTCCACAAGACTGAGGTAAGTATACTTAATAAGTAAATAGCCCAGAACACATTCAAGCATTCCCTCCCTAATTCCCCGAAGTTCCCATTACTCGTATTTACGGTTATTATTCATTTATTCGAGTCGCGTTTTGTTGGGCGCATCTCGCGTAATCCCGCTCCGGGCTAATTCCTGTTTGCTGGCTTTGTTTGTGCGGGACAGGCTGGGACACGTGGGACGGCTGGTGGGACAGGCGGGATGGGACGCTCCATTGAACGCGATCGGCAGTTACAAAGCTAGAAACCACGTGAGACCAAATCTGTTCACTGAGGTAGGTATTGTGATATTGGTTGGAATTGTGACTCTGGGAATTTTATTAAAAAATCATTATCATCATTGGTTAATTTTTCTGAGTCAGAATCCTTGGATTGGTAAAATTTTGAATTTCCAGAATCTGACCCAATCAGCATTTTTGATAGAAGTGGTTAAAACTGTATCCCCAGAATGCTTAAATTATTTTGTTTACCCCTATTTTAGCTTTCCACTTGACATTGGCAGAAACTTTGTTTATAATCAACCAACGGTTATTTGACTACCGGCAAAAGATGGAACTAAACCGGCTTCCCACCTACAAGTGTCAGTGTTTTTGATATTTTTTCATGGGAAGTAATAATTTACCTTGTACAACGCCCCCTTTCAATGTCCCTGACACGCCTTATTTTGTAACATAAAATCGTGAAAACTAATATTATTATTATTATAATACCATAGTCTATGATGTAAGCGGCAGTGGCGCTATCATTTATTTTCACAACTTCATTGTTGACACATTATAAAGTCCCAAACACCATTAAACTTTTATTATCTGTTAATTTATAGAACTATAAAGTATATAGGATTAACGCTGGATGAAAACCTAACGTTCAAACTGCATATCCATACGCTCTCGAACAAAGTTATAAAAATCATAGGTATCATGCGTATCCTAAGAAACTCAGCAAATATAAATTGCTTAAAAATGGTATATTTTGCTATTTGTCAATCCATTATTACATAAATGGCATAGGCGTGTGGGGTGGTGCTGCAAAAACCTTCATGATTGAACTTGAAAGGGCGCAGCGAGCAGTTCTCAAGGTAATGTTGGGAAAGCCTTACAGACATCCTACAATGAACTGTACAAGGAATTGAAGGTGCTTCGAGTGAGACAATTGTACATTGTCAAATCTGTCCTCTCTGTCCACCGCTCAGCTTCGGGAAAAACTGTAGTACAGAGTGGAAGACGGATGTGTAAGTTGCCGGTACCTTTTGTAAAAACAACGTTTGCCCAAAGATTCCCGCGATATTGCCATGTATCGGTTTATAACGCTGTTTCCAAGATCGTCTGCATCAGAAACCTATCGGAGAAGGAAGCGAGGTCCAAGCTAGTGCAGATGCTATGGACTCTAGACTACGACCAAACAGAGGCAATTATCCCAAACAGATAAAACCACATACACACACACACATACGCACACATACACAGACTCACACGGCCACAATCACATCTAAAACCTCATTTGTTTTTAAACTTTTATTTTATTTTTGTCTTTTCACTATTTTAATTATCTATGCATGCACAGCAGAAACGCTAAAATTCACTATATTTTATGTTTAAGTTAGATCTAAGGAACTCTGTTTTTATTTGGAAATTGGTATCCCAAGATACAAGCTTAGCTTAGTTTGGGTACCCCTGGAAACTTAGTTGTAATATGTACTTTTATCGCTTTTATTTATTTATATTTTGTAAACCCTAGTTTAAGTAGGTATTAAGTTGAGATATAATAAATTCATTTTCATTTTTTTTCATTTTCATACTAAATGTAACTTTTTTTCGTGAAATCTGCCATCTAGCGGCAAATGATTAAATCACAGGCATAAATAAAAAAGTACAATCTGGTTTGCTATTTTTCTTTCATTCTTAGAAGTTAACACTAGCGCCACTAGATGGCGTTAATAACGTTAAACAATGTTTCAAATATTGTATTTTTTTTCTATTTTCGTTGAAGGCTTTATTTATTCCTGTTCTGTTAGGAGTTAGGAGTCTTTCCTTGTCTATTTTCCCACAGGCTACGCGTTTGGTTGTTCCCATAATCTGTAAAGTCATGCCGGTCGGCCGAGTTATATTATATTATGTACTTAGGAGGTCGATTGTACTATGCATCTATATTTTGAGCGTTAGTTGAGTCGTGGGTTTGATTCCCGCACCAACACAATGTTGTTGATGAAACAGATTGTTGGATGGAACTGGCTGGGTGTTCATGGTTCCTGATTTCCATGCAAAGAAAACCTTAGTTTGGGATCAGAACTTCACTTCTGATTCAGAAGTTGGTAGGTTGGTAGGTAGGTGGTGATTGGTAGGTATGTGATGTTGTCCTAATTATTTTTTTATTTGAAAGCTGATACATTTTTATCATACCATATCGATGACCTCTATAACTATTGTTTAATCTATGACGATAGCGCGGTAGGTGTGTGTGTGTTTGCTGCGCCCAAGCCACGGGTACGATTCCTGGTCCAGGCAGTTTGGAAAATAACTTTTATCGTTATCTACTTTTATGGTATTGAACGATGGGTAGCTCAATGGTAAGAACGCCCCTGGAGTACTTACCATTCTTAATACCATTCTTACGGCTGGTTGTAGGTTCTAATCCGAGCATGCACCCCTATTTTTAAACCTATGCGCACCATTAGCGGCGGTGAAGGAAAACATCGTGGATAAATTTTCAGTAAAGTTTTCATATCCTTTTGATGTGATAGGTAGCAGACTGATCTCCCTGATGGTAAGCCACTGCCCATGTAAGTGTCCACGATATAACAACAGTGCAATGTGCAGTCACAAGTGCACTGCCAACCTTTTAACCCCGTACCTGCTACTACTTGCAATTGCTTCTTATCTTCATTCATGATGAAATATATTTTCTCATTTTTTTTATCAGATTTCAGACCTGATGCCAATCCAGGTTTTCTAGGTGACCGAGATCCTTCTCGACCTGGTCTATTCAGTGATATCTGGGCCACAGGATAAGCAATAATATTAGGGGTGAAGATAAAAATAACTTTTAAATAAGTAGGTACTTTAATTATTAAATTACGCACTTTACTCTTCAATCATAAGGGTTTATAATATGATAGAACACTTAACTAAATATTATTATTACATTACTTGTCTATCCTAGCCTAGTATCACAGTCTATTAGATCACTTATACATTTCAAAATGTCATTGTCTCTGTCACCACGTGGAGATATCGAACAGGTTGAACTTCTGCGCCTTCGGCTCCGTCCGCTTCCTGCGCGCCTTCGACTTGTACAAGTACATGCCCCGGGCTGCTTCGCTGCAGCTGTAGCCCAGCGCCGTCATGTTCCCGCGGCACTCGCCCCCCATCAGCTCCTCCCAGTCCCCACACTTCCGTCCCATCAACGCCTTCTCGTCCATCACAGACGCAGAGTACAGCTTCCACGCCTGCGCGTGATCACACTCGATAGTTATCCCCCTATCTAAACACTCCGGCTGCTTCACCAACACCCCATTAACGTAAATATCCACATGCCCTATAGGCTGTTCGAGTCCTAAAACCCCAGCACTTGAGTGCACAACCTGCACAAACTTCGCATCTCGTCTACCCAACCTGTAGTCCACTGATCTCTTAAAGCACGGCTTAGCTGGATCTAGAGCTGTGATCCTTCCAATTTTCCCACTCAGTCCTTTCTGAACTAATTTCCCTGTCATGCCAGCGACATGAGCTCCTAAACTGAAGCCAATGATATGTATGGAAGATAGAGGAACACCTTTCTTGTTGACATTCTTGACGAATTGATACAAGAGATTAGCTAAAGGATTAACTCGAGATGCTGATGAAATGTAGCCTCGTGAGAAGCTGAGGCGGGTGTCGAGGACGAGCACGGTTGGGTGTTTCTGGAGCAGGGCCTCGACGAGCGCTGTGGAGGACTCGTCGGTGGGCGAGTTCCACCAGCCAGGGTATGTAAAGGACCAGCTCCTGCGGCGGGCTGAGGTCGATGGACTTGTGGGCGCGAGCCAGGCGGAAATTTCTCCGGCCGGTCCTAGAGAACTCGATCACGTCGATGAGTGGCAGCTCCAGCGTATACTGCCGGGAGTACAGGATCTCCAACGGGAGGACTTCACCTGAAATTAAAAAGGAAACGAGTTAATGCCAAATTCCGAACTATTTTGGACTTGCTATCAGGAAATCGTTAGTAATGCATTTAGTAAATGCCGTATTCGTCATCGTGTTCAAACTGAATTCGTACGTGTTTTCATAACAATTGGTGGCATCAGCATGAATATCATACTTGTTATTAGCATCTCGGTGACGCAACCACTGCAAGCAGAATGATTACTTCCTACTAATTTTAAGGTCAATGTTACTTGTCGTTGACGGTTAATCGATATGTTAACCTAATAGAAATCATTTAGTGTTTATGACTAAAACAGACCTCGCTAAATAAGTATTTTAAATACTAGGCAGATGACCTCATGCAGTTCGCAACACTACCATAAACACTTGATTCCGTAGCATTTGTAACTGTTTTAGAATATCTCTTGACTTTGACATTTGATTTACCAATTAAAATATTTTGCAAGGTGGCAATAAATAAAAAGAAAAAAGTATTATTTATTTCTTAAGCCAATTAAAGTATAGATACCGAAATCAGTACCTAGACTATATTGATAGGTTATAAGGATAGGTTAGAAGTTACATAGGTGTTACAGTATGTGTACGCGTGGTGTACTATCTTAATGAGACTTACATCATAATAATATAATCATAATCACCTACTGGAGCCTTAGGTAAAGACAGATTCAATAAAGAAGAGTTTGGTGAAATGGCACTTATATTATAAACGTGAAAGTTTGTAAGTATGGATGGATGGACGGATGTTTGCTCCTCTTTCACGCAAAAACTACCGAATGAATTTTAATAAAACTCTACAATAATATAATTTAAACATCAGGATAAGACATAAGCTACTATTTATAAAAATATATTATGTGGATTGTCCAAAATATGCAAATAACTAACGTTGACGTTCTGTCGATGGTCGAAGAAAGGACAATATCCTAATATTATGAAGGTGAACGTGTTGCCCTAATGGCGGAAGTATTTGTTTATAAGTAGAACTTCTATCATAATAAACCCTAGATAAACGCGTTAAAGAGCGCTGTTACAAATAGTAAGTTATACCTTCTCAGTTCTAATGCCCTCCCACTCTCACAATCTGCCGGATAAGGAAGAGGCTTCGCATAGAGATGCGAACACAAACTATAATTATTAAAATTAACAGGCATTTTTTCACAAGTCAGTGTCGATATGACTATTATACTGCATTCACGGCCAGACGAATGTTTAAAGGTTAAACCCGAGTTACAAACATAGCTTCATCAGCTGTTAAAACTAGTTTTTGTTGTGAATTGTTTTATTCAATTCAAAAAATGTGCAGACGTCAAGCAATATTTTAACTGTTTCGACTTACAGATTACTGAAGAGATAACTAATAAGTATGCAGGGTCACAATGAATGAACTCTTGCAAAATTTTAGCAATTGGTTCTACTAATTGTATTTAGACAAAATTTTAAAGTAACTAGGGTAAAATTTTATGGTTGATCAGTAGATTAATCACTTTTATTAACAGTAGTTCTTTTTTAAATGATTTCGATCGAAATTTCTTGAAAAAAGTTGTCACTGGCAACATTTTGCTAGTTTTTAGTTTTATCCTATATAGGTACCTAGGATTAAAAATTTAAACATCCTAGTTATCTGGAAACTGAACCCACTAAACGCTATTGCTCCACTAAGCCATTTTTCTCATCAGTGTGTGCAGGACCGTGAATTTGAATTCAAATCAACACCGGTTATAGACATTATGTTATGAAGGACAAACATTATGTAGTTGTATGATGATGCGGACTGATATAATACTCTATGAACCTTGGATGCGCAGGCGCCGTGTAACGTTGTGTAACATGCATTAATTTCCGCGTTCGCTGCTCGCCTTAGTCAGCAAGTCTCAGAAAAAATAAAGGCACATCAGACTAATTATTGGATTAATTGAATTGAAACAAATGGTAATTATTCTCTTGGTGATGATGATATTATTACTTCCTTGTTAAACGGAACGTTGAGTAAAAAACTAGATTACCACACATTCATTGAAGCCACTACATAAGGACTTGGAGTAAAGTGGACGGAAGAAGCGCAGAACATGATAAATGGTAGTGACGAAAATGACAGATATAGAAATACGAGTATGAAGATGGACAAATGAAGTGAAAAAATCCGAAATGATTTGTATTATTACATAAAAACATCTCTATGGAAAATAATTAACAGCTTTGCGTTTGTGATTAAAAAGAATAATTGACTCTATAATGTATAAAAATGTTGCCCTAATTTTAATCCAAAATGCAGTACAAAGTAAAACATTGCTTGTTAAGAACAACAAAACATTTTAACAAACAAATAAATCACTGAAATTAATACATAAGGTACCTAATCTTAACTTTTCATGTCTAACTAAATTATTTACTTCCGCCTTCCAATCTACAAAATAGAGATCAGTAGAACACTATAACCAAAAATTGTATTAATAGACGGAAAAATGGAAGAACACCTGATGGAAGAAGCCAATCACAGGTAGCAACTCTTGGGGAAAAGAAGAAGACACATCACGAGAGAACACCTACACGTATCCGAAGCAGTCTTCACGATATCCTCGAAATTGTGCAACAGGAACGGCGGGAGGATCGCCCCCAGGGTCCCCAGCGTGTCCCCCCGGGCCGGGGCGAAGGGCGACCCGAGCAAGAACAGGACACACACACCCACGAGCGTCGACGGCGCGCGCGCCGCCGGCAGAACCATCGCATGCACTGTACCGCGCGGCATAACGCTCAGCGTTAAGAGCGGATTGCCGCCCTTGATATAAACTAGTGATGGCTCACGTCAATTAATTTAGGCGAGATTATCAAGTATCTGCCGAGTGTGGGTGACGAGGCGGTTTAGAGATCACGAACTTGTTTCCAAACGATTGATGGATGTGATAAGATTGCGGTAAAAGGACGCATGGGAAAGACGGAAGAGAAATGTTGTGCATAAATTATAAACCAATAAAAGCTCTCGTCTTTTGGGCCAATGGATTTCTTACACATTTTTGCTATTGTCCCTAACATCTTTGCAAACATGACATTCGGGTAAGTAGTATCATTATATATAGCCTAAATAGTCTCGAACCTAGGGCGGCCGATTTTATGAGGTAGTAAAATTCAGAAGTCTGGTAGTCCAGAAGACTTGTAAAGTTCTAGAAGTCTAGTATGATTCGTGAAGTTGTAGAAGTCTGCTAGTAAAAACCTTAAAATTCTAAAAGTTTCGTTCGCTAAATGAGTGAGGTTACCGAAGGCCAAATCGGGGAAAGGGGGTTTAATTAAATAGTTAAACGCACTTGTGGCTTGTGGCGGCGGTAACCGCTTACTATCCATTGATTTACGTCTGCTCATCTGTTACGTATCGCATAAAAAAGGTTGTAAGAATCCCATCACTAGCTAAGTAGTGCTGGCGCCCGGCCGCGCACGTCCTTCACCTCGAGATGCGATTCTGTCGACGCGGAGCGAGTGCATTTATCACACAGTGTATCACACTGTAAGTGAACCAAGCAAGACGTCCGTGGGAGAGCTATCAGCCTTCAGGCCAGTAGACCTATCACAGGTATCGCAGGATCTGTGTAGGATCGTACACTCTATCGCACGTAAGTAGAACGAAATTTACCAAACAAACGTCAGAAAGGATAGTATCGCAATGTGAGCCCCCATCCACAGATTATATATCTAACCATACTTACCGTGCGTCATCGAAGGTGCTTCGTGCTGAGTAAGTACAAGCCTAGTGCACGGTTTCAGCATCGTCAGGTATTTTACATACAGAGTGTGTCTGTGAACCTTTACATTTCTTTAACCACGTACTCTACCAATCATCCTGAACAACATCTGTTCTACGTTTTTGGAAATTCGTGGCCCATTCGCGGCCCATTCATGCCGAAGCATGGCTCTCCCACAATTTGCCAGTTCCCGATAAGGCATACCTCACCGTTGTTGACAGACCTGTGTAATAGTGGTATTGTACGCATTTCACATTGTCATTATTAATGCCGCGAGTGAACACCTAATCACGACACTTTGTCGTCAAACCCCAAGGTTCGCGTATGAATGAACGTGTAGTTATCTCATCTCGGTCACCCTCGCTTGTTGTATTTATCCAGTCATCACAGTCAAAAGTTAATGTCCCCAATTATCTGCATTTATCACACAGCCATTTTATTAACGGACTTCAAACAAAATGTGGAGGTTCTCAATTTGTCTGTGTATAATAGGTACATAGGTATTATGTATGTATTTTCTTGATCTTTGTTCACTTCTTATGTGGTCTCATTTTCACCGGGTTAGGATGATGTTAACGTTTTTAGTGACAGCATTTACACTTAGTCCTTAATGGTAGGAGTTAAAAGATTATTTTCACCACTGGACGCATTTTCGGACTGCTACTTCTAATATTATGAGTTAACCATTTAATTTTAACTCACCAGAGCTGATTGAAATATTTTTGAACAAAGATCCGGTCCTATTTTTTCTAAGACATTTATGATGCAAGCAAGCAACCACTAGAGTTCTAAGTGGTAGGTAAACTGTTAGTCATCAAAGTGATGTTTGACTGAACTTTAAACTGACGTGAAGTAGGAAGACTTCATATTAAAGTACTCACGTATTGATTTAGCCAAATATTTAACTCAGGAAGCAAAAATACCTTTAGTTTATAAGTTATAGAGGTACGGTCAACGAACGTAGCGGTGTTCCAGTTAACCGGAAAAATCGCTTGCACTGCGCGATGCGTAAGCGCAGGGAATAGCATTGTCCACCCCGACGCGTGCGCAAGCGATTATCGCCTAGCGTTGGTACACCGGAAAATTCGTCGCTGTACATAACTATTGTTTATTTTTATGTTATGCAAACGTCATTAAATATCAGTAAATAAAGTTGTGCCATAAAACATATACAAAGACGTGAGTGACACGATGGCACGAATGGTAAAGAATGAAGAATAAAATATTGGATCACAGCGAGGTCAAAAGATTTTTAACTAGTCACTTCTGGAACTTAGGTATACTATATTCTAAGCGAGTGTCTTGTCTTCTTAAAGGTAGGTACATTTTTAACAGAAAAGTAGGTATCTGGGGGTATGTATCTACATATCAATCAAAATCGCTTCAATGTAGGCGACACTGTCACCTGCGCCCGCGCCGGTCGCCTGGCCCTAATACTTGACACCAAATAATGTTTCGCTTGAACCGAGCGTGACACTGCGCCACTGCCTCGCATTCAAACTGCCATATTAAACAAACTTGAAACATTTCGCTTTCCGAACGCAGGCATCCTCATTTTAAATTGAGGCTACAATATAATTTTACTTTACTAACATGTTTGCCTTAGATAGCATATTTATTACTGCAAATACAAATACAAAATACTTTATTTACAGAACGAATGGTAAATTTTCATTGCGTAGAAGTCGGCTGTAAATATTTGTTTTTATTTGAGAAATCGTGATTCCCATCGTGGCTGGAAGATCGCCTATGAGGTGGACTGACCAGATAAAGTAGCTACAAGTGACTCATCATCACTTAATCAATGCTCGAGGAATGCCGTCCTCAGAGAAGAGTGGCGGCGTGTTGTGAAGCTTGCCACCAATGCCTAAAGTGATGATCAAGATCACTCTGGCAAGAGTGATACCGACAAAGAAGAAGGTGGTCCCATAGTCCTCGTGTCTGTAGGTACTTGATTAATCGCAGAAAAATCTAGAGAATGCCTGGATATCCCAATTACTTAAACCGAATCGGAATCAAACTACGAACGACAAATAAAAACATCAGGTTGATAGCTAACTAACTATCCTTACTGATGTTTGATGTTATGTCGAATTTACCCTCGGTATTTAAATTTAGGTCGTGTTTTTAAAATCAACTAACAACAAAACCAAAAGGTCACCGGATTATATTTATTAGCTTCCAATAGATAAAATAAATTAAATCCAACAAGACGGACATAATCGTTTCTTCGCTAGGTCGCAAGACCTATTACCGAGAGCGTGATCACAGCGCACAAAAATACTGGATACATATTAATTAAAATTAAATACTTCCACGTTACACTACACAGCTACACTTCTAATCGAGCTATAAATTAGATTATCCCAGCGCAATATTCTGCCATACAGACTGCGCAGTTGCAGCCTGCATCATCAGTAATCTTATTTACTAATTTAAAAGTAAAGTATCAGCCTATAATACTGTCCCACTGCAGGGCAAAGGCAGCTCCATCATAGAAATCAGGTTATCACTAACTATGAAGGGATTAGGCTTAATCACCACGCTTGCCTAATGCGGATTGGTGATCACATACCCGAGCTATGTTCTAAAAATTCGAAACATACTTTTGGTCAAGACCCAGGAATCGAACCCGGGACCCCAAGATCCCCCCGCCCCGTTGGTCTAGTGGTTTGAGTACCGGGCCGTGATCTTATTTATTTATTTTATTTTAAACTTTAATGCACAAATGTTATAAAATTACTTATGCCAAGTGAACTTAATGCCTAAGAGGCGTTCTCTACCAGTCAACCTTTGGTCATACAAAGAGAATAATGGTGCGGCATGTATGCGGCGGCAATTGCTTACCATCAGGTGATCCGCCTGCTCGTCTGCCACCGATTACTTAAACAACTACACACATTACGGCAGTAGGTACAAATCGTGACATGTCGATAACAAACGGAAGAGAAATGAGCATTGTTCAAAATGAGAGCGAGTCACCTTGACCGACTGGTAGGTATGCAAGTGAACTTGTGAATTATACAACGAAGCAATGTTCTTATCATACTTTGCTAAATGCATTCATTGATGCGCTTCGGAAATTACTTTTAAGATAAGCGCTGGAAGAATGACGGAAAATCTTCCATAACAAAAACTTTCCTGTCTGTAAAATTTCTCAATGTCTTCTAAAATTCTTATTCTGGAAGGTTCATCTTTTTGTATTTGGGTTCAAGTTTATTACAGATTGTCCAAGACACTCGAAAAACGATTGTAGCTCAGAGGATAAGAACGCGCCTTTCATGCCGAGGGTCGTGGTTCGAATGCCAGCATGCACCTATGGATTTCTCAAATCTTTGTGTTTCTGATATTATTAGTTCGGCAGTCAAGAAAAACATCGTAAGCTCACACAGCGCTGGCACTGCTTCACGCCGGCCTTCTGTGAGGCCGTGGTGTCACTTCGGTCGAGCTGGCCCATTCGTGCCGAAGCGTGGCTCTCGGTCGGTTAAGAAGATTTGAAGAATGTACTTCCAAAGTAGCAAGCACACATGTCTCATCTTCGAGCAACCTTCGCCCAAGTACATATAAACGAGTCGAGTTAAATAATTTGTCCTATTACGGACTATTGAACAACGGAACACGCAGGATTGCGAAACGATGATGGACTTAAACATTTATCAACAATAGTTATCCTCTAAGTGGCCGCGTCACGCACTACTAACGTATCTACTCAGAAATATATATGGGAATGAGTATAAAAATAAACGTTTTGAAATGCGGCGGTTCAACGATAAGCCGGATTGAATGCGGTTCAATAAAGAACGGCCGGAATGTATTCGGCGCCATACGTCATTTCAAAACGGCCCAGTTTTTGATAACAGCTAGTCCTATTGTAATACGGCAGATTATACGATCCTTCAGCGACATATACTTACGGCGCCGCCGAAAGGTGGCGATAACGGCCCATTCCACATCAGGCCAACGAAAAACAAAAGGATACCAGTAAAAATTAATGAATGACCTTATTGCACACAAAACAGTGGTATAAAACTTTTAACTAAAATCATCCTCTAATTTATGCAGATGTATGTAGTTCAATAGCATCTCATACAAAAAATATTCTCTGTACTTACTTACTTACGTAGTTATGGGTCTATAGCTGTAAAACTACTACTGATAGCGCTGTTTGGACCAATTTCTCAAACGCTATCTAAGGAATTGTGTATCTAGACATAATGTCGATGGCTAGACCGTTCCATATCGCTATTATTCGACGCGCGTGTGTTTGTGAGTGGGTCCCTGCACTACAATAAGCCGAATCGCTTTGTCTCAAGTGCGGCTAAGACAAAGGCCTCGGGAACACCCGAGACTAATCCTCCGGTTATCGTCCCGGCGCATCCCGGCATCTCCGTCAAAGGGTAACTCAATACTGCAGCCCGATATAGAAGTTTTCTCCTCCATAAATCGTATATTGTTACATTTTTGAGGTATCTCGTGCGATCAGTAGATACCGAAGGCACGTTCCCATTGTTCGTGGGTGGATGAGATACACGCCTGTGTTGTTGCCGACAGAGGTTAGAATCAGCTGCTTTAAGAAATACCTGGCAAGGTCATTGACCGATGCGTTAAGTCCTAGGAACACTCGCTTCCAGTCTTTCTTCGAGATAACATTTTCGTGGCAGCTATTAAATCTTCTATTCCTCCGAAATTTACATCTGAATCTTCAGATTCTAATCCTATGCATCAATTCTTCGCAATTGAATGACCAATGACATGGTAAGATTATTAAAAGCTGCAAGTAACTCGTTGTAGGTGCCCAATTATTGAGAGGGCCAAACAAACTACAATATCCTAAACTAAAGTTTAGTGGCAGTAAATACCTAAGCAGGGCTATAAGCAGTATAACTAAACCTGATAAAGTTAGCGTACGAAATTCCGGTAATTCAGGTTACTATAACCGGTACCAAACGGTTTCCTCGTAATTCTATCAAATTTACTAGTAACTCTAACCAAATTTGTTTCAGTGCCGAAAGTATTTTTTTATTATCAAGTTGATCTTTGACGATTTGAGAAAGATTGCTTGGTTTGAGTTATATGCAGACTGAGGACCAGGTGCCTAATAACGAACACGTCCCATAACGATTGAGATATAGGTACTTGTCGCATCCAAACATAGGTCACACACAGCGCTTATGAAAGGGATGGAAACTCTGATTCGGACGTTCTTTTATGTGACAGGTGGCAGACGAACAGACGGATCACCTGATTGTAAGCGATGGCCGCCGCCTATACACCTGTAACACCAGTAGAGTCGCAAGTGCGCAGCCAACCTTTACCCCCTTTCCCCAAAATTGGGGCTCACTTGACGCAACACGAGCTGCTTCACCCCAGTCTTCTGTGAGGCTGTGGTGTCACTCCGGTAAGCCCGGTTCATTTTAAGACAGCAGGATATTTGGCGCTATTACATTTAGCAGTGCACGGCGATAGGCTGATTCATTGATTAATATTAATAAACAATATATGATAAGCTATCTCAGTAACATGGGCAATCAGCTGATAGGGCAGTTGTCCGGCGGCCGTGGGTTCGTGACCGGCGCGCGGTCGCGGTCACGTCCCGCGGCGGCGGTTGGGAAACTGCACAGAAGAGATACCACAATGACTAATACACCTTCCGGCGGATGTAGTATCTAGCATCTGAATTCCGTGCATAATATGTTAAAGAAGTTACGTTAAAGATTATAAGTAGGTACGGTCTGCCGCACGCTAAGGTATCAAAATCTGACTTTACACGATCAATTCTCACCCTAATTTCAACCACGTTTTGGTTTAATATCAATTGCAAAAATTCAACTGATTACAAATCTAGTGATAATAACTTATTCTTCTCAGTGGTATCATACTACCTACCTAATTACATATAATTTGGCAATATGTTATTTTGGCATAGTTGTAATTTTGCTGAATGAAACTATGTACAATCAAACTATGTAGGTAGGTAAGTACTCGTATTTTGTCTATTATCTAGGGTAGGCACCCACACATGGCTTACTCTTGACCCGTTCGCGTTATATTAATAAAGTACATTTAAACGTGAATATATCTATAATTGTTATTAGTTATTTTGAGTTAGGAACCAAAAAGGTCAATGATTTTGCAAACTTATTATAAAACAACACACAGCCGACCAATGTCAATACACTTACGTTACACAACACTCAGTTCACAACGCAGTGGAATGAATGGGCTAACTTATTAAAGAAGACCGCGCGAGCAGTCTTCAGGTTTTCCGACACCATACATATTGGAAACATACTAATAAACTAAGCAACAAAATGTTTATTTTATCTTATTATAAGTATATTTTTGAAAGCATGAATAAAAGTTAAATTATTTTCAATTTGCAAACAATTCAGTGAACAAAAACTCACATCACAGAGGAAAAACGAAACGTTGAGTCAATAATGTCACTTTGATAGTTAAGATATTTGACATCTTTTTAAATTGTTTTAAATGTGTGATCTATTCATTTACGTTTTCGCGTATTTCTGGACTTTTGAGTTTATTGATTCAACTAGACAACAGCATTTCCCTGGATTTGATTTCCAAGTGATTTGGTTATTTAGTACTAGTGGCCGCCCGCAACTTCGTCGCGTGAACTTATGACTCTTGACTTAAAGATGATTATTTAAAATGTAGAGGGGCTAAGGAATCCGTAGTCCATCACTAACTTGGAACCCCCTTTAAGTTCGAAATATCCTTCCTTATCGGATCTCATCCAAAAATGTCATCACATTTGACAATTTTGCATTCCATTTCATTCCATATTTGTTATGGTGTAGCTGGGCTCTTAGAGGTCTTCAACCAGATGTTCCATGATCTTTGATTTTTTTTCATGGCATCATAAACTGCTCATCAATCTGAACAACTTTTGTTAAGGTGCCATTGACCTACCTCTTATAGTTTAGCTGGGCTGTTGTGGTTCTACATCAAGGAGCCTGGTCTTCAAAATAAATATATCCTATAAGTTGCCCTGATATTACAGCTATACAATAAAAAAGTTTCATTCGAATCGGTTCAGTAGTTTCCGAGATTAGCGCGAACAAACAGACAAACAGACAAACAGACAGACAAAAATTTTAAAAATCATTGATTCATGTTCTGTTACTGTTTTTTAGTCGTCCTAAGTTATTTTGAGATAAATATCTTCAATGTACAGACACAGCTTTTTTACCTTTTTTATTATATGTATAGATAATGCCGTTTCGATGTGTCCATTGTTCTTTGCGTCTTGCTTGATCCGAAAAAGACGACACCGTTTATCCGAGGAAAGTGCAGAGACGATGGAAAGGAAGAAGCCCAATAGTGAAATACTCTCTGCATTCATAGTATTGACCCATATGTTTTAAGGGCCAGAATAAATCTCGATATTCGGGCAGCAGGTCATACTATACATACATAGTAGTAGATAGAGCAATTCAAGGACGACAAGCTATTTTAGGGTAATAATGTTATTGTGTTGCAGGTAAGCGAACAGTTGGTTGCTGTTCGCATACATGAGCATATTATGGTATATGGGGTTGCAAGTCGACGGGGTAATATAGTACCTCCTGCAGCCTTTTTAGACAATTGTTATGTACTAATTGATTAAATGACGTCATACCTACACATCCGAAGTTTGTTTTACCATACCTTTATAACGCTGATGTAAACATGCAACATTATGTACTTATAAATAATCGTTGAGTGCACATGTACGGTAGGCGCGCTGACGGACTATGAATTTGTAAGCACGAGTTCATACTCGTGCTTACAAATTTCATAGTCATCATTCATAGGATCATTCATCGATTTATCGAGTGCCATTTATAGTACGTTAAGCATCAGTAGCACTACCATGATTTTTTTTATTTTTATGCGATTGGTAGCAGACGAGCAGACAGATCACCTGATGGTAAGCGATTGCCGCCACCCATAGACACCTGCAACACCAGTTGAGTCACAAGTGCGCTAGTAGCCCAAATCTAGTAGTGCGAGTGCAAGTTTGAAATACTCAGAAATACTATCCTCGCTACCGAAAACTATCGCTTTGTCTCTTTCATTATGATGCATTTGAAGAGACAGAGCAATAGTTTACGTTATGTCAGTTTTCGATGTCAACTCATGGTAGCGCTACTGAAGGCCACTCAGTAACATTGACAGGGGGGGCGTTGTACGATATTTTTTCTTCTATGGGAAATGTCAATCAACACTGAGTCACTGACACTTGTGAGAAAATACGATTTTCCGACATTTGCCGAAAACCTTATGTATGACCCTTGAACGACTATACTTTGTCGGCCCTATACCTTTATAATCCCATCTTTAGAAAAGTGGCAACAATTTCCTTTTTTCTTAGTTGAGTGTTCTTCCCGTGCCTAGAAAAAAATTTATGATACTTAAAGAAGTTTAAGTATCATAAATTTTTTTCTAGGCACGGGACCTCTAAACCGCAGACTGAAAATACATAGAACTTCGCCGGACTCCTTTTGAATTTATTGTAAACTTTATTTATACTTTTAGGTACAGTCAAACAATTAAATGTATGAAGGCAACCATTATAATCATCAGTACAAAAAATCGAAGTTATTTCTAAGATACATCAGTTTTTCCGCACTTAGTTCTTATTCTCTTAGTGCTATTTATAACTTTAACTGTTTATACAAGCCGTTCTACTTTACTGATTATTTATATACTACACAAGGGCAAAACACTATCAATGAAATGATAGCAAAAAGTTAAAAATAACATAAAATCTCTATTTTTAGGCAAGGTCTGGGGGTCTATCCGCCGACGATAAACGATATATCGTGCCAATAATCGTGTCGGAGCCTACTCTAAGTGCCATCGTATCGACTGTCGTTGATACGAATATACGAACGATATTGCTTTGACAGTTCTTACAAAAACCCTACTCTAATACACATAAAACGATACGAATAATTGAATTTGACAGCTTCACAAACGTCAAATCGACGAACATTCCTACGACATCTCTGATGGTGTCGTAAAGATTATCGTTCGTTGTGATTTGCATTTAAAGACCCATATTACTGTTCTCCGGACTAGTATCTTCTTTACCATTGACCGCAGCTCTGTTCAATAGATTTCGGTTGTGATGACGATTGGATTTTGATTTACATAAATCAAAGTATTTTGGCGCCAACGCTCGAGTGTGTTCGTGTGTTTTCGCTGCTTTACCCCTGTTTTCTTTATAATTTCGATGGCTAGACCGTTCCATATCGCTATTATTCGGCGGGCGTGTGTTTGTGAGTGGGTCCCTGCACTACAATAAGCCGAATCGCTTTGTCTCAAGTGCGGCTAAGACAAAGGCCTACGGGAACACCCGAGACTAATCCTCCGTTATCTTCCGGCGCATCCCGGCATCTCCGTCAAAGGGTACTCAATACTGCAGCCCGATATAGAAAGTTTTTCTCCTCCATAAATCGTATATTGTTACATTTTTGAGGTATCTCGTGCGATCAGTAGATACCTGAAGGCACGTTCCAATTGTTCGTGGTGGATGAGATACACGCCTGTGTTGTTGCCGAAAGAGGTTAGAATCAGCTGCTTTAAGGAATACCTGGCAAAGGTCAATTGACCGATGCGTTAAGTCTCTAGGAACACTCGCTTCCAGTCTTTCGTCGAGATAACATTTTCGTGGCAGCTATTAAATCTACTATTCCTCCGAAATTTACATCTGAATCTTCAGATTCCAATCCTATTGCATCAATTCTTCGGCAATGAAGTGGAAGAATTATTTTAAAGTGCAAGAACCCGTTGTAGGTCCCGAATTATTGAGAGGGCCAAACAAACTACAATATCCTAAACTAAAGTTTAGTGGCAGTAAATACCTAAGCAGGGCTATAAGCAGTATAACTAAACCTGATAAAGTTAGCGGTACGAAATTCCGGTAATTCAGGTTACTATACTAAAATACCGGTACCAAACGGTTTCCTCATAATTCTATCAAATTTACTGGTAACTTTAACCAAATTTTTCAGTGCCGAAAGTATTTTTGTTATTATCAAGTTGATCTTTGACGATTTGAGAAGATTGCTGGTTTGGAAGTATATGCAGACTGAGGACCATTACAGGTGCCTGAATACGAACACGTCCATAACGACTGAGAATATACTTGTCGCATCCAACATAGGTCCACACAGCAGCTTATTGAAAGGGATGGAACTCTGATTCGGACGTTCTTTTATGTGACAGGTGGCAGACGAACAGACGGATCACCTGATTGTAAGCGATGGCCGCCGCTATACACCTGTAACACCAGTAGAGTCGCAAGTTATCAGGGTCCAATTCTCCAGGATTTATGTGCGGAACTTTGTAGCAGCCAGGACCTCAACTATAGCGGATAATACAGCCTAGCCGCGAATCACACAAAGGTTTAGGCCATTACGTTACTAGGCTCACTTTTGGGGAGGCCTACGTTTAGCGGTGGACGGCGATAGGCTGATTCATTGATTAATATTAATAAACAATATATGATAAGCTATCTCAGTAACATGGGCAATCAGCTGATAGGGCAGTTGTCCGGCGGCCGTGGGTTCGTGACCGGCGCGCGGTCGCGGTCACGTCCCGCGGCGGCGGTTGGGAAACTGCACAGAAGAGATACAATGACTAATACACCTTCCGGCGGATGTAGTATCTAGCATCTGAATTCCGTGCATAATATGTTTTAAAGATATCATAAGTAGGTACGGTCTGCCGCACGCTAACGTATCAAAATCTGACTTTACACGATCAATTCTCACCCTAATTTCAACCACGTTTTGGTTTAATATCAATTGCAAAAATTCAACTGATTACAAATCTAGTGATAATAACTTATTCTTCTCAGTGGTATCATACTACCTACCTACCTAATTACATATAATTTGGCAATATGTTATTTTGGCTTAGTTGTAATTTTGCTGAATGAAACTATGTACAATCAAACTATGTACGTAGGTATGTACTCGTATTTTGTCTATTATCTAGGGTGGGCACCCACACATGGCTTACTCTTGACCTGTTCACGTTATATAAATAAAATACATTTAAACGTGAATATATCTATAATTGTTATTAGTTATTTTGAGTTAGGAACCAAAAAGGTCAATGATTTTGCAAACTTATTATAAAACAACACACAGCCGACCAATGTCAATACACTTACGTTACACAACACTCAGTTCACAATGCAGTGGAATGAATGGACTAACTTTTATAAATGTTGAACTTTTGGTATGTATTACTACTTACTCGGATGGCTCAACGACCCAAAATCTGTCTTGGTCTCCTATAAGAGATGTCGCCATTTGTCTCGGTCTTGTGCAGCTTGTCGCCAATCTCCTGCTTCCAATACATACTTGCAGGTCCGCGTTTACTACATCCCGCAGGCGGTAGCGTGGGCGCCCCACTGGCCGACGACCAGTAGGTTCGGCAAGATATGCCCTATTGTCTCCCCCATCTGATACGTTATAGTCCCTCATAATAGAATCATGAATAGAGCCCTTTAGCATTTTTATGTACTGGTGCTCAATGAGGGATTTTTTGGATATTAAGCTAAAAAAAATACTACACTACACTTTAAGTAGTATAACAAATACATAAGTAAATAGTCTCCTGTATAAGAACTTTTATAATATTTATCAACTGTAACTGTTTCTACAAGCCGTTCTACCTTACCTGATTATTTATATATGTATCTACTACACAAGGGCAAAACACTATCAATGAAATGATAGCAAAAAGATAAAAATAACATCAAATCTTATTTTTAGGCAAGGTCAGAATTTGATTGCTCCGTCATAAAAATCATTCTATTAGTGTTATAAAATTCGCAATCTAGGCAGATTCAGAAATACACGTAGCCAAATAACTTTACTCTCTGCGGGCATAACTAATACAGGGCGTGCTTATCAGTGAAAATTTACTGACACGATGGCGAATTAGTTTTTTTTAATTCTAGGTTGCTGATGGGCGGTTAAATCACCTGTATCACCTGTATGGCAAGCGAGTGCTGCCGTCCATGACCACGTAACAATCAATTCACAAGCTTTAGTGCGCTGCCAACTTTTTAGCCCCCCTTTCCCCTGATAAATAAAAATTACAGGTCACCACAGGCAGCCACTTTTTAATAGACAACTTATCGCTAGTCCATTAAATACCTCCTCAACATTCATTTACGATTAATTTCGACAAATAACAGATACCTGCAGAATTAAGCCGTGGGATCTTAGTCTATTATTTTATCCAACGCAAAATAAGTGATTTATTACGACTTTGATATAATATTTTACTGCAAACTTTGTAAGAAAGGTCACAATACTGTGTCTGCGACAAACATGTTGAAGGCTTTCGCATGTCTTATGATGTAAGCTTTTTACTTCTAATTCCACATTATAAAGGCTAACTAGTGACTATTACTAGCGAAAATCCGGCAACGCTCTTGAAGATAAAGTACTCATCACGGAACTGGGGAGCTAACGGCACTAACCTGCCTTGACTATTTTGGCGGTCGCGTGCGCGTGCGCCGACAGCCGTTGCAATCGGATTCTATATATAAATCCACATGTATCATCCACATACCACACACACGCTTCCACATTTATCATACGGATAGTTAAGGAGTGGAACTCCCTGCTGAGGTCTGTTTTTCCCGACCAATAATCTGGAAATCTTTAACAGTGAACAGGCATCTTCTAGGCAAACGCGTGTCATCCTAAACTTCATCGTCACTTCCCATCAGGTGCGATTGTGGTCAAGCGTTGGCCTATAGTCTAATAATAACAAAAAAACATCACAATCTTACCAGGTGAGATATACTACCTATCGCATCCAAACAAAGGCGACACATAGCGCTGATGAAAGGGAGGGAAGCTTCAATTAATAGTCTGGTGGATCCAATTCATAAAAATTGTAATCAGAAATCTATATCTTCTATACTCTTCTATACTAATTATAAAGAGATAACTTCTATAAACAACGACAAGGCTTATAGGTAAACCGAAAACACGAAACGCTTGCGCGATGTAATTGAGCACAACGCCATCTATTGGTTCAATTCTGAATTACGGTCCCGAAGCGAAGTGAGGGCGGGCCACTTGTCAGGAATAATTTCTTTGCCGAAAAAGTGGCACAAGATGTATTATTTATGAATAATGTAGCTCATACAACTCACCAGAAACTAGCATGCAAATCACAACATGAAGAGATTAGATACCAACTTAAAAGCTGGCCAAACGAAGTATTTATCAGTGTTAGGGTTCAGCGTTACATTTTACAAAATCAGTTAATTGATAACCAGTTTTATCAGGAACTCAATGGTGCAGTTAAAGTTGGAATGTCGACTTGTTGTACCAAATCTGAGTCACCTTGAAACCGTTCTACCCTGCTTCCCCAGAAAATCCGTCCAAATTGAACACAATCATACGCTTACGTGTAATACGCGTGTCATGTCACTTAGGTTTTATTCCACTATCAACGAGATCATTTCCCTACCTTCGGGAGAAAATAAGCAATTTTCCACAATAGCCCACTTAGCAAGTTGAGGAGCAATTGTGGGTAAATCTGGACGATTACTTGGCCTTTATATTGGAAGCGTGATCAAAGGAGCATGCAGTATCTCTCGTTGTCACGATGGTGTCCAAGATTCAGTGCTTTTTGCTGCTGGTGGTGGCTGTGGGTAGTGTTTGGAGTGGGCCTGCTGTGAGTGGAGATTGAGATTGAGAAATAATAACCAACTCTATATTACCTATACTACCTAATATTTATACACGCGAGGATCGATAGTAAAAAAAATGTATTGCCACATGTCAATAGTATTAATACTATCGATTGTTTATACATAGTTTTGTTTAAAATTTTGAATGCAGGCAAACAAGCTAAAGCGTGACCACAATCGCGCATATTTTTTCATCTAGGGTTCAACTTCGTTCGTAGATCCTAATAATCTACTTACCTACATAAGTTCTTACGATATTTAGGTACTTTAGGGCTGGATGATACATTTTATATTCTGAACAACATTTGCACTACCTACGTTTCCTTTAATTTATCGGTTCCCAAAAAGTTCGAAAAGTGGAATTCTTTAAATGCGAATTGTCATAGAGCAAATGTTGTTTAGAATTGTTGATAGACATGGTTAAAGGGATGTAAATCGTTCACAGATACACTGTATAATATTAGTATTTATTCTGGGTCCTCAGTTCTACCGCGAGCCGGAGCCGCGGCCGCTGGCGGCGATGTCGGAGCTGAGCTCGCGGCTGGCGGCGCGCGCGCAGCGGGAGCAGGACGCGCGCCTGCCGCTGCCCACGCCGCAGGACCTCGAGGTCATCAAGAAGGTCGCGCAGATACTGATCATGCTGGGAGAACAGGTGAAGTTCTAACTTTATGTCATGGCGTGTCGACGGCTAATGGCTGATCTACTAGGTATCGCAGGAAAGACGTCGTCCAGACTGATCTGCAAGAACTTCAGGTTAATGATAGGCGTGAATTTCCGATAGTCTCGAAATTACGAATGTATACAAGTTGTGTCTGTAAACATTTACATATCTTTAACCACGTGTTCTACCATCCGTTCTGAACAGCATTTGTTATATACCTAACAGCATAAAAATTTTTCAACTTTCCATTCAAAGTCTGTCACATGACTTGGTCAGGTCATTTTGTATGGGGAGTATCGACTATTTTTGCTTGATTCGGTTAGAAATCCTAATATTGGACATCAAATTATCGATAGTATTGGCGTCATCAATAGGATTTCTCAACATTTCCTTTAGGTAGTCGACACTAGGGTGGACTCAGTTTGGCTTGCTAGTATATTAGTACGATATAAAACTCTGGAAATGCCCTAGTTTGAAACTATGATCGCGTGTCGTCAAGACTTAGTTACTTACTCCACTGGCTCAGCGACCCGAAACGAGTCTTGGCCTCCGAAACAAGAGAACGCCACTTCGGCCGATCCTGCACCCCTTGTTGCCAGTCCTTGGCCTGAAGTTCTTGCAGATCACTCTCGACGACGTCTTTCCAACGACAAGACTATTTATCAATGCCGTTAAATATACTTTCCCATTCACATCCTCACAACATGTTCGTAGGTCTCAAACGGTACGCCTTCCAGGTGATCCCGACGATCATCGGCGACCCATCCTCCGCGCCCAGCTGCGACCCGCCGGTGGAGGACGTGCCCAACGACCAAGTTAACAACGCCTAGCTTCACTTACAACACTGAACCCGAATATGACACCACCACCAATAAGTTTTTTTTGTATAAAGCGTGATATGCGGATACACAAAGGGACAATTTAGGAAACGTCTATTTACGTTAACTTATTATTACGTTATTCTGGTTCATCATCATCATCATAATTATCATGACAGCATGACATTAAATCTTTTAACTTGATTTGAAGTCCATCTAAGCCCCGACTCACGTTGGTTTGATGTTATTTACCGCCTCTACCGGAGTGTATTTTAATGTGCAAACTAAAGTTAGTTTGTCGTAGTCGTATTATAATAACATTACTTATTTATCATAGAGTTTATCTTCACGCCAGACGTACTCAAAATTTTGGACAGCAAGCACGCAATCTTTCATTGTAATGACACGCCTACAGAGTACAAACAATATTTTTGCGCAAAAGAAGCAGCTTTTAATTCGAGCGTATCATAAGTTGCATTGCTCAATCTTTGAACCACACGAGCGTTGCCATGGTTGTTCTTTGTTTACGAAAAGTATTTAATAGACATGGTATATTAATTATATTGTCTACGTAGTGCTCATATAAATGACCCATTTATCGTAATGGTTTTAAGCTCCGGCTGATTTTCTATTCGCATCTCATCGCATCACAAAATTAAACACATTACAAAAGGTGATCTAAAGTTAGTCTTGTTTTAAAACTGATGCTGTCTCTTATATTTATCACCTTTATGAAAGTGACAGAATCAGTTTTAAATCATGACTAACTTAGTCTCCGTTTTCTGATGTTTCTGTGTAAAAAGTTCCCGGTTACGTATTACTTACCTACATTATTTAATTTATGGTTCACGTGTATAGAAATAATTAATGGATGATGAGGTTTTATTAGCGACTTTTTTATCTATTTACACCTAATAAAGTTTTTTGTTTGCATGCTGCAAAATGGTTTTATTTAGTTTTTTGCCAGATACATTCGAAGTAGTCGGAAACATAACCGGTGTTGGAATTAACTAACTTATTTTGCGTCACTAGAACTGTTTTTAGGCGAGTTTCATATTTGTTATTTTAAAATTAACCGGATTCATGTTTGTTTTCGAGCATATTAGTAGTAGTGGGCTCGAGAGCATTACATTTTAGTTCACTTTTTCAGAACTAGTTCGCTTAGTCCAGCGGATCGCATTCCTTCTTAGCGCGTCTGCTTGCCGGCAGAATACTAACACACCAATATTTATAACACCTCATTGTAATGTATTCTTGCAAATAAAGTAATTGATTGATTGGTTTGGTCTAAGTGCGGTTTCAAACTAGCGTTTTATAAGCGCGTAAGTATTTAAGCTCGTTTTGTTAGTCGTACGAGCTTCTCAGCGCTTCAGAAAAACGTTACTACGGAAATATCATGGCAATTTGATCAGGTGATTTGTCAGCTAGTTGGCAACCTATCGACGCCCCGTTGGTTTAAATACCGGGCTGTGATTTCGGGTCGAGGAAAAAGTAAGTAGTATCTTTCGAAGTTTTCGATCATAGCTCGGGTTGGTGATCCCCTATTAGGCAAGCCTATTAATCCCATCATAGTTAGCGATGACTTGATTTCTATGATGGAGGTCTTTGCCCTGCAGTAGGACAGTAGATATACCTGCAGTCTGATACTGCCACCTACCTATCACATAGAAAAGTGGAGTCAAATAAAAAAAATTACATACTTAATTTTGAACTAGATCGCTCCCTCATCATCTCTATATACAAGACATAATTTTGCGACAAAACTTATCGCAGGAAAATAACCAATATCAATATCAATAATTCAATGACGCACCAATACCAGCTTAGGTCTGCGTTGATTCAGTATGACGTATTAGATATTTTAGAGGTCGCATTTTTATGTAAATCCAATAGTGCTGGCGCTGAGTTTGTTCAACTCTAATATTGGCCCCGTACCCTTGGCCCGGATAGCGCGCTCATGAGTACCATGGGCAAAATGTATAGCGAGACAACAGTACATACTAATTACCAGTTTAGTTTTAGTAGTTAAGCATTAAAGATTTAACCGTGGTGGAGAAATCTGTGGCTGTATGTATGGATAGATGTAGAATCATAGGATTCCTAGCCTAGGTCTCTTTAGGTCTTACTGTATGGTATGTACCTTCGTGGTGCTATCTAGAGCTTAAGTGGACTGTATCTGTATTTCTTATGTATAGGTACTTACTGGCATATCATGGACAGGCTAATGGGCTAGCTAGCAGGAATATTTCAATCACAAACACTGTTTCCAATCATGTATGTGTATTTATTCACTCACTCGTACACACATGTACACTTTTCTCATTAATTATGTATTAATTCTTACATGTTAATTATTACCAATTGCTGTGGAGCATGCTTCTCATTACTTTATATCATTATTTTCCCCGTTTATGTACGAATCATGGCGTGTGAAGCTGAACACTTCGATGTATTACTGTTATTACATGGACACTGTATTAATTGTATTGTTATTTTACTGCAACGAATTAGCGAGGTTTTATTAACCATTTCAACGCATTATTCTCTGGCGTATCAATAACTGTATAGATGTAAAAATTGATCACATGGCGGCTCTATATCACCCGGCCATCTTAGAGTTTCTTATACAAAGAGAATGTGCTCTATCTCTTTTAGTGCCACTATAATAACAATAACACGGAAGCGGACATCCTGCGTTTTAGGGATGCCGCAATGAAAATTACATTTATGTTCGGTAGGATTCGAACATGTTCCACAGCAAAAAAGACAATTTACAAGTCAAAAAGCCTTTTCTAAAAGCTTCATCTATCTAATCATTGTATTTGAAGTGCTTTCTTCCATCGCGATGCTCAAAGTTCACAATTTTCAAAGAAAGTAGCGACATCTATGCCCTACCTTAGTAAATGAAAGCTCTTACAATGAATATTTTCGAAAATTTTTAGTTCTTACATTAATTATGATATATATATAGCAAAACAAATGACTATATGTTAGAGCAATATTGATAGCATGCGATACCATATGCAAGAGGCCTTAGGGGCCTGGAACAAAGAAAAAATTTACATTATGTGAAACATTTGAACATCATGACACAAGAAAGCTCTCCTCAGGTTACAACATCATAGCTTAATGCACTATGTCAATATGTATTACTAAGCTTATATCTAATAATAATATGACGTCGCATTAAAGACGCTTATGTAAACATGCAATAAAATAAAGTGAACTTTACATTTTGTTTTCTTTCATAAATGTAAAACACTATATAACACTATATACTAACATGCATTATTTTTTGAATAAATTTTACATTTTGTATAACATAAAACTTAACATGATTCTAGTAAGAATTTAAGATACAGTTGTATATTCATGCTTTTAAAAGAAAAATCGACTCTTTCATCTTGTATCTACCAAGATACCTTACATGCATATTTGCGGCCATCATATTTCAGTGCCGTCTTTGAAAGTGTTTCAGGAAAAACACAACAATATTAATATTACACGTCTTAGGTAGCTGCTATAGAGGCACGCTCTGCAATAAGAAAATAAACAGCCTTTTAGGCTCGGCAGCGCCCTTTATAACAACGCCACACATGAATTTACTAACAACATAAATGATATATACTTTAATTTGCTTATTTTATGTATGAGTGAGTTGAGTGGCTCATCTCACTCATACATAAAACAATAATACATAATACATTTGCGGACACCATCTTTCAGGGCCGTCTTGAAGGTACTTCAGGAGAAGCACAGCACAATAATGCACGTCCTAGGTAGTTGCTGCAGAGGCATGCTCTGCAATAAGAAAATAACAACCTTTTAGGTTCGACAGCACCCTCTGCAGCAACGCCACGCATGCATTGTCTTAAGCTTTTTTATGAAAACATAAAAAAGAAAATTTAAAATATTAGTGAGTGCTACACCCACCTGTGCTGATACAAGAATTGCAATTAATTTTCTATAGGCAATAAACATACCTTGGTAACAGATCGCCTATGTAATCGGCCATTTGCAGTTTTTACTTCTACAGTTCTAACTAAATTATCTGATCCTGGAAAGACATTGGTTATTCGAGCCATTGGCCAATACATAGGTGGACTGTTATCTTCTTTTAAAATTACTAAAGATCCAATAGTTAAATTAGGCATTACATTTTTCCACTTAGGTCTACACTGTAAAGTATTCAAATATTGATTGCTCCAGACTTTCCAAAATGATTGTTTCATATTATTACAAAGTTCCCAAAATTTTAATCTATTGACAGGTGTTTCAGATACATCTTTTTCAGGATATGAATTTAAACTAGTACCAATTATAAAATGTCCTGGAGTTAAATATGAAAAATTATTAACATCATTTGAAATAGGCAAAAGTGGTCTGCTATTTAAGATAGCCTCGATTTCACATAATACAGTATTTAATTGCTCGTATGTAAGTAATGACCTTTGTACAGTTCGTTTTAAATGATACTTAGTAACTTTTACATTTGATTCCCATAATCCACCTACAATGGGAGAGTAGCAAGGTATAAAATGAAAATTGATGCCTTTTTCAGCACTAAATGACTGTACTAACGACTGATGTTCCTTAGAACTATGTAATTTGTACAATTTTTGCAATTCTGTATCAGCACATTTGAAAGTTGACGCATTGTCACAATAGATGTCGCTAGGGAGTCCCCTGCGTGATATAAAACGCTTAAGGCATGCAAGAAAAGTACTCGTTTTTAAGTCAGAACACAACTCTAGGTGAACAGCTTTTGTCACAAAGCACACTATCACACAGATGTAACCACTGCCAACAACAGATTTACGTAAGGAAGACATTTTCACTGATATTGGTCCAGCAAAATCAATACCTATCTTTTGAAAAGGACGACAAATATTTACTCTATCCTTGGGAATATTACCCATCAATTGCTCAGATACATGCTTCTTAAGTTTCCAACAAATTATACATTTATGAATAACCTTTTTTATTTCTCTAATAGCATTAATGATCCAATACTTTTGATTAATTGAAGACAATATTAATCTGGGTCCTGCATGAAGGTTTTTTAAATGCTCTGAATTAACAATTAATTGTATGATACGTGAACCTTTAGGTAGAATAATTGGGTGCTTTTGTGCATAAGGTACATTGGAGTTTTGTAATCGTCCACCTACTCTTACCAGGCCCTTGTCATCAATGAATGGACACAGAGAATTATAATGCTGATTATTAACATTTTGCTTACATTGTAAAGAATGAATTACATCTTTCATACATTTCTGTTGTTCATATTTAATAACCAAAGATAATGACTCATCAATCTCTCGAGAAGTAATGAAATTATTTGTATTTCTGCTTGATTTATTACGAATATTGTTGCAAAATCTTAAAACATATGCTAGAACTCTAGTCATCTTGTGCAGTTGGGAATACTTGTCTAGAAAGTCTAGATTTAGAGGAGGTTGACTATCTGGTGTACAAACCATGGAATGAGCTACTCCTGCATCCTTCATCTCTGGTAATTCTATGCTACAGGTAGGTATAGCAGATGGAACTTCATACTTACTTTCGTGAAGCAAACTGTTACCTTTCCACCATAGGTGGTGGTCTTGCAGCTCGTGTGGTAGCACACCTCGGCTCAAGCAGTCGGCTGGATTTTGCTCCGACGTCACGTACGCCCAAGTGAAGTCAGCTGTGTTCTCTGAAATCGCTTTAACTCGGTTAGCCACATACGTTTTTAATTTTAAAATATCTGTTTTTATCCATGCTAGTACGACCTGTGAATCAGAGTATAGAATTACATTGTTTATGTGAATTTTCAGAGATAAAGTATTATAGACCTTAAGACTGAGCTTTGATAGCAGTAGCGCAGCATTTAATTCCAATTTAGGTGTAGTGAGGCTTTGATTAATGGGATTAATCCTGGATTTAGAACAAAGCAGAGAAACCTTGACATTGCCAGTCGAGTCAACCACCCTAATGTAAATGCAACACCCATGAGCGATAGAAGAAGACGCATCTGCGAAGCCTATCAATTGTATACACACAGCATTCTCTAAGTTAACATGACGGTTTATGCTAATAGGTTTCATAATAATTAAGCTTTCATAAAATTCATGCCATGCTTTTTTCAACTCTTGGTCAATGATAGAATCCCAGTCAACGTGTGACTGCCAAATTTTTTGTAATATGGCCTTGGCGCAGACGACTAAAGGTCCAGCGATCCCGAGTGGATCATAGAATCTACTTACATAACTCAATATGCCACGTTTAGTGTCTGGAATTTTGCCTTCAGGCGTGGGTGAAGCAAGGTTAAGCGTATCTGTACTGACATTGTAATTGAGACCTAATGTCTTTAATGACAAGTTGTCCTTTTGCAGTTCTATATTATCAAAATATTGCTTATCAGTGGGAATGTCTTTTAAAACCTCAACTGCATTTGAAGACCACTTGTGAAGTTGAAAACCCCCCATTTTAAGAAGTTCACAAAGTTGCTCCTTGGCTTCCAATAACAATTCAATAGATGGCGCTGTTGCCAACACATCATCTACATATGTCTGGTTATGTAAAATAAATGAAGCTACAGGAAATTGTTCTCTGTATCTTTCAGCTAGCTCTGCTAGACAGCGAGTGGCTAGATATGTAGAAGACTTAAGGCCATATGTTACTGTATTCAGTTGGATACACTGTACATTTTTATTAGGTGAATCTCTCCATAAAATATTCTGTAAAGAACGATATTTTTCATTCATATTGATTGCTCTGAACATGTGCCTTATGTCTGTTACAAAAATGTATTTGTCCACTCTAGCAAGTATTAAAATGTCAAACAGTTCCCTTTGAACCACGGGTCCATTGAGTAATAAATCATTTAATGAGATTTTCTTATTTGTTTTCATACTTCCATCAAAGACAGTTCTGCATTTGTTAGTTATTTTGTCCATTCTGATAACAGGATGATGAGGTAAGAAGTATAAAGGATCTTTATCAAAATCAAATTGATTTATATCCACAATGGAACCGTGCCCCAAATCTAAATACTCATTTATAAAGTTTGTATATAATTCTGATAGTGCAGAATCTTTTTGTAATCGAATTTCTAAATTGTGAAACCTTTTCAATGCTAAATGAAATGAATCCCCCAATGAACTGTTAATGGAGTCAAGTGGCAACTTTGTGGGTAGTTCTACTGTAAATTGATTATTTTCAAGTTTAACTGAATTTTTGAATAATTGTTGACATGTGTCATGTTCTGATAATTTTTCAGGAAATATCTCTGGTACCTTTTCTGATTGCCAAAATGTTTTTACATTCTCATTAATTTCTCTACAATCGGTACATTTTAAAGAAACTGGATTTTGTGACTTTAACATAAATGGAAATTTCCCCGCTATGACATGACCAAAGTGAGTACTCAAAAGCTGTATTGTTGGAGCTGTTGCGTTGTGCATGTGTGAAGGACTAGGCTGCTCATTCGGGCTTGGATTGAGGTGACGGGAGGAAGCGTGGTGGTCCTCTGCCTCTGTGGCTGGGGGGCACGCAACGCAATCTCTCGAGTCTGTTGCTGGGGTCAATCTTCCTATATTCATCGATCCAGTCTCCACCATCTGAAAAAACACATCAGCACCAATTAATAAATGTATCTCACTTGGTTTATGGAAGTCTTTGTCAGCAAGGCTGATGTTGGAGGGCAGCACAATCTTGGAGATATCAATTTTTTCTTGAGGTAACATAGTGGTAATTCTATCAAGGACAAAACATGACACATCTATTTGAAATTCTTTGATTAATGAGTGTAATTTTATAGTGACATATTTATCTAAATTTCTTATATTGTTGCCAATACCTAAAACTCTTGATTTTATGGGTTTGGGATTCAATTTTAATAACTGCATTAAGTCTTTTGTAATAAAAGACATTTGTGAGCCACTGTCAAGCAGCGCTTTAACAATAACTTCTCTGCCGTCGTCGGCTATGATTTTTACTTGTACAGTCGGCAATAGTACCTGTGTACAATCTGTCTCTGACAAAAATGAGACTGGATGAACGGCCTTGTCCACATGTATAAGACTATTGTGGCTTCCTTTGCACTTGTTACATATGAAGTGATAGCGACACTTGTAAACATGCCTATTTAGACATATTTTGCATAATTTTCTGCCTGTGACAAAATTTAGTCTGTCACAGGGAGGCAATAATTTGAATTTTGCACAATTAAAAAGTTTGTGGGTTTGTGACTTACAATATATGCACTGCCCTTGCTCCTTTGGTGAAGAAGAAGTACTTTCTTCCATCGCCTTGTCCACAGCGGCTGGGGGCTGCTTTTCCTCGACAGCCTTCATAGTGGCTGGGGGCCGCTTTTCCTCGACAGCTTTCATAGTGGCTGGCGGTGGAGGTCTGTTGTACCTGTGTTGTGGTGGGTAGGGAACTCTTTGTCCTGTATTGCGATAGTGTGCCCTGACTCGCTCGAGCACCTTGTGCTCTGGACTCAGCGGGTGGTACTGAAGTTGTTGTTGTTGTTGTTGTTGTTGTTGGCCGCTGTTCTCCAGCGCCCTCGCTCGTTCGTCTAGAAATAGCATGAGATTATTAAGGGAAGGCTCCTTTTTTTCATGACTACACATTATTTGGTATTCCCTACTGCACAATACATCTAATTTTCTGAGTAAAATAGTGAGGATTACAGGGCAGTTCTCGATATTGACCCCTAGGTTTTTTAAGGAGGCTAGATTTTGTGTTATTTTTGTGAGAAATTGTCTTAAAACTACAGCTGAAGATCTAGTAATTGTTTGGATGTCTAACAACATGTTGATGTGCTCAGATTTTATTAAAAATTCGTTGTCATATCTCGCTTTTATGATTTGCAAACTTTCTTCATAGCTTGAATCTAATAATGGTAAATTTTTAATTAAATCTGAGGCTTCCCCCCTTAAGAATCCTCTGAGATAGTACAATTTTTGTATATTGTCTAGGTTATCATTATTGTGTATGAGAGAATTGAAAAGACCTATAAAGGGTTTATATTCTGAATATTTGCCACTAAACGGCGGAATTGTGATGGTTGGCAGCTTAGTATTCACAGTAGATGGAACCTTTTTTGTGTTTGAATCGCTGTGAACATCATTCTGAAGTAATTTTGCTAACTGTTTGATTTTCACAATGGAATCGGTGTAAATTTGCTCAACCTTGCCGCCATCGTCAAGTGAAGGATCTAATTCTATTATTTGAAACAGTAAATCTTCATATTTCGAAAAAAGAGAACGTAATCGTTCTTCAATTATTTCCAGATGAGGCAAATTTGTTGATGATGGCGACAACGCATCTATTTCGTTTTGCAAACGAGTTATCCAACCTTGTACACCCCTTTTTTATTACGCAATAGAGAAAGATCGTCATTACCTTTGGATTCGTGGTCGTTTTTATCCATGTTTCACTGATTAAAATCGATAAAACTGTTTATAAAACTATAAAAAGCTTGTAAATAAATAGTAAAACAATGGCGGCTGCAGACCAATCGGCACCAGCCCACGCGTCGGCTCCCAGCTTGCGTCCTATTGGTCGGCGCGTACGCTTGATGACGTAATCCGCTGTGATTGGTTGAGGTTTGACGTTTTCTCTCTTGACGTTTGTTTTGATTGGACGAAATCGATGCGTGTAGTACAAGTTTTCGACTACAGATGGCGCTGCTGTTTGTTGACAAAATGGATGACGAAAATTACGTAATTGATATTGTTATTAAATAATAATGCCGATGAAACTGTATGAATACGCTGAGACGATTCTCTTCTCTCGAATGTTGACCCCGTAGACTGATGGCCAAATTTTTTGAATGGCGAGATAGCTGATCGGCGCTCGTTGTTACTTTGCTTGAATGTCGGCCTCGTAAATACTGTATGGCTAGACTTGTTAGCAATATTTCTTGAATAAAAACTTGTGGATTGCCGATAAGGCTGATTGGCACCTGATTGTTTGTCCTTTCAGCAGCCCATATGCTAAATTATCTCACGTTGCTCGATAGGACCATGGAGAAATCTGTGGCTGTATGTATGGATAGATGTAGAATCATAGGATTCCTAGCCTAGGTCTCTTTAGGTCTTACTGTATGGTATGTACCTTCGTGGTGCTATCTAGAGCTTAAGTGGACTGTATCTGTATTTCTTATGTATAGGTACTTACTGGCATATCATGGACAGGCTAATGGGCTAGCTAGCAGGAATATTTCAATCACAAACACTGTTTCCAATCATGTATGTGTATTTATTCACTCACTCGTACACACATGTACACTTTTCTCATTAATTATGTATTAATTCTTACATGTTAATTATTACCAATTGCTGTGGAGCATGTTCTCATTACTTTATATCATTATTTTCCCCGTTTATGTACGAATCATGGCGTGTGAAGCTGAACACTTCGATGTATTACTGTTATTACATGGACACTGTATTAATTGTATTGTTATTTTACTGCAACGAATTAGCGAGGTTTTATTAACCATTTCAACGCATTATTCTCTGGCGTATCAATAACTGTATAGATGTAAAAATTGATCACATGGCGGCTCTATATCACCCGGCCATCTTAGAGTTTTTTATATAAAGAGAATGTGCTCTATCTCTTTTAGTGCCACTATAATAACAATAACACGGAAGCGGACATCCTGCGTTTTAGGGATGCCGCAATGAAAATTACATTTATGTTCGGTAGGATTCGAACACGTGGTCCGAGAGCACGCTTCGGCATGAATGTGTCGACGCGACCGGAGTGATAACCAGCCAGCGCTGTGTATCGTCGCGTGAGTGAGGGTACCGGGGGCCCAAATAGGGAAAGGTGTTGGCAGACTGACAAGACTCTACTGCTGCTGTAGTTATCTATCATATAAAAAATATCCATAATTTCCTAAAAGGCGACATCTCATATCGGAGTCCAAGACTCCATTTGGGTCGTTGAGCCATTGGGGTAAGTAAGTAATTTCCTAAAAGACCGGCAACGCGTCGTTATGTAGCGGTTGTCCATGGGAGAGATTGATAATTTATCTCGTTTTTCCATATTATTTTTACGGAAGAATACGGAATTTTACCCCTAAGCACAAATAATGAGTATTTTGTGCAAGCGTTTGATTTGATGGTTCATTTATGTGCGGCAGGCCAGGCGCGTTCACGCTTTAGGTACTTATCTAGGGTTTTATGTCGGAAAGGGGCGGCAATCAAATGATCCGCCTTGTCGTCTATCCCTAAAAAATATTAAAAAAAAATGTTTCAGTAACATATTTATATTATACATCAGTAAGTATGAAGCTTTTAACGTAGACAGCCTGAAGAGTCAAAGCTTACAACCGGAAGCTTTGCATCTATCTGTACCAGGGCCAAGACTTGTTCTTTGCGCTTCCACGTTGTTGACCCTTTACATGGTCGTGTTATAACAACTAACAATATTATCTATGTGTACTTACATTATTCTTTAAGGTTATATTAGGCAATGGAGCAAGTATTTGCGGCCATGGAAATATATTTTTTGACATTTATAACTGTCCTATATGGACCAAACTTGAATTAAAAAAAAACAATTTAACAAACAAACAATATAGACAAATAACATAGCAAATAATGTGTACAATTATACGAGCTGCATACAAAAACCACAATTCGAGTATCTTTAAGCTAGAGATATGCATATCAAATCGATCTTAATAGCCCTTAGCTAGCAAATCGTTTGCAGAATGTTCATCAGAACTTAATCGATTATTCGTATAACCTCGAATAAACAAAAGATTGACCTCAGAGAATAGAAAATATAGTTAACATTGGTTTTAAATATATTTGTTACAACATTCCAAAAACATAGGCGTGTGTGGGAGCTCAAAATAGCAGATTTATGGTATTGTTGTTTATCTGCGAACCAGTTCGCTGATGGAATTTCTTCCAATTTCCGTCATGCTAATTTTATTTTTAAAACATAAACAAATTAACATTTAGAAAATTCGTGACCTCTTGGCAGATATCCTTTTGGTTTAAAAACAAACATGGGCTAGTTTGTAAAAATAATTTGTTATTATTGTAAATTATCTTGCTTACAATAAATAAAGCTACTGAATACACTTCGATGTTGTTCGTATTTTCTGCCATCTCGAATTATACCTACACCTACCTACAAGCATTTTTGAAGCAAAAGTTGTCAGAAGTTTTATCATTTATTTTTGTTATAATAATACTTTGCAATTTATTCTTCAGTACCTAAATAAAACGACGCCGTAGAATTCAGATGGCACTCAGTATGTGTGTGCAACCAGGTGTGTTTGTGTTGAGATAGAGCCTGATCTTCTAGGATTTATCTTAAGTGTTCAACAATGTTTGGTCAATGGAAAGCTAAGTTCCGCCTCCGCGCCCACTCGGCCCTGGTCCGCCGCACGAAGTGGTACCCCCAGCGAAACGTGAGGTGGAACACCAGCTCCGCCGCGCTCACCAGCGACGCGCCCACCAGCAGCAGCGACTGGCAGCTGGTTTTAGCTAAAGAGGAAGTGAAGGTTGGAGTAGTCTAGTTAGTAAAGATAAAAGAAAAAAAATGGTTAGGTACACACATAGGACAAATACAAAAAGGCTGGACAACAAAACATAATTTCAACATTTAAACTAAACAAGAAAATAGAACATAACTACAAAGAAAGAAAGAAAAATAAAAATTGCTGTTAGCCGGGCAAAAAAATATTTTTGTCATGTGTCGTGGCCCGTCACAAAAACTAAGCTAAGACCACAACTTAAGGAAGGCGTAGGAGCCTGCCTTCGTGTGCTTCGTGCCTTATTAAAGATTTTAGAGTCCTCAAAAGCGGGGTAAAACAGCGCCTGCGCTGTGTTTCGTCTAGTGAGTGAGGGTACCGGAGGCCCACATGGTGGAAAGGGGGTTAAAGGTAGACAGCGCACTTGTGACGTAACTCCTGTTGCAGGTGACTATGAGAGGCACCAATTAACAATAATAATATTATGAATTAATTAATTAAGCAAATTTTCTCAACATCTCTTGAATTGAGTACATACAACATAACGGAGGGACCGTAATAAGTAGCTAAAGCACTTTTGTGTGTAACAGATATCAGACATGAGACAACAGAGTAAGAGTTAAATACGTACCTATATAACACAAGTGTTCATCACACGAATGTTTGCCCAGGGTGGGGATCGAACCCACGATCTTTGGCGTATGAGGCCGGGTCACTACTACCGAGATTAGAGAATTTGTTTGGAAAATAATACTCTTTAAAAATAAAAAGATACAATTGACGTTACTCGTATTGTCTGAAGCGTTCCGTATAAATCACTTACCGACCATCTCGTACCAGAAGGCGTTGAGATCCACTCTGTGCACGGTATACTGGTTTGTATCGTAGTAAAACCGGATTATAGTTTTGTTGACTAACGCCATCTTAGCCCTGTGGAAAATAAAAACAAAGGGGGTAAAGGGGGTTTTATTTTAAACTGTTACGTGCGCTGTTACCGCTTTAGTCAAGACTGTTATGAGACATCTACGAGTATATTCGTGCCGGGCCGTGATCTCGGGGACCAGAGTTCGATTCCCGAGTGGAGCAAGAAGAAGTAGGTGCCTAAGTTTAATTTTTTTCGAACATAGCTTGAGGCTGTGAGCATCAACTCGCATTAGGCAAGCGGGGTGATTAAGCCCAATCCCATATGTAGCGATGACTTGATTTCTATGATGGAGGCCTTTGCCCTGCAGTGGGATAGTAGGTATTATAGGCTGATACTTAACTTTAAATTTAAATCTCAAGTGAAAACTTATTTGATGGCAAATGCCTATTATACAGTTGAAGAATACCTAAATGATAAGAATTTGTGGAAATGATGAACTGTTGACGTACACTATGTTATCTACTTATTAAGCTGTATGAAATTTTCATTTTATTTTTTCTTTAGAAATGTAAGTTCTACAGAGTTTCTTGCTGATTCTTCTTGATTGGTAGAAATTGACTTTGCGAACGAGCGGTAGATTACAAAATTGGACATTCAAATTCAAAGAACGTAATTTTTAATTTGGATTTTTTTTAAAAAAGCCTAAACAGGGAAGTACTCACGAGAAGAGGTTAGTGAAGACTTTCTTCGGGTAGAAGTACTTGGACTCAAACATCTTGGCGGTGTGCGTGGTGCGCGCGCAGTCGGGCAGGCACTCCTGGCAGTCCAGCGAGTCCTGCATCTCCTCGTCCAAGCTACCGTCGGCCACTTCGCCAGGGTCGTAGTAGATGAATTTCTCTTTACAACCAATATAGATTTAGTATCTTACTTGCTTTCGGCCACGTGGTGATAGTAAGGAATGGAACTAGTACCATCCGATAAACAACAACAATATAAAATTGAAATCCTAAAATGGTTCTACATCACGGGATGCTCATATCGACTAATTATAAAAAGACAAACCAAGATGGTACATAGTTACAGCAAACCTTAATTCCCGAACCAACATGACCCAAATCTGCGGAAGATCTAGGTACCCTTTTAATTGGTAAATTTTGCATTCCTACATCTGGTGAACTCATCATGATAAATCTTCGGCACTTTGTGGGAATTACTAGTTGTGCCGCAATGAAGAAGGATCTGCTCGTTGCGATGCGCTACAAATAGGAAGACAGGCTTTCTGTCTCGGTTACCAAAATCCGGATCAACGGGTCAGAATAGGAGAAGTCTTTCACCTCAAAGAATATTTAGCTACATATTCCACTATGCATATACCTTTATGTTTGTTCAAGCAGTAGAGATGTTCGAGCGTGCAGGTAGCCTCAACGGGGGGAAGGGGGTACCAGAAAGGCTGGCAGTTACAGATGGCTGCGATGATGAATCGGCGGCACTCTGTCAGACACCAAGAGTAGCTGGTTCCGGGCGACCGAGGACTCGAGGGTTTTATGAGCTCGCAGCCGCGCTGGTTAAGGGAACGTGAAGTTACTGTAGTAACGATACTGGGACTACAATGATGATGATGATGACATCATCATCATTCCAGTCCCAGTATCGTCCGACTTCGAACATAGGCCATCGACTCTCTATCCCTCACCACGTGCATTCACTTCGGATCAGCATGCTGCTGAATGTCGTTATAGAAATAGAAAGAAAAAGAAATAGAAATAGTTGACCCATTTTTCTGATGGTCTACCTCTGCCTCGTGCTGTCTCCCTGGGCTTCCACTCTAATTTATACCAGCACGACACTTGCAGTCCATTGGGCAGCAGTCGCAGTCCAACAGTATTCGTTCTGTTTTTTTTATAGTGAGGACAATCAAGATGACCTCACTCGCCTGATGGTAAGCGGCCGTGAGATCCAAATATGAGGTTTACCTACTCAAAAACTTTTCTTGCGGGTGTCTATAGGCGGCTGCAGTCGTTTATCAGCAGGTGATCCGTCTGCTCGTCTGACACCTTATCAAAAAAACTTTCTGTTTGAACAAAAAAGTGGAACAAAGTTAGTTGTCGTCCACAACGTTGGACCCTTTTTTCCTGTTGCTGAATCCCTCTTCAGTCGTTTTGTACATTAATTTCTTAACAAAGTGTGAGGGCATGGGAACAGAGAGTTCACGTACTTAATATATCGATGGCCATTTGTTGAGATTAGTCACCACACCCGAAAATATGGGTTAGGAGAAAATTATGTGTTCGTTAAACAATAGATGTCACCTTCTCAGCTTCAACTCTCTTCAGCTCCTCAGTGGCTTCCTGAACATGCGCCGTGAGCTGGAAGTACACGGAGGCATTGGTGCCCACGATGTACTTGCGCACGGCGCCGCCCTCCATTAGCGGGAACTCTATGCCTTCGAACAACAGCACCTGGTAGTGGGTATCAGTTTCCAGATTCAAAATGTGAAAATACCCTATTTTTGGCTGAAACAGCCAAAACGCCTTCTTCTCTTCAATCGCTACGCTGTTGTCAGAGCAGTGTTAGTATTAGAGGAAAACTATTCGAGCTATGTGTTTTACTCGTAATCACATTATGGGGCTCTATTTTTGATTCATTCGTGTGTCATAGCGCTGGCGCATGCGACGTATAATAAGTCACATTTACATAGATCACTTTCCGTATTTTTGAATCATTCGCCTGGGATGTTCCAAACACCAGAAACATTCAATGTCCTCTATGTAATGACAGCGACAACAAACGTTTATTTTGACGTTTAATCTATCGCTCGCATGGAATCACTCGCCTAACCAACGAGTGGGTGAGGTCGCTCGTTGCGGACGAGTGATTCAAAAATGCTGAAATTCGTATGTCAAACGAGATCGTGTACTCGCCTGCAGACGAATGAATCAAAAATAGAGCTCCATATGTCCCTTCCTCGACTAACACATTGTAACTATAAAACGAATGATTGGATCAGGAAGAAGACCCTTAATAAAAGGTAATATAACCGTAAATCCATTAGTAGCAGGCTGGCGGATGACCGCGAAGTCGTCAGGGTTCTCCAGCACCGACACCGCCAGGCCGAAGTTCTGGCCCACCAGGTCCACCTTCTTTGCAGGCGTGTCCTCATCTTCCGGCCTAGAGGTAACATAAGGTTACATTTAAATAAATAAAATAAATAAGATCTGTAAATCAAAATCCACTCAAAAAGCAACAAAGTGGTCGATACAATAAATGAATAAATAAATAAATGCGCCAGACAATCACACCAATCAACCTGGTCTCAAACGAGGGCAATCGAAAATGTAGTTTCCTAAATTTACTTGACCGGGAATCGAACCCGGGACCTTTTGCACTTTGCGAACACCTTAGCCACTGCCATCGAGGCGTTTTTTTTTTTAATCACAAAAATAACGTTTCCCCCGTGGAGGTAGGTACTATTTAAGCTGAAACCCGAACAAGTCGGCTGTTATTGTTTATTATTGGTATACATGACAATAACATCATTAGTCATACAATTCTGATATTTTCTAACTCTCTGAAAGGTACGGACACTCACCGATATCTGGAGTTGAAGATGCAGCAGTAGCCAAGAGTCGTGACCCTTGTGCCAAACAGCTGATCACAGGACAGCTGGCGCCCGCGCCAACGGCATCGACTTAGCATAGAAGAGCATTTTGGGGAAAGCTGAACAATAACAAGAAAGGAAATCAATCAACTGGTTACAATCGGAGCACACGTCACGTTCAGACACTTAGTCGTTATTAACCACATCAAAAGCCTCCAAGATAATTTGAAACTCTTACTCATTCTTATCAGTTTACTCAAGGAGAAGAAAAATTGAGACCTAAGCTGTTCTTTGATTTATTGCTTCCTTTAAGGCGAACCAAATGAAAACCGCTGCTCTTAAAAATCGGTATGCGGGGGCACAGTGCCACTGCCTCTGCCACTTTTGAAGAAAGTGTAAAAAAAAATATCACAGCGATCAGGAAACTCAGACATCTGTGACACCGCACCCATGCTTGCACGAGCGCGGAAAAAATGAGCGCTGGAAGCATATCAGAACTGATGATGTACCAGTTACGCATATCTAGCTACGTGCATCTGGAGTGGTCATAGGGAGGGAGCTTAGGTTAGGGAGGTTTGATGTAGTAAGTATAAGATACCTTTCGATGGATATTTGCCATTTGACATAGAAGACTTGTGTGAGTTAGATATAGACTGATTACTCAGGATTGCTTGGCGCTTCTTGGGAGAAGCTTACTTGCAGCGTAGACGAATAGACTGATTATTTAATTACCTTATACATGATTTCCGTGATGTTGATCGTCGGGTTGATGTTGTATAAAAACTGCATGAAGTCCAGCATTTCAACGTCAGACGTCTGGAGGGTGACCAGCGCCGCAAACTTCGCCAAGTTTTCCGTAATTTCCTCTAGTGTGTACGTCACATTCATATCCTCGACTTTGGTTTTGCTGTAAAAAGTAAATGCAAGTGTCAGGTAACTGTCAGCATAAAAATGATTATCTTAACGATAAAACTTACCAAAATTATCTGAGCATTTCACTAAAGTCGTAGCGCAATATGTTAAAGTGTGTAGGTACATGATGCTGCAGCCGCTACGAGCTGTGGTTTTCAAGCTGGACCTTGGGATTCTAAAGAATACACATGCCCAAAACAACATAGGTATACAAAAAAACTTAAATACAAAAACAGGTTCACAACGATGACAAGAAAAAAAAACAATACAAATAAAGAAAATAATAAATAAAAAAGGAAAAATTCGTGCAACATGGTGTAATGTCGGACATAGGTTGATACGATGATGATAATGGTTCGCCCGTACCGATAATTCAGATACGCTGCGTACTTCTCCAGCTCCTTCTTGCTGACGATGCTGTTGCTGCAGATGCCCACGGCTGGGAAGTTGACGCTCAGCTGCGGTGAGGACTGCACCAGGTTGATCTGCAGCGGTGGCTGATTGCGGTACTCATAGCTGAAGTACGCCAGCACGCCGAAGCCCAGCACAGAGAGGCCTATCATCAGGAACACGTAGACGAGTCTGTTGAACAAGTTATCTATCAGTTAATAATTCATTGTTAGCTCAGTGGATAAGAACGCGCCTTCCTTACTGTAGGTCTTGATTTGGCTCTGGACTTTTCAACTATGTATATTGCATTTCGACCATAAGCTCGGCGTTGGGGCAGGTTCCCCTGTCACTGTCAACTGATCCTACGTTGAAAGCGTAACGTCATATGTCTATTTAAGGTGGTGGGTATGCCCACAGTGCCCACAAAGGTGTATACACGCCTGGAATTCTCTTAATCAGTAGATCTTCTTGATTTCTTTTTTGGACTGACCAGGTGGCTGTCCCCTAACAAATGACAATATACGTGTCATAATCAAATAATAGAAAAGCATAGTGCGTGTGAGAAGGGCTGAGTGAAACATCCGGTTGAGAATTTCGTTTCGTTTAAGTTCCTCAGTTATGGGACAAGTCCATTGAGCAGCTTAATTATCGCGTGTGCTGTGGTGTTTGACGCCCCACTTGGGGAGCAGTGACGTTGAGATGGGACAAAGACACATACTTTGTAGGGAGTGAAGAAACGCACCAGAGAAAGAGCCCTTAGCAAGTACCTAGTGAGCGACTCCCAAGATTCGTCGTATGCCGAGACGGTAGGAAGGACCAAGGGCTGGTGGAGGGACCTTTGTTCCCTCCACCAGCCCATGCCACCACCAACCTTACCTCAGAGGTCTCACGGTATCCATGTGCGAGGCGTACTTGATCCCCTCCAGAGTGCAGGAGCTGATGTACTCCCTCATGGCGTCGGCCAGGCTGCCCCGCAGCCGGCCCTCCAGCCCCGACGCGCTCACCCCGAGCTTCGGCCTGGACGCCCTGAGCTCGTGCTCGCTTTGGACCTTGGACTGTTTGCTGGCGTCCATTGTTTTTATCCTACTCTGTTTACTGCCAAAAATATTACAGGGTCTAAGGGCTACGTTCACCACCTCTGAGTAAAGTAATTTATTCTTCAATTAAAGTGGGTTCGGAGAAAACTGGCCCCTGGTCCGCGGCTAGGCCGCGTAATTTAAATATTAGGTATTAGGTAATTTAAATATTTTTTTCAATACACATACCAGGGGCCAATTTTCTACGAACACACTTTAATTGACAAGTAAATTAGTTGACACTTTACTCGTAGGTGGTGAACGAGGCCCTTGCAGGTGTAATTACGTTACGTACCGCAGGTAGATACTTAAAGCCACAATAATTTTAGGTACCTTTGCAAAATGACTAGTCCACAAAATAGGTAAAAGTCCCAAATGGAGAACTTCACTATAATAATAAGATACAAATCAATAACAATTTGTGTTGAAACTCCTGTCAAATAATACGAGCAAAGGTTTGTTCACGCAGCCGCGTGAAACTAGTAGGTTAGCTGATCTGATAATAACCCTAGGGGTTAGTAAATAATAATGGTCAAAGAATGCAGCTGCTATGCCAATTTAACGGTGATTAATAATTAAAACGACAAGGGCCTCATTTATTTTAATGATCGCCAACACGTAGGTGGGTATGGAGTACTTACTAGCACCGTCACGCAAAGTATTGTGAATCACGATGTGATTCCATTTTCATTATAATTGGTGCCTACTTTATTTATACAATGTTCTGTAGGTACTGCAGGCGTAGAACAAACTTTTCTTTTCTTGAATTCGTAACGTTAACGTATCAACCGAACGATCCCAGAGTAGGATTATTATTAGTACCTGCTCAGCACGAAGCACCTTCGGTCACGTATCGTATATCGACTTTATTGGATGACGATAGTTGGGTAATCTGTGGACGTGTCACTCACGTTGCGGTACGTACTGCCAGTACTGCCACCTTTGAGTATAGTGACTATATATACTTAAAGACTGCCACACAGATCAAAGGACCTATAGATAAAACTAACACTATAACTAGACAAAACCGTCAAATTTCTTCAATCGGCTCTGATCTTACTCTCTTACATACTAGGTTGAATATCAATTGAGGAAATTTGACAGGTTTTGGTCTCCTGATGTGTGGCTGACTGTACCGACTATCTTTTCTGAAGTTTGTGTGGTAAATTTTAGTTCTGCTTACGTAGTACGATTGAGGGAGCCATTAAATGTTCATACAAATTGTGTACGATACCCAATTTTGTGAAAAGCTGCAGTATTTTTCGAAATTTTCTGAATCATTTTAAGTAAGTAATTCAAACGTTTTGGATTGGAATAGGAACAAAACACGAATTTTATACAATTTAAATAACTGAAAAGTACGAAAAGAAACTTTGAAATATTAAACAGTAAGGTCTGAACTATATATGAATAAACGTATTATTGATATAGGTACCTACTTAGCTTAGGTTCCATAACCCTTGGGGACTACGGTGCGGCGACCTCCTCGTGTGGCCTCCCCGGTAGTATTTTCTTTCTGTTTGGAACTGCTACCGGAGGGGTCCTGGTGTCCCTGGGCAACGACGGGTAGCAATTGGCTTATCGCCATATTGCTACCCGACGGCTGACAGCTGCACTTTGAGGCCCAGCTCTGTCTGGGCCGGGGCCCTGTCCGGCGCCCTGTGAGGATCTCCTGCACTTTGGGCGCACCTTGACGTGGGCCCCACCGAGTGGGGCGCCTTCGGGCGCCACCCCCCACATCTTTTGTGGGGGTCTTTAGTTGCTGGTCTGCGCTTCGTCCCACAGCCAGTGGGATGCGGCAAAGGCCGGCTAACCCCACCTCTCCGCCCAGCGACCGACTGCGCAATCCAGCGTAGCCGGCCGTGGGCTGTCTGGTGGGGCAGTTTTTTGGAAGCCTGCAGGCACTCTCCTCCACCTTGCCCTGCAGCCAGCAGGGTGTGGGTTTGTGGAGAGTTCTGCAGGAGTCCATGCCCGCGACGCCCGTATCGCAATCCAGCGATGCGGGCGCCGCCCGGTTGGGGCTTTGTCGGAGGGCAGTGGGAGCTGCTCTGGGGGCTTTAAGCCCCGGGAGTCGGAAAGAGGCCGTACTGGCGTGCCTTGCTGTCCATGGGTGGATACCTTGGGCGAGCCTGACTCGCTCTGGGCAGGAAAGACTTGCATTCCGTCAAATAAACAACAAAAATGATACGGTACTCTTTATTTCATTTTTAACATTAAAGACATTTATAGAAATCAATAATTTATTAAAGAAATAAACATCTATCAATAAAATCTTTTACTTATTTATTTATTTGATTAAAAAGTTGTGTCGAAACCAGTAGCAGGTGGTACATATTGAGTTAAAAATTACATTTAGGCCAATGAAAACTTTTTTAAGTGGGTGGACATTTTCGAACTGCTGCTGATTTTAATACAACAATTTTGTTTTGTTTTTTATTAAAGTAGACACCTATTTACTTATTTACTAGACTTTTCATTAATTGTAGGCCTTTAAGTTCAACTACACTTTTGAATACCAAATCAAAAATAAGCTGTGATATTACAAAAGTTAAAGTATGTTTTCATGGAGAGCGAAATAACATAGGTCTTACAATTCCATGAACAGCATGAAACTGATTTTCTCAATGGAGAATCTGGGAGACGTGAGTAATAGGTAATTAGGTAATATCATCATTTAAGAGCCAATTTTTTGATCCGTTAGTAGCCACTGAACTAATGGCAATTTTTTTACTAACCAATAGTCAAATATAGAGAAAACATCTTTTTTCGAGCAATAGGTACGTCTTAGCATTTAATCAATAGACATACCAATATGCTGTGTTACTTTGAATATTGGTTGTAACTAATTGTCAAAGTTAAATTAAGTCAATTAACCCAAAGGTCTACTCTAACTATCTATCAAAAAACCGGCCCTAATTATACAATAAATCATCTTTGTAGAACTGCTTCTCTGTACGAGCTTATAGCCGAAGGTACTTTAGTTAATTAATATCTATAATTAATTAATATTACAATCCTAACTTTGGATAAGCTTGATCTACTAAAATGTTGAACTGCCTTCGAGTTGGGGCATTCGATTTTTTTTGCGTAAAAGTTTTTGGACTACATTATCACAATAAACATTATCAAACGAAGTTAACTACCTACTTACAAACTTAGACATGTACAAAAGCGACGAAGATTTCTACAAAGTGGTAAGTATTTAGAAAGTTGTTCAAATAGTTTAGTCCCAAAACATACCTTAGGCTAGCAGTAGGTGTTTCAGGAGACCTGAAAAGCTCATTATTTGTACACTAAGTTGTGAAAAAATATCGACCATTCTTTTACCCTATCGCATTGTAGTAGGCGCATCTCATTCCTTAACTTTACTTACTCAATACCTTCACTTCACTTCTTATCTACTTACATAAGTGGTTAAATGAGTAACAGGCACTTAGATTTTTAGAAAATACAGGATTAGGTAAGTAATACTAATTGAAATTTATGACAACCTGATTTCAAGATTGAATAGTTGGCCAAGTAGGTAGGTATCTATGTTACAGACCATATGCCTGGTGGTATGATCCAGCCCAGATTGTGCCTAATCTAACCAAAGTTGCTCTATTAAGAACACCCTACACGATTTCATTAGGGTTAGAGCACATAGTCTTACCCGTCACTGTTTCCCATACGTGACAAATAAATCCCCTGGGACACCAACTGAAAAGGTACTGAACCTATAGATGGCATTATATCCATCTTTTTTAATGATAATCATAGGGGCCAGACGAGCAGACGGATCACCTGATCGTAAGTGATTACCGCCGCCCATGGACACCTGCAACACCCAGAGGAGTCACAAGTGCGCCACCGACCTTTTAAAAAGGACTACGCTCTCTGTTTTGAAGGTTTGCAGATCTTACTTATTAGTACGGAAAAATTCGCAGGCATCTGTGTAAAATAACGTTAGGTTCCGATAAAAAATATAATCCTGTCTTTTCTAAGTTCTTTATTAATTTGTATGTTTGTTGTGCGTCAAGGAAACCGCCTACGTTACATAGTTGCATTCCATTCCCATCATTACATGACAGCCTTTTCTCCTATACTACTTATATACAATCTACACCTTTGGCGTCGAATACTGAACTTAACAACAACAAATAAATTAACAATCATCGAAAACCGCTAAACTTAAAAATAACATAACATAAAACATACAAATCATTGGTTTAGACTTAAAAAATACGCCTTCTAAAATAAAATAAGTAGATCGAACGGATACTAAGCTCTACGAGTCTCTTGTATTTTCCGTTTAGGATCAAATACTTTGTACTTACTTATAAACCAGTTTCAAATAGTAGGTACTTTAGCTACAGGGTGTATCGGTAAATATTTATCCATTTAAACACGTCTTTTACCAAACATTCTGAACATTTTTTTTATAATTTTACGACTTTTAAAAATACGCAAAAATACTTCATTTAGGCTCGAGAGAATAATGAGAATCTATGGTATAACACTATCACACTATACAAGTCGTAGGGCTACAGCAAACACCATAGATTTATGTAAAAATTGATCGAATCGGTTCTTAACTTCCCGTGGTCTCAATACCAACTCACGGGGCCGATTTTGTATCAAAAGTTCAAAATCTTTTTTGTGGTTTAAATCATTATTTATTGTTCACAATGGTTAACCTATGCACCCAGTATTAGCAAAAATATGTAATCAATTATAGATTTAATATCGCTTATTTTCTTATTGAAGGTTTCTTTCACTTTTTATAGAAATAGAATAATAAAACATATGCATGCTATTAAATAGCTTTTAAAACGAAAGTTAGTTACACTTACAGATAACAAACACAAACGAATTTTTACACCACTAAATAAAAGCACCAATTGAAGAAAATAAATAGCTAAGCTAATTATGAAATATTATTTAAAAAAAACAATTTGATAAACAAGTATTTACCATAAAAGCCAAAAGTAAACACATTGTCATTTTTATTGTGTATGAAAACACACTTTGTAAATGCTTATTATAAACATTATTAATTAGTAATTTATTTAATTTCTAAAACTTTACTGCAGTCCAAAGTAGGAACGTAAGCTGTGCCTCTAAATTGTTTGGGATCCTTAAATATTTTATTTACAATTATTTCCACGGAAAAGTACTTATTAAAAAACTGAATTCCTTTTTCTCAATTTCAGATTACTTAGGTACAATCGATCGCTCGTTTTTTTAATCGACTTTTAAAATATAGGGAGGTTCTTAATTTAAGAATATTATCCATAGTGATTACTGTTAATATTTTATTGCAGAAATTGCGACTTGTAAAAAACAGTCGAATTGAGAAAAACCCGCAGAGTTATCGACATAGCTCACCGGATTAATAAGCTGAAGTGGCAGTGGGCTAGCCATATCTGCCGCAGAACTGACAACAGTTGGGGTAAACGAGTTCTGGAGTGGAGACCGCGTCTTGGGTAACTTAGAGTAGGACGGCTGAGGCCAGATGGAGTAACGATCCACGCAAGAGGGCTAGCAGGAGCTGGATGCGAGTAGCCGAAGATCAATCAAAGTGGGGAGCATTTGGAAAGGCCTATATCCAGTGGACTGCAACAGGCATGATGATGAATCAATGGTACATAACCCCTGGGTACATAATGTCGTGCGCTAGACGTGTATCGGCGCGGGCGGCGCGCGCGCCGGCGCGTGTCACAGGTACGCCACGAACAGCAGCATGGACAGCAGCAGCAGCGACGCGCCGCTCACGCCCAGCCGGGTCGACTTCGACAGGATGCTCTTCCCTGGAAATATAAGCAGTTTTCTGTTGCATTATTTATGAAAATCGTTGCTGGAGACTGTGTTCCCTGATCATTGCAATATGGATATCATATATCTTTAAGGCAAGAGTGAAGAGGCATCTTATAGGGAAACGCCTAACATCCTAGACATCATCAAAGTATTTTCAGGAAAGAAGCACATCTTGCTACTTGCTATTAGCCCACTAGCTATGACAACTGAGGTACTCTTGAATTACCTGATCGGAATACGTTCATCGTTTAGCCAGCTTGGATAGACGATGAAAGTATTCAGATCCTGTATAGAATATGCCAGGCAATCCTTTAGCATAGCATGTCGCACGCAGTCATGAGAGCGAACTGCAGCGACTGGACTCCAAGTAGCAAGTGTGTGGTAGCCACGGGAAGGGCTCGGGGAGGAACCGCCGCTTGCAGCAGCAACGGTCCACCAGGTATGATAGCAATAGTACTTCTGAACTACTTGATTTGTATACTCACATCGTTCAGCCAGCTTCCTATAGCAGCAACAGTCCCGCAGCCTGGCATACCGCACGCAGTCGTGCGCCAGCGGCCGGCAGCGGCTGGGCCCCATGTAGCAGGTGTGCGGCAGCCACGGGAAGGGCTCGGGAAGGAACCGCCGCTCGCAGCAGCAGTGGTCCGCCAGGACGCGCGTCTCGCAGTATTCCATCTCACTCCTGCTGCAGGTGCCGCAGCCGACGCGGGTCGATGGAACTGGAATTAGAGAAACAGAAACGGTCAGTGCAATTAGATGAAGTCATGACACAATTGACGTCAAGTCAACGTAGAGCAAAACTTAGGCAGTAAAAAATACATTTTCTATAATATATTACGTTATGTATGCATATTGGTTGGACTTAGCAACAAATACATCAGAAGAATATATTAACAAGGACGCATAATTGTTCTCTATCTGTACACAATCAAACATGCAAACTGCCAAATGTATGCGAATTAGTAATTCTAAGTGATGGGTCTGGGCCGGTGCGCGTGCGCTTCCTAGCCGCATACCGCGACGTGACGAGGCGAACAATGGCGCGTCGCCTTACTGGGACCAGCCTATGCACAGGTCTGCATGACTTCATTGAGTTAGGACTCTTATTGCAAAAACTAGCGAGAAGTTTCTCCTAGCGGAGTTAAAATTCACACACAAAGATTTAAATCATCTTTGTTCACACATAGGTAATTGAAACACTGAAATTTGTAAGGATATTCTTCACAAGTCATTGGGATAATCCCATAAATCATTTTTCACTTATCTTTATTCGACCGTTCAAATTCCTTCGCGTTCGCGCCATCGCTGTCACTAATATTTGGCCATTTGTCTTAGTGCGTGTTCTGTTTAGATAGGGTGCGCGCTTAGAGTTTTAGAGTATACATATATAGTTTTCTCTGGCTAGCCTGAGAAAAGCATAGGGTTGATGGATGCATTCGAGATGTGATGCTGAAGGCACATGTTGAGGAAAAATGCGATCCTTTCGCAGCTTCGTATAAAAACCCGTCTTTCAGTGATCTGTTTGCAGCGCATATTGACCTATTTCGGCCACATAATGAGAAGGAGTGATGAGAGTTTTAAAAACTGATCATTGTTGGGAACAGGAAGGGAAAATTAACCCGAGTTCGATCCCCACTAGATGGACCGATCAAGTGAGAGGAGCATCTGCAAATAAGTTTTGCTCGGTTGTCAGCAAAACACAAGCGAGGTGCAACCCATAATCATAATCTTAACCATATTTATTTACAGGAAACACGGTACATATGTATTATGGTGTTAAAATTGAGTGCCATCCACATTCAATGATGACCACGATCCTCAGTCATGAGGGAGCGACCGAAGAGATAGATAGATAGCTTATAGTCTAAGGGTGCGCGTCTATGGAGCGTACCTAGTGATTGACAACGGTAACCAATCATCGCAATACGCATGTGCTCCGTTGCATCGACCCGTCGGGAGTGCATACCTGTCTGTATTTATAACATGCACTTTGCTCAGACCACCTGCAATATTGGAAGCTGATTACGTATTCGCTTTGCTTGTTCAGTATCAATTTAGATTCGGAGAAAGCTTTAAAGAGAATCCATTGCAGTTTGACCAAGAAAAAGAAGGGTTATTTTGGAGCAAAGTTGTTTTTAGGTCTTATTTTATTTATTCAAAAACTTTTAAATACGAGTATATCAAAAGTTTTTTTTTGGAAAAGATCTCTCATGCCTCATCATTTCCATCACGTGGATCGATGCTGATATTCTGAGCCTCAATAAAAAGTATATCCGGATACAAGAAATAGGTACAACTTTCTCATTAACAGACCAATTTTCGAACGACCAAACTAAACTCTTCATTTATACAAAACGACAAAAAGTCGATCACGTCTCGGTGACAAATCGAAGGCAATCTGAGGAGGCAAAAAGTAGATCTGCCACGCTCGACTACCCGTCGACGCCGACGTGACAAGCAATCAATACAGTTTCCACACAAAATGCAGAAAATAAACAGTCATGTCTTTTTTAACAAAACCTTTAATGTATGCCCCGAGCACAAAATAAGCCCAGAGTCTGTGATGATGCGATGGCATTCTGAATACATTCAGGGAAAGCATTTCGACCATAAAAACCTAGGTACAGAGTGAACACGTTAAAAATGTCGTAGCCAATGCGCAAAAGAACGCTATTTACTCATACTATGGATTAGGGTCCTAAATAAAATACTTCGACTTCGACAGGTTAATAGTATTAAATTGTCCACCAAAGCCGAATGTGACTCCACTGGTGTTGCATGTGTCCATGGGCGGCGGCAATTACTTACCATCAGGTGATCCACCTGCTCGTCTGCTACCTATCACATAAAAAAAATGTCAAAGGGTGCCAAACCCCAGATGGCCATGCCATCGCTTCTGTCTTGAAGTGAATTGGTGCAAACCTTTGGGTCCGGAATAAGCCATACTCAAAGGTGCAAATGAACCTCTGGCTCAAAGGTGACTCAAGTCCATTGCACAATAGCCGACCTTGGGCCATGCAGCGGTCAGGTGGTCCTCGCGCGGCCCGCCCACAGGCCTCGATGACGGGCAGCTTCCACAATAGGCCGTGACCAATTCCGCTGCTAACCACTACCTATCTACTTGATTGTATGTTATTTTCGTAGCTACTGTACCTGGTCGGAAGAAAAAGGTCATGTGTTATGTAAATGAGGTTTTCATTTGCCTTGACAAAACTCCAAAATGAATTTGCAAAGCAATAACAACCTAGCATTTGAGGTCGGCAGCCTACTTGTGACTCCACTGGTGTTGCGGGTGATTATAGGCGGCGGTTATCAGTTACCATCACTCTGCCATACTTTTTTTTATGTAATCAAGTGTTCCATCTGCTCTGCCACCTATCGAATAAAAGAGTGGTTACTGATTTAGCGTTTTGTGTGAAAGAACTGGTTATACACGCTATTGTAAGCCCATCAACGTCTCACATTTATATTTTTTTCAACATGACCTATTCCGTATTACCATAATCTCAAGGCTAAAGAGTACTTCACTTATTGACAAGTAAGTATATGTTACGGTGTTTGTTCGTGAGCAAGGGTGCGCGATCAACCCCATTAGAAATAGAAGTGACGTCACCATAACTCGAGATGACGTCACTTCCACCTTCACCCGACTGACCCAATTTATCTGAAGACGCAAAAACTACGAGTGAGTCAACTTGAATAGATTGGGCTAATTCTTGAAATTATGCATTGCATCAAAGTTTTATTAATTTTTATGTGATAGGTGTAAACGAAGAGATATATTACCTGATAGTTAGCAATTGGCGTTATCCAAGGATAGGACTTAAGCAAAAACAAGTTTGGTGAAAATTTCGGGACCAGAAGGTCTCGTCTCGACCTTCAGTATTTTGAAAAACATTGCGACTACCGCCGCTGACAAAAGCAACGTCAGTGGGCTCACAAGTGCTCTGCCAACCTTGTGACCTTTTGAAAATTAAAATAGCAGGCGGTATAATAAAGCTATGTAACCGACTATCTTATTGTTTCTTTGACGCAGTGTGACAATGGTAAGTGAGCATGTTATTATCTGGACAAACGTAATCACAGCGAGTCGCCAACTGCACGGTGATTAATTACACGAATAATGTTGTGTGGCTATATAATCAGAAAAGAGGAGGAGCATGTAACTAAAAAAAGGATGGGCATGAATTATCACATTTAAAAAGTTGCACACATCACCGACTAATCGACATTCACTCACACTCACAGAAAACCGCCGTGAAGCAGCCCCTGTGCTGTGTTTCGCCGAGTTAGTGAGGGTACCGGAGGCCCACCCGGGGGGGAAGGGGATAAAAGGTTGGCAGCGCACTTGTAACTCCACTGGTGTTGCAAGTGTCTATGAGCGGCGGCAATTGCTTACCATCAGGTGATCCGCCTGCTCGTCTGCTACCTATCACATAAAAAAAAAATCATTAATAAAATACTCTCCCACTTACTTGCTGATTCAGCGATCCAAAGCTCATCAAAAATTATAACATTGTCAATTTGGATCTTTAGTTGGTAAATCGTAAGGGGTGCGAAACGACTAAAGACTCAAATCGATGATGTTATAATTTTTGACGAGGTTTGGATCTCTGAATCAGCAAGTAAGTAGGTAGGTAAGTATTTTTTTAAATGCATGACGATTCATCAGTGATGTTTGCGACTTCTTTTTTTATGAGATAAGTAGCAGACGAGCAGACGGATCACCTGATGGTAAGCGATTGCCGCCGCCCATAGACACTTCTACTCTTCTACTTCTTCCTTCTCAACAGCCATTTCTGCGGCTAGTAGGTAGCCTACAGTTAAATCTTCATAATTGAAGGACGTCGTGTAATAAATCCTAGTTAAGTGCATGGTTAGAATAATAACACGGATGACACCACGTGTCAGTCAATTAGCCAGGGAAGGTCCCATTAGGCTTCATCTGATACGACGCGATGCGCGTGAGCATCGGGTAATTGCGCCCTGTGACAATTTGCAGACGTAAACGCTGGGAATTATGGGCCGATTTGCTTTTAATATTGTTATGAGACTGTTTGATAAAATATGGCCAGACCTCGTCCAAGGTTTTTAGGGTTCTGTGACCAAAGGCAAAAACTCTTATAGATTCGTCATGTCTTTAAATTCCGTATATCACGGCCACTTTTTTCCGAAACCCAGTCGTATGGAAACCCTATGCGAATAGGTTGGATGGTAAAGATAGGTCTTCAAAAATTGATGTTAAGGATTCTAATATATATTTTTTTAAGCCAAACCAGGGACACTTTTAAAGTTGTAAAACTAAAAAATATCGTCTTTTTTACAAAATGTAGGTAGGTTCATTACCATAAAAACTACCTCGGTACTTCTAACAAAAATTGGTGCAGAAAATCCTGTCGCAGCAACATTGTTACAACAACAAGATCTTTATTTTGCCCGGAAATTAGAAAATAACATACTCGTTCCCTTGTATCAAAAAGCTTACAATGTATCGGTTAACACAGACAGAGTTCTCAAACTATGGGGTGCGAGACCCCGGGGGATCGCGAAGCTTCTGTAGGGCGGTCGCCAGGGGTCGAGAGAACTATTTCACTAAAATAGCAATAGAGATTTATTTATCCATTAAATTAGAGACCAAAACGATATAGGTACCCATCTAATTAGTAAAAAATACATTTGTAAGTAGGTATGTTTTTTTGGGTTGACAGGCTAACGCTTGACCACAATGCCACCTGATGGAAAACAAATAAATAAATAAAAAAAATAAAGACCAAAATTGTTCGTATATGAATATTGTAACATTACACAGTAAACATACATGATAAAAAGCGAAGGGTCGGGAGGGGTCGCGAAATATTGTTTATACCAGGGGGGTGGCATCACGAAAAAGTTTGACAAACACTGCGCTAAATATTACCTAACATTGTTTAACAGAACCCAGTGGATTCGCTGATGATTCAGCCGCTGAGGCGCGTATCGCAGAGCCTCGTTAAGGCCAATTAAGGGAAGTCACCGCTATAAATAAAGGACTTAGGCCCTCATACAATGCGGTTTACGGGACTCTGAGCTATTAGGGACACGGACATAATACTTAAGTAGGTACACTATCATAAGAAGCGTCCTTGAATCGATTTTAGCGCGGGACACAGCTAGTATTTTTATGTAATAGGTGGCAGACGAACACACGGATCACCTGATGGTAAGTGATGGCCGCCGCCCATAGATACCTGCAGCACCATTAAAGTCACCGGTGCCCTCACTCACTCGACGGACCAAAGCGCAGGCGCTGTTTCACGCCGGGCCTCCGTGAGGCCGTGGTATCACTCGGTAGAGCTGGCCCATTCCTGCAGAAGCGTGGCTCTTCCATAGATTAATAATTTAGGTAATAATAATAATATTTGTAACGTCTGATAACTACCACATGTGATGCAATAAAACATTTGAATTGAATCGAATTGTAAATAACTGTATCTTCAAATGAGTAGCCTTCTTTGATTTGGTTTTCCATCCGAAATCTTCAAGAGAATTAAGAAAAAAGCGAAGACAAGTAAGATGACCCCGACTAAATTGGGCGCAACAGACGCAAGCCATCCGATAGTTTCCTCAAGGTAACCCAATTAACAAGGACCTGAACACTGCGCTAATCTCCATCGTAATTGCACGAATACCAGCCTATTACATTACGGCGCACTTGACACGTGGCGAAAAGTCGTCCACGAAGATTGTACACGTCACATGTGGGGGACAATGTGATGTGTGGGACTCTAACCCTAACCAAAACCCCTGGGGAGTCCATCTCAGCGCAATCGCGGTCGGATACCTCACATCCAGTACCGTACCGCTAATCGTGCTTGCCACTTTACGCCAAATTGTTTGGCGCAATGCAGCCCTTCCAGTTGCACGACCTACCAGGACACCCAGTAGGATTTTCCCTCGCGGAGTCTGACACTAAGCAAGCCACTCCCCAGTAGTGGGTATGCTCATGTACTCCGGAGGCCCGATTAGTCGCCTCGTACGACAGGCCGGGAATACCTTGGCAGTATTCTTAACGCCCCTAGCCACAAGGTATGTACATACTCGGAGGGCCTATCTCATGCTTATTAAGGAAAAAGATGTAAAGAATATGTTCGTGCTAGCCCCTCAGGCAAGCAGGCGGTGTGTTCCGTCAAAGATAACGATTTGTTGAATTTTCTTATCAAATGGACGAAGAGGTAAACATGCACGTGTACTGATTTTAATCCATATATGAACATTGACGGACGGTACTGAAAGCTGAGTCTCATTTAACCTCAAGGGCAAACGAAAGGAAACTCTGATAAGACATCTCGCGTTTTGCCAGATTGCGATTAGTAAGCCGAGGCAATTCCTCGCAGCAGATACGCAAATAATGATCGATGACGCGAGAAGACTCATCAATCAATCAGGGATATTCTAAAGACAAGGTGACGTGATTAAGTCTAAATGTAAACGCATCATTACAATAAAAATCGCAAAATAACCGAATATGTTTGGTTCAAATGCTCGAAAATCATCTAAGTGCTACAATTTCATTGTAATTTAGACACACCATATCAATTTCATACGATGCAAATATGACATCAAGCGCTAAAATTACAATGCTCTCCAAAGAACGTGCAAGAATTGCCTCTAATCAATTTACGAGTGTGATCCGTGTTATTAAAATAGATGATATAAATACAGCGTAGGTAACAGACATTAAAACTGGACGTGCGATCCAGAACAATCAGGTCCACGGCGGAGACAATAAACAATACTGCCTACTTCTTTTTAAATCAGCCATTATCAGAATGACTTAACATCTTATTCTAGAGACTGCTATTTGAGACGCTAATAAGGAAATGGATATTAGCGATTTACCGCGAAATAAGATAGCAATCTGGGCAATATCTGTATCTTTTCACATTAAGAGAAAGCTGATTCTGTTTCTAAGACAGGACTATAACAGATTGACACTGAATCCATACTCATATTATAAATGGGAAAGTGTGTCTGTCTGTATGTTTGTCTTTCTTTCACGACAAAAGGAAGCGACGAATTGACGTGATTTTTAAGTGGAGAAAGTTGAAGGGGTTCTGCCCTTTTCTATCCCCCATTTTCGGGAAGTGGGGGGCGCGAGCGAAGTCGCGGGCAATAGCTAGTGTCTAATATTAGTGTATCATTGATGTAGCTAACCTCGAGTAGACCATCGTCTTCTCGCCCTTGATAGAACGTCCTAGTCTACTGTATGCTCACCACGTTTAAGCATAAGCGCGGCAGCTACTCAGCGCTACGTTACGTTGACGAGCTCCACGAAGTACTCTTCATAGCAAAGTACGTCAAGTAGACCATCGTCTTCTCGCCACAGCTCCAACGGTCTACTGTACGCTCACCATCCTCCAGCTTGAGCTCGGCAGCTGCTCGGCGCGCGTAATGATGTTGTGCTCCACGAAGCACTACTAGAAGCGAACCTCAAATAGACCATCGTCTTCTCGCCCCTGCTCCAATATCTTAATCTACTGTTTGCTCACCATCCTCAAGCTTGAGCTCGGCAGCTGCTCGGCGCGCGTCGGCCGTGGAGATGTCGTGCTCCACGAAGTACTCCTCGTATCGGACCTCGAGTAGACCATCGTCTTCTCGCCACTGCTCCGATTTATTCGCACCCGTGGTGTTCGCTCGTCCGGTGCCTACCGGCTTGGAGGCTGCCGCGTGTCGGACCTGAGGGCATAAATTCGCGGTCAAAAGTAGCTTGTTAGTACTGCACTGCTCTAAGTAGGAGAGCCACGCTTTGGCAAGAATGGGCCGGCTCGACCGGAGTGATACCACGGCCTCACAGAAAACCGGCGTGAAGCAGCGCCTGCGCCGTGTTTCGTCGAGAGAGTGAGGGCACCGGAGGCCGAATTGGGGAATGGGGGTTAAAGGTTGGCAGCGCACTTTGGACTCTACTGGTGTTGCAGGTGTCTATAGGCGGCGGCCATTGCTTACCACCAGGTGAACCGTCTGCTCGTCTGCCACCTATCACATAAAAAAGCGAACAGGCCACTGACCAGCACCTCTGGCACGCGGAAGATGACGTCCGCTGAGCACACGGCGGCCAGCAGCAGCACGGCGCCTGCGCGCGCGCCGCCCCCCGCCACCATCCCATCGCACTCCCAGCCCCGCCGCGCAAGCACTGGAACAACAGATAGTCAAGTAAAGTATCAGCCTTATATAATGTCCCACTGCAAGGCATAGGCCTCCATCACATGATAGAATTCAATTCATCGCTACTATGAAGGGATTGGGCTTAATCACCACGCTTGCCTAATGTGGATTGGTAATCACGAACCAGAACTACTTTACTTATGTTCATAAAATTCGAAACATACTTTTGCTCGACCCAGGACCGCCCGAGCCAGTACATAAACCAATAGACCAACGGGGTGTTGAAACAATACATACTTAATTACATAATTAATAAATACTGAAGAAGGCATTTTGCTACTGATCATCGGATAGTTAGGCATCAGTACTATCGCTAGTGGAGAAACAGTGTCCCTTCCTAGATCTGAATAGAGTGCCCAAAAAAAAACAATAGTGATCTTACTTGCGAAAGCATACTTACTCATCTAATACGAAGTTTAAGAGCGCTAAGTTTTATTTCCTTTGATCAGTATTTTAGCAATATATTTTTTTGCATTCAAGAAATATCAGGATTCTATGTTTAGTATGCTGGACGCGGACTTGCAATAATTGGCGACATTTGACAATGTAAGATCAAAATTATGTAAGTAGGTATATCGATCAGATCATGACTTTTTTGGTCTTGCGCAAGACTTTTTGGTTTCGCTCGAATAATGTATTAATCATTGGTCTTACAGCAGAAGACAGCAAGGCTGCCAGCGTTTTTGGCAACACGCTATATCAAACCTCTCAAAACCTAGACAGCCCGTCCGATTACCCTAGTTTCCCCATAGGTTTTGGAAAGCGCCCCTGGCACGCAGCCATGCCAGGCGGGTCCCATTACCTACGACATGAGGTGATTCATGTCCCATTGCGGCCCATTGCGCGCCGTTTGCATGCCCTGCAGGTGCAAGCGCAGGCTTCGCGGAATGCGCTACGTGACAAGGATAACCTGGCACTTGCGAAGATCGCATTGCAATCTGAAGTCTTTATCCAACTACTTAACTGTTTAAAAGCGCAATGAACTTATGACCATGATTGGATGATTATATTTATTTGCCTTTGACTTTAATTTTGTTACATATTTAATTTTATTGACCACACCATTCTTCAATTAAAAAACTTTTTTTTAGAAATCGTTGAAAAAAATTCATCATCGTCATAAAATCGCGATCGATTCTTACCTTATTGTCAAACACGTTTGATTTACGATTAATTGAAGAAATTCGAAAGACTGTGTGTATCTGTCTGTACTGTCTGTAACTTGAATATCTGAAACCACATTTAGCTCTCAAAAAAATCTTCGATATTATTTATCACCAATCCGCTTTAGACAAGCGTGATGATTAAGCCTAATCCCATCATAGTAGCGATGACTTGCTTTCTATGATGGAGGCTTTTGCCCTGCAGTGGGACAGTAACTACTTATATAAGCTTTATATAAGTAACTTTACTTTACTTTTGATATTACGTAAATAGGTATGCTGCCACTTTGGGACCAAGATGAAACCACCAAACCATATTTTATACGTCTCTATGAATCAATAAATATCGAAGCCCTTCAACAAATATTCCACTTCGAATGTGTTGTTTTATCGTAAACCTCCAAAATATGCCAAGGACACAAATATCGCAATAGCGTACATTGTTGGGTTAGCATAAAATGTAAGACGTGTGCCATATTGTTAACGGTCGAACTCGACGACATCAAAGAAGAGCGACGGATTTACTGCGCGGGCGCAGCGGGAATGGCTGCGTCTACAATAAACGGGAGTGCTAATAGAGACTTTTCGACTGAATCGCTTGGAGAAACATTTAAACGGACGTAAAATTATGAGTAAATGATATTGTTGTCGTGGTTTATTTGTACCTAAATAAGACGATGTTGTGGAAAGTTCGCCATTGGACGCCTGCAGAACAATAAGATGACTACCTATTATACTAATTACGCAAAAACCCGCGGCGAACGGTTTATGTAGAGGTGATATCGCCAGATTAAAAAAAACGTTATCAATAAACTGGATCCTAGAGATTACCTACCTAGACTAGAACCTTAGATTTGAATCTAGTGTGGGACTTCCCAATTAGGAAGCCTTATCAGATCGGGTAATTTTTCCGCCGCAAGGGTTTTATACATTGGATGGGAAGATAAAATTTTGCAAATCACAATATAAACACACGCCCACACTTAATAAGTCATAAATAGAGGCCTAAGTATGTCATTATGTATGTATTTAGTTTCTCAGAATATTGTGCTCGTAGTAGATATGAGCGCCGCGCCGGCGCGCCGCCGTCGCCGTGGACTAGCGTCGGCGCGCCGCCGTCGAGCAAACCGCTCGGCGCGCCGCCGAGACATGTACAACCAGTAAAGTCACAAGTGCGCTGCCAAACTTTATCCCCCGTTCCCTCCATTTGGGTCTCCGGTGCCCTCACTCATTCGACGAAACATGCCGAAGATTTAGGTTACAAAATATACAGCTGCAGGAGAAAGCAATTTTGATTAATTGGTATTGAAATTGTTGATATTCGAGTTTGTGTCTTTAGAAACGGATTTTTTTTAATTTATAAATGGTAACAATTAAAGAATGTGCAAGTTTGAGGCGTTTACATGTGTAAATGATGGTACTTTTGTTTTCTTTCATCATCATCAGCAACCCACGCTCGTCCACTGCTGGACATAGGTCTCCCCCAATGCACGCCACCGCTCCCGATTTTCGGCCACTCTCATCCAGCTCACTCCAGCCAGCCTTCGAATGTCGTCATCCCATCTTGTAGCAGGGCGTCCAACACTACGTTTGCCGAGTCACGGTCTCCACTCAAGGACTTTATGGCTCCAACGGTTGTCAGTTCTGCGGCTAATGTGACCAGCCCACTGCCACTTCAGTTTGCTAATTCGGTGGGCTATGTTGGTGACTCTGGTTCTCTGTCGGATTACATCATTTCTGATGCGGTCCTTCAAAGATACTCCGAGCATAGCCCTTTCCATAGCTCTTTGAGCGACTTTGAACCGGTGGATTAGCCCAGATGTGAGTGTCCACGTCTCGGCACCGTAAGTCATGAGCGGAAGGACGCACTGGTCGAAGACTTTCGACTTAAGACTTTGAGGGATGGGTGACGAGAAGACTTGACGAAGCCTACCAAATGCTGCCCAGCCTAGCTGAATTCTTCTATTGGCTTCTCTCTCGAAGTTGTTTCTGCCTAATTGGAGCGTTTGTCCTAGATAGACATATTCCTGGACAACTTGGAGTGGTACTCCATTAACAGCGACCGGTCCCGGATCAACGAGCTCGTTGAACATGACCTTGGTTTTATCCAAGTTCATCCGAAGACCGATGTGTTTGGAAGATTCAGCCAGGCTGCTCACCATCTCCTTTAGGTCCTGTAAGGTTACCGCCAAGATGACGATATCGTCTGCGAATCGTAGGTGTGACATGTTCTCGCCATTAATATTGATTCCGCGCTCTTTCCAGTTTAGCGTTTCGAACATGTCCTGCAGCGCAGCGGAGAAGAGTTTCGGAGATATAACATCTCCTTGTCTCACACTACGTCGCAGCAGGACAGGCTCGATTTGGCCGTTCTGGATTACTACGGACATATTAACGGCGTCATACAGACACTTCAACACCTCGATATATCGCCAATCGACTTGGCACCTCTGCAAGGCCCTCGAGAACAGACCAGGTCTCGACGGAGTCAAAAGCTTTTTCATAGTCCACAAACGCCATGCACAGAGGCTGGTTATAATCTTTGGTCTTCTGTATAACCTGTCTCACTGTGTGAATATGGTCTATGGTGCTATAACTCCGTCGGAACCCGGCCTGCTCAGCAGGTTGAGCTTCGTCAAGTCTTCGTGTAAGGCGATTCGAAATGACTCTTGAGAACAATTTATAGACGTGACTTAAGAGTGAAATTGATCGATAGTTCTTCAGTAAGGTTTTGTCGCCTTTCTTGAAGAACAACACGACCAAGCTCCGCTGCCACGCCCTAGGAGTTCTCCCGGAGAAAAGAACTGAGTTAAATATACGCCGAAGTTCCTTCAGCACCGGCTTGCCGGCAGCTTTCAGAAGCTCGGTTGTGGCTCCGTCTTCTCCCGGGGCTTTTCCATTTTTAAGTTGCCCAAGAGCTGCCTCGATCTCCTCCAAGCTGATGTCGGGTAGATCCTCCGTCTCATGGCGAGTTAATGTGGCTCTTGAATCCTTCTCATCCGGCGTAGGGTGGGGTGAGTGCGACGCGTATAACTGGCTATAGAACGTGTAAACTTCCGAAAGAATCTCTGGCTTTGACGTGACTACTTCTCCATTTGTTTTGGTCAACTTCGACAGGTAGCTCCTTCCAAGCTGTTGTAAGAAGACTTTGGATCCCCGGTTCTGCTTAATTGTTCTCTGTATTAAGAGTGTATTGGAGCTTCGGAGGTCACGTCTTAACAGCTTGGAGATGGACTTATTCAGAGCCCGTTGCTCTGCCGAAGTGACTGATGGATCGTTCCGCCTCTTGTCCATTAGGTCCAGAGTCTCTTTCGAAAGCTTAGACCGTTTGGCCGTACGTCGCAACTCACAGAACGTCGTCCCGAAGAATTTCCACAACTTGGTCGAGTTCTTCGTCGATATCTACGTCAATTGTGGATTCCAAGGCAGTGAATCGATTTTCCAATTTGAGTTGGAAGACGTCGGAACCAACGAGCATTTGGAGTAGATTTGGCCGGAGCGTGGACTTTATCAACCGAGGACCGTTCAAGCTTAAAATCGATATTCAGAGTGCCTCTGAGAAGTCTGTGATCACTTCCGGTTTTAAACCTATTGATCACTGAGACATCTCTGAATATTCGCTTTTTGTCCGATATGATGAAGTCGATCTCCATTTCCTCTGGGGCTGTTTCTTAAAGAACGGGTTCATTCAGAAAAGTCCTTCGCGCTCTAAGAAATTGACGAATTGTTTTCTTTATTCTTAAAAAAATATGTACATCTAGACCCCCCCCCCCCTCCCTCCACCCTTCCCTCACCCCTTGAAAAAAATTTAATCTACGCCGGCGCGCCGCCGCCGCCGGGTTTTTTTTTACTCCACGCCGCCGCCGTGGAATTAGCCATCGGCGCTCATATCTAGCTCGTAGTAATTTCTTACTTCTACGATGTGTTACCTCAGTGGATTAGAACTAAGTAGCGCATTTCGAATGGGAGGTCGTAGGTTCAAAATTCTGAAGTGCGTCCCCCGGTTCGAAACTGTTCGAAACTGAAGCACTTCAGGATTACTGTAATTTTAAGCCCGTAGGTATGAAAACATAATTCTATGTTACGCCGATTGGTGAGGGTACTGGAGGTCCAATCCGGGGGGCCTGTTTATAGACTTGTGCGTTTGGGACTCCATCTTGTGCTGCGGGTGTTCATGAGCACTAGTGATTAGGTCTGTCATCTATCACATAAAAGGGAGTTGCAATACAAGCTAAGAAATCAGAATAGTTTTGATTTTTACCGCGTGCCAAAACAGTTGTCGCCCTATGAGCCCATGCTTGTCACTCGTCTCCCGCGCATCGTAACGGGTATGTAAATCCTCGCTACGCGCGCCGGCGCACGCGGGCCCTTCGAGCCACTGACCCACTAACCGATCGCTATTCAAACTGTTTGTCTTCGTTCCTTCTATTGAAAGCCACCGCCAGGAAGCGTCACTTTTGATTTCAACAAAGTCAACCGCTTAAATACTTTGAAGTATTTTCCACATCACTTTGAAATTATGGACGAGGACAACATCAATGGTAAAGACAATGATGTGTATGCGTACCTAAATCGTTCGAAAAACAAAATTCCTTTCTACGACTTAGAACCGATTTTTTGGAAGGATAAATGATTCAGAAAGTAAGGACTATAAAGTCTTTAGGTACTTGATAGTCTGTACTGTTATAGGCATTATCATACACAGCTTTGCTTAGATAAAACATTTCTTCGTAAAGAAACCAATTTAAAGAGTACCTATTCGTAAATCCCAATTCATCTCGGTTAGTCATCTTCGTCTAAATCAAGATTTTTTACGGCGCGTTTCATTTTGATAGTAAACTATAATACAATAATAAAGATTGGTTGTTTTAATGCCGCTGGGGTTATGGCGTGTTGATGGAGTGGCGAAGTGCTCCGCGTTGGGGTAATGGTGTTTCAAGGACGCCACTAAAGTGCCACTGCGCGACCTACAGCTGTTTGATTTATTCATAGGATTCTTTAAATATTTCTTTGACTACTAATGCATACATATTACTAAGGGCCTCGTTCACCACCTCCGAGTAAAGTGTCAAGTAATTTAATAGTCAATTATAGTGGGTTTGGAGAAAATTAGCCCCTGGTATTTGTATTGAAAAAAATATTTAAATTAAACTAGGCCGGGGACTATAATTGACAAGTAAATTACTGACACTTTACTCGGAGGTGGTGAACGAGGCCCTTACTATTACTTAGCATGTACCTATGTAAAATCACTGTATGACTTGCTAGCAAATTGGAGAAATCTGTAAGCTAGCATGTAATGATTATGAATAAATAAATAAATAGACTCGTGTGTTAGCATTAAGTGAGTACTTCTTTCATTTTCGATTTGTAAAAGATTGATAATTTTGCTGTCATCATAGCGTGTAGGTACTTCCTAGTTTCGTCCAAAGTTGTCGGTTTAGAGCCCGGGAAACTCTTAGACCATTGTTCACACTACAACATTTGAGGAGGCTGGTAATTACAATGTTCGCATGCCTGAGATGATAAAGAGAGGGAGATGATCCGCTTGCTCGCCTAGCATTCATCGCATAAAAACGTGAAATAATATTTTATCTATTCATTTACTTTTGCAGGCAGGAAAGACATTACGTAATCTTACAAAACTATGCAAATATTTGCAGATAGAATTGAGCAGTCACGCACGATTGTGCATTTTAATTACAAATGAGGTGTCCAAATCACAATACTGGTACCTACCTACTTGTTTTCCAATCCAGAATGAGTAAATCATTCGGTATGTAGGTACTAAGCATAGTATATGCGCGGGCGCAAGACCTGTAACCGGACACCTGCGGTTCCTCTTCCGCAGAGATCGGGAGCGGCTTACCACAGTACAACAATAGCAAGACATAGGGGCTTATGGCTCTTAAACCCTCAAAGAGAAATGGCGGTTGCTTTCCTCGGTATCTCCTTTTGCTCGGGATCTCCTATCGGGACTGTATCAGAATTGATTGGCTCCACCGGAGAACCAAGTTTGTAAGTCCTAAGCCTTTTAGAGTACATGACGCATTGACTTACATGTTTTGCAAAAAATATTGTCAATTGGTATTGGTATATGTATGTATTTAACTTTGATCGAGTTTCAGTCGGTCTGAATTCGCTGTCTGAAGATTGCAAACATTAGAATGTTGTTGTAGAGCCACTGCCTACACAAACACACTGTGGTCTTAGTAGGTTGGCGGCAGATTTCCTTGATCTTCGATGCCTGATAGTTTCAGGTTTCGCTTGCACTGGTGAGCTGTTCGTTATGATATTTGCAACGAGTTAATGTTTCCTTGCATTGATAATGCAAGATTAGTAACATCCCTTTACTAGGTCATCAAAATTGTAGAGCTTCCTTTAGAACATGGGACCTCTCAGCGCCCCACATGATATGGCTCACCAGTTCTAACCTAACTTAACACCATAAATAATTTATTCGAAACTTGATCAATTTCATATCAAGTTGACTTTTGAACTTACGATTCGGATTATTTTACGATGACCATTTTACAAATAAGATGTACAATTGACACCGAGCTCCATAATGTTGGTATGATTTAGAAATAATAATGAAATTGAAGGTGGGACCTCAAGTCTGTGATAATTTTGTGCAGCACAATATAACAGTAAATACATTTTTCTGCTTAAACGTTTAAAATTCCACAGCCACGCCAGCCTTTTGTTACACAAGCCAACGTTATCGCGCGGGTTTGCTCGGCGGGAGCGGCTGCATCTCCGCGCCCACATGACGAGATGTTGGCTTTGCTTATCGGTTACCCGCCATGCTTGTACACCCGGGTAAATACGACCATAGTCTAATCATTTCTAGGTACATATGTCACCGGAAAATAACAAGACTCGTAAGTTGATCAATTTTCTAGGTAGTTGATCAACTCTCGGAAAATAATAAACGGCAGTGGAAATGTACTATTTAACGCATTTAATTTTAGTAAGTTGATTAATTTACGGCGTCTTGCCGTTAAATCATCCGACAAAGGCAAGGTGTACGTTGATTGGTTAATAGACTCACGTGATTTTATATCTGCTAATGCTGTCGACCAATCAGAGAAAAGTGTATTAAGTGACGGATAATAGTGTACCGTCAAATAGTACACTGGGCAACGATTGGCCCATTTGTGGATGATTTACTTGCAGCAATATAGTTAATTAATAAATTACGGCTAGGTACCGTAAGTTGACCAATTACCTAAAATTCAATGCGTTAAATAGTACATTTCCACTGCCGTTTATTATTTTCCGAGAGTTGATCAACTACCTAGAAAATTGATCAACTTACGAGTCTTGTTAATTTCCGGTGACACATACACCACGACCAAACACAGGTACTTACCTACTTTAGGAACTAGGCATCTAGGTCTTTCTATCTAAGGATAGAAAGACGTATCATAAGAATCATAATCAGTGATCGAATTTGGGCGTGCAATTATTGACAAAATCTTAATATGGACATGGTGACGAATCGAGTTCGCAAAATATTGTTCGCATTAAAATTATATTTTACTGACTTTATGACGACCCATTTAGCCCACTGGCTTGAGCGCCGGTTGATACGCAAGGGCCGCCGGTTCATTTCCCGCCCCAACAAAAATATTTCGTTCATACTGGTTTCCATAGTAAAATGGAAACCCGTATTTTTGAAACAAAATGCGCTTACTGTATAGATTATTTACAAGAAGTTCTTATCTACTTACTGTGGACTCATCTTCAAGTGTATTGTGAAACAACTTTTCACGCTAAAGTAGCATAACCTATTTCCAAATAATAAGGTGTAACATTCACGTTTGTGTTCTCTATAGCGTGATTTGTTCCGGGGATTTTTTGTGGTTTGTCGGCTAAAGTCTTTACTTAGCCGACAAACCACAAAAAATCCCCGGATCTTATCCCCGGATCTTATCGACCAGCCCGTTGGCTGGTCGATAAGATGCACTGTGCAAACAGTTGCTTGCTGTTATCTTCGCTATGAATTCATTTCTACTTTAAAATCTATGGAATCGTCAGTTTAACAAAATAAGGTCAAGAAAACCCTGTCCGTTTTGTATTTCCGAAGAAAAAAACACATTTCACAAGCCTATTCTCGTAGAGTCAACTTTCTAACTCCGGTGGCAGCATCGCCTTATGTTTCGGTTGAGTCCGCTTTTCTGCTGAAACTGAGGAGTTTGTAAGGAGGAAGCGGAGGCACTTCAAAGTGGTCAGTATATCACGATTTCAAGCCACACCTTTCCAGACCAGACCTTCAGAGTGAACAATAAAGTGAATGTAATCACTTATAGCGCATTATACATATGGTGCATCAAACTGCTCAAATGGGTTATAACATCACGCATGAGCGGCGCAGGCGTGTCGGAGGGTCCAGTCGACACTTGCGCCGGCGCAGTGGACCGGAGCCGCTGCTGCACTGAAGGATACGTGTACGGTAACCGTACTATTCGTGCGGATAAAGAATGTGATCAGAAATAGCGAATCTATTCACTGTTATATCGCTCGTACACTATTTGCAGTAGAGACGGAAATAGTGTAGCGAGAAGTGAACAGATTCGCCGCCATTTCTGATCCCATTTTTTATCCGCACGGTTAATATGTTGTTGTGGGCACGTGGGCAAGCCCACAACCTTAAATAGACTTATGACGTCACGCAGACTTGGTCTATCGAAATCGATCAATTTATTCCAACAATATTTATCTGTCTGCTGCTATTCGTATCTTCATCTTTGCCAGTAGTCCCCTAAAGGCCAGCTAGTGGCAGGGGATCCTTCACTACGCTTGCTTATCAGATATTCAGTCATATGTATGAAGTTAGGTGGAACCTTTTTTTATAAGTCTGGTACTCATGTGCTTATTACAGCTACAAATCGTAGAGGTTGTTATCAAGAGCAGACCAAGCACTGGACTCCTTTTACGCTAACCAGACAGACTAAGGTCCCTAAAGGTGCTCCTTCCCTACAAGCCCTGCTGGGTATGTCTCTTACAAATTGATAAAATAGTTAAGATCCAGAATTATTAATAAGTTATTCATGTAAGGTAGTTTTAAGCTTATATTTTGAGCTTTTGGTCCCTAATCGTTGTAACTATGTATTGTTATTTTGTGTATTTTTACTTACGAACCCTCTGGCGACTTCCACTTCCGTTCCAAATAACACAGACAGTTCTTATCCAACCGGTATATTTATCAGTCGCACGTGTATAATGTACTATCATAAATTGTATGTAATAATATCATGAATGTATTAGGTTCTCAATCAATACGGAGTCGTTACCGCGCCCGGTGGAGCGCGTCGAGTAGGTCCACTGCAGCGGTAACTGTTATAATTCGATTGTGGGACAATAGAAATGCATTGTGCGCTCGTGAAATGAAAAATTGGCGATATACGGGCAAGCGGATAACCCCCGCTCATGAACGTCGGCCAGATTGGTAGTCACTTATGTGAAGCCAGCCTTTTTAGAAAGGTGCGCTCTCCTCTTGAACGTCCCTAGGTTACCTATAGACGGAAACTAACGGAAATAAAAAAACTGAAAAAGACAAACAGTGTCCCTCCCCATTGCCCAGCAGTGCCGTGTTAAGATATAAGTAGGTATTGTGTTGTGTTGAGGCATCCAGCATAAATGGCCCTGACTCAGCTATTAAGTTACGATCAAAAGCCATAACGCTGGTTTTCAGTGGGACCAGCTGAGTAGGTATAAGGTACCACGGACGCATGCCAATGTGTATTGCTATTTAGGATAAAAATCTGTATCTATCTAGGATAATCTATCTACCTATCTATGTTTTTGTTTACAAGACCCAGAAACGTCATGTCTTCTACTGCTAAACTGTACTGCGTTCCTACTGTTACACTAATTAAGCCACAAACGATACGAGTTTACGAGTGTATCAATTATGCATTCGTGTGTCACTCCAAGACGGCGCAGTATTCGCCGGGTATCGCAGTGGTATCGCGCCCTATCGCACGCCGACCTTCAGGGGGCAACGACCCCGGCCACCCTTCCTGAGGGCCCGTTGAGGCAGGTGTGGGCCCCCAAATTTAAGGAACTGGGTCAAGAAGACTGACAGACCCTCTGACATGTGTTTAATTTCGTTAAGTTGTACTACTGAATCGGTTTTTTTTGGAATTCAGCAAAATTATATCCTGAACAAAGATAGGAATGTAAATCAAAATTATTCAATAAAATGCCAACCGTGATTAAAAAAATCATCTACTGAGACAATCCATCCTCAGTGAAAACGCATAATCTATCACCGATTATGAAATAGTGCAATGAGCTTTTGCAAGCTACCTATTAAAAAGCAGGCGTCACAAGTGCACCCCGCTGGTGTTGCTGGACCTCCTCGCTTACCATCAGGCGTTCATTCTGCACGCCTGTCTGCCCCCTCATAAGAATATACCCTCCTACTGTATCCTAGGTCCTAAATGTTGCAAACCTCGAGGAATTTTACGGCGATACACACTACAAACTACACACACATACAATATTGGATAAATTGCACGCTAACCCAAGTGTCACCGTGCAATTTAGGACTTCAGGAGTGTGATAATTAGCGACTAGCTGTCTGACCTTCCAGACCAACTGAATCTTACACGTTTCAGAAACTCTTTGAAACACAGTGTTACCCTCACCGTCGATAGTAGAAATACGTTACATGATTTTAAAAAATCCTCGAACCACTATTCCATGGGTGGCGCGTTCTAATAGGTACACTGAGGTGCCATCGCTCCAAGGCCAATACGCATCTACTAACAAAGGTATTGTTAGTAGGTACTAATCACAAACTCTTTCACACAGGTAGGAAGGAAATGACAAGCAAACTTACCCACAACAACACAACCAACATATACGACACAGTTGACATATAAAACCCCGACAGGCGATGTTCCGCAGTTCTCGGACAATGAGAGCCTCCACAAAGGAACATAGTATACTATGTTGTATGCTTGATAGATATTATTATGCTAATGCAATGGCCGCTAGTCAATGGAGAGGCCTACTCCACATCTGATGGCAGTACGTGGGAGCTGGGAGCGTCTATTCCATTATAAAAACTGATTTTTGCTGTAGATAAGTACAATATAACTATCGATTGTAAACGGATTGATCTGAATATAAACGGTGTTTATCAACAAAAATTATAATCAAATATAGGCTTAGATTTTATCCTCCTCTGCTGGACTTTGCAAATCGATGTCCTAACATATAACCAGTTCACTTTTCTCCGGTAAATTACCTAAGAAGCTTTCACTTCGGTCGCTCCCTCATGACTGTCCCCAAGATTCCGATAAAATAAAGATGAAAAAAAAGCTTCCTTTAACTCTACAAGGCCTACTCAACCTCTGCTCCTAAGTCAAAATAATTATCTACAATTTTATTAAGATGGTCTAATGAAGTTGTTTGCAGATTTCTCAAAATACTCACGGATGCATGGTGTACTTTACGTGTTTTATGGAAATTGATAGTGTCGTTTCCAGGATAATTTTAGCCTTAAGTAGTATTTCCTCCCAACGCACTCGTGGATTCCTGCCACTTGATATTATCTCAATTGTAAATGTACTGAAGTATTATTACCTGTTAAGTAGGTAAATTACGTACCTCGCAAAATTTATCTAGTTGACTTAGTCTGAACAACAAGCATAATCACTACCATTTACAAAGCGATCTTGACTTATTACCGTAATAAAGGTCATACTGTCCCGTTTCCTATAGGTAAGCAATATTACCCACAAAAAAGTACCTAAGAACAAACTTAATTCTGGAACTTTTCGGCTTATTCCTTGTCCATCCCGGGTGGACAGTGATACAATGCTTAAAACATTCCCGCTGTCCACGCCTTCTTCTTCCGTCTACGAAATGGGGGGTTTGTCTTCTAAGTGAATTAAGTACATTATTTATGAGAAATAATGTCTTAAACCTCATACAATTGTATGTTTGAGTCGGCACTTTATAACTATCGGCTAATGAAAGCGGTACTAATTGATCCGGTGCAAAACGCATCGGTAAACGCGCGGAAGCGGGTGCGCGCGCGCAGACAAAGCATGAATTATGCACAAAGATGCGCTAGAAAGGGCTAGGCCCAGCTCTGTGGTACTTTCAAGCTTCAAATGCGCTGTTTTCCTGTGGCGTGATATTACAGAACACTGGCTTAAAGTAGCGCCTGCACTGTGTCTCGAAGAGTGAGTGAGGGTACCGGAGCCCAATTTCGGGGTAAGGGGGTTAAAGGTTTGCAGCGCATTTTTGACTCTACTGGTGTTGCTGGTGTCTATGGGCGGCGGCAATCGCTTACCATCAAGTGATTCGTCTGCTCGTCTACTAAGTACATAAAAAAACCTTCTTTGTCCTCATCCTGATTTGCGACATATAAAGTTATGATTAAATCAAGTGCACATTAACGTCTAACCAAATTTAATTTAATAAAGAGGTTCGTGGACATTTGCAGGGACATTTTCATACACTATCTTGTTGATAGCCAATTTTCTAATTTACCCGCAACAGCCCGGGCTAAATAATGAACAATTCCAGAAAATGCTAAAGAGTCGCGAAGGAAACTTACATGCCTCCTAAATAGGATTTCCTGCGCCAGAGCCGCTGCCTCAGTTTCGGCAACACGGAATCTTGTTGGACGCATTTATACTAATTTACTTAGCTTCGTGTGAATTTTATCTTGGCTCGCCCTCACTTCCTTTCGAAACAATAGTTTCACACTGTACCAATAGATAGCGCTGGACATCTATTGCATCGTTTAGCTATCAGTGTTGTCACTACTTATATATACCTACAATTTCCCTATTTTAGTATTTGTAATCAGTAAGTACTTTACCTAAATCTTACCTACTCCTAATATCAACATCTTCCATACCGAGTCAAAAGAGAATCTACGAAAAAGCTCTACCTTCCTCTCCCTAGCCTTCGTAGAGTAGCTACCGAGTGTCTGGTCCCTGCTTCAAAAGTTTAAACCGGAGGGCCTAGAACGAATAGGTGTCTCACCTGTGTTTGGGTGCGACAGGTATATTCACATTTATTGTTATCATTAAGTACCTAATAAGCCACCACATATTTCTCCACACTAGCTCAGTGACAAAACTATCAATGTCGGACCAGCTTCAGCTTCAGTAGACTCTACTCTAATTGTTGACTCAAAAGAAGTAAAATAATCTGTTGTCAATCTTTATTATCGAGCCTTAGCTCAATAATTCATAACACAGAACCGTCGCTTCGCAACCAGAACTTTATTATTCCTCCAATATCGGTTAGTGGCGACAATTATTGTTTCTTGGAGCTAGCGCGGGCGTCAGGTGATTTGCACACAATGCGCCTGCGCCGCGGCAACGCATCGCCCGGTGTTGCTATACTTTTTACTTATTTTATTCATTTCCTACTGCAAACGCGCAGGTTTTTACTAATAATATGAGAAAGTAGGTACATACAGTTAGCAAGCTAATACTTCGACAGGTAGGTTAGAAATTATAATTGGTACCAATTACCCGAAATATCTTCTGTAGCTAGAGAGGGCTACAAGTAAGGCAACCTATTTAAGCTATACGCTCCTACATCTAGGTACTATCAAACCTAGATCTCCCCAATTATTTTGAAAAATTCTGCGGTGAATACTGGCTTCGAATCACAACCCCCCGCATGGAAGGCATGCTATTTTCCACTTAGCTTCTTAGTTCTTATTCTTAAACAGTACCTGGTCGATACTTCCAACACTTATAAGCTAAAGAACATTAATTCTAGTAATACATACTCGTATCTTTTTCTATCCAATAAGAGAAAGAGCTTTAATTTATGGGTGGGCCTCTGGTAACACTAGCTGAGTGCTCACAGGCGACAGACTTTCTCACAGCCGCAATCTGTTGTAGGGAAAAACGAGGTAATTGTCACTGGAAGTAGTAAATTTTGCCGATAATTGCGTTATTGAGTAATCTGTTGCGTAAAGCACTATTGAGAAGTGGAGTGAATGAGACGAGCTACACGGTGGCGGTGATTGCTTGCTATCAGGAGTTCCACTTACTCGTTTGTTACCATAAGAATAAATAATAGAATGCCACCATAGTTTGACTCCTGTGGTGGCTAACAATTTGGCGCTGACTGTACAAATATTTTTATTTGCGCTGTCGCTGGTCATTAGCCTATTTCAAAGTACTGAAGCTGATCACTTACTCGGTATCAGTCCTATAAATCTACGCCTATGGCAATAAAGAGAAGCCAAGCACCTTGCTTTGGCGTCGGCGTCCGTTCGTGTCTGCAATCGGACGGGTCATCGTTTCTCACCCTGCACACTGTACTCAACGACCGTATGCCAAATGTAACACTGCTTGGTCTGTGTTCGGACCAAAGTTCGGGCATTTTGACCACAAAGTTAGTTAGTAGGTACTATTTAAGATCTTATCTGTACACACTGTGAAACGCAAATAAAGCATTGAGTATTGAAGTTGGGAAAGTGGGATGGAAGCAAAAGTAGCAAAAGACATTAAGTTCCGGTAACTTAATAAGTATTTAAATTAGTTCCAGCTTATTGTTCCTTATTTCTCAAGACAAAAAAGGTAACCAAAAAGGGCTGCTTAGGGCAGTGCATCGAGGTCTTCCGGCTAAGCAGTTCCTTGGAACAGGCCAACTTAAATTAACGGTAAGAGGGCAAAAATAACTTTCTTTAGTATACTTGCGGTAGCTGTATTGGACTGACAGGACTAATTAAGTTCAAATAGATGGCACAAGTTGAAAGGACTGTCGTGCACGTTCCCCTACAGAATTAACTTAATGTATGCAGTAGTATTTCAATACTCTTTCTGTTGTTTATTTTATTGTGTCCATGCATTATAGTCAATTCAACCAGATACGATCGGCATTTTGTTGGAGGAACTTAAAATATTTGATGACAGAAACCAAGGTTCATAGTTCACTTGAATTTTTTGAGTAGCGTGACGTTTGAACATCATGAAAAAGCATGACCTCAGCTCAATGCGGTGTTGATTACTTCAGGTCGTGCTTGAATATAAATTACTTTTTTGCGTGATTCTTCTCCTATTAAATATTTTCATGCTAAATAACATGCCAGCAAAGTGACTTACATTTAGTTAGGTACTTTGTTTGTATGTATCTTTGGTGACATGTTTTTTTATGAGATAGGGGGCAGACGAACGGACGGATCACCTGATGGTAAGCGATTACTGCCACCCGTAGACACCCGCAACACCAGAGGAGTCGCAAGTGCACTGCCGAACTTTTAAGAAGGAGTACGCTCGCTCGAGTAGGTTTGCAGGTCTTATCGGTGCGGTCGGTTACTTTTTCAAGTTGTGCTAAAAACATCATGCTAACCCTTTCTAAGTTAATTTATCTTCTCACAGAAACTACAGCAAATATTTGGGTAGCTCCTAACTCAGCAGAATTTTCCAAAAAGATTTCTAACTATAATGCCTAATAATAAAGAATATTACATAACTAGGTATCTATCTACCAATGACCGAACCTTCTGGCAAGCCTGTTCTCACCAAGTGTCAATGACTCGAATCAATTTAGAGACTGTTTTGATGACACAATTTAATTACTTACAGAAAACTACGAACGAAGATGAAAGAGTTCACAATGGCGCTTCGTCACGTAGCTAAGATCAATTCCGTCGTTTATCTACAGAACAATATTGACGCAAATTGATCTAGCCGGTTTAATGAACCCTGCTAGTTAGGTAGGTATACTGTGTTTACTATGGGATTCACAACAGCGCTCACGCGAGAAGGGCTGCCAAAGACAGGCATTTCGTAAATGCTAACAAGACGTTACACCTCCCACCTGTCTCTCCTTGGCAGAAAGTGAAGGTTTCGTGAGGATTAGGATTACCCATTAAAGAGTAATATTACTTATTACAGTATCTATCTACTATTTGTCCAGCTTTGGATTTTTCAACAGGAATAAGTAATAAAATTTCCAAAAAATGCTCATGAGATCAAATGCCACACGAAGACGCGTCAAAGAATTTTCAATTAACATGTTTTTAATCCATGCCAACTGTTTAAAATTTTAGGCGGTTTTAGCACAATCGTCTGTCCAACCGCAATCTCTCGCTTCCCCATATGTTATAGCATGACTTACTCAATTAGGGTAAACTCTCCCTTAAAGCCGACTAAACGAACCTTCAAAGCCCTAGCCCCGCATTTACTCTAACCATTTATCTGCGACCATCTGCGAGATGTGTCACCCGTTCTGCGGGAGTCGCGTAAACACCAATTGCCCTAATTGCCGAAGCCGAAGAATTGCCGCCGGCACGCGATGCGGCCTACACTAGAGCTTAGAATGTTCCAAATTGAGTTTTGGCCCAATTTGAGGTCCAGAACTGTTTAATACTCCGGTAAATAGGTAATGAGGTATGCCGGTCCAAATATGGTTAGCCAAGGACGATATTTAGTGATGAGTTAAGGACGTCTTTAACCAATCTCCAAGCTGAATCCGCATTATTACCTAAGATGTATTCCTTCTTACCGGCCAGAAGAATATAACTAGCTAGACAATTCATCCTGATCCTAGTGTTAAACTAGGCTTTTCCTACTAGCTGATGAAAGTCGGAAACGTCTACCAGCACATCTAGATCTGAGCTAAGGGAATCTAACTAATCTTTGGGCAAAACAACCAGTGCACCATCGAGGTCATCGATATTACTAAGTCCTTGCTTTAGTAAATCAGTACCAAAGCGCTAACCCAGGGACACTGCTTTGAAATCAAATTCAGGACCAAATCTTTACCCCTATCCCTTTCACCTTCACACCAACTGTAGACCAGAGCTGTGAATCCGACCCGATTTGGTCGGGAATTAGTTTTCCAAGAGCCAAGCCAAGAGAACGGCGCCAAGAGCCTATTCCTTGAAAGTAAGCGGTTGCGTGTCGACGCCGAGTACGGTTATCACGACACGCAATGCACTTCGCTTTCAATCAGAGCAACTGCTATCAAATGAGACGGAACTGCAATGGTTAAAGAGATAAACATTCTGGTGTCAGTCTGCGCGAAGGTATTCGGGAGAATAGCTTATTTAAAAGCCATAAATAATGTTGCCAAGACTAAAGTTAAGACTGTCAAAAAATCTCATGTAGCGCCAAGATTTAACTCTACACTGAAATTAGGCCTTGAAATAGGTGTAATAAGGGCGCTTATTTAAAAACAAGCAAGCAAGCAATCTAAGCAGTCACGTCGCCTGATCAATGCCAATCCCCATCTTCTATCTTTATGTTCTTTTAATTTACTGCAATAATAAAGTTTCTTTCATGTCATCTCTTAGCAATAGCCCAGCAGGGTCGGCAGGGCTGTCCTCTGTGCCCAGTAGACCGTGCGCCAATCAACGTTACCTCACATTATGCCGGCTAATCGATCTGTTAGCCACGCAAGGACTATCCGCGTTCAGCGGTTTTTCTAGCTCTTGGGACAAAAACTGCGAAAGTTTCAAGGGAACGCGCAAAGGTGCGTATCGTTAATGCTCTGTCTATAGGTACAATTTATAGAGGTAAATTCTGCAGACAAACACCATCTTAGGTAAATACAATAAGCTTTTAGGTAATCTGAAAAGACGAAACACTTATGCGATGTAATCGACACCTAGCGCCAACTATTGATAATGTTTGAACCTTATTGAGATCCTCAAAAAAGATAGCACTCGCCAGCTGCTTAGACTATTGCAGATAAGAAGGGTAGCTAGCCGTCAAGCCCTTATTACAATTTTTTTTTGGTTTGGTATAGGAAGGCAAACGAGCAAGCAGGTAACCTGATGGTAAGTGAATACTTCAGCCTATAAACATCAGCTACACCAAAAGGAGTGCGGATGCGTTGCCGGCCTTTGAGGAAGGTATAGGCTCGATTCTTGAAGATTTACTAACTACTAGGTACTATTATTAAATCTTCTTACAATCGCCGATAGTTTTCAGTTTTACCTTAGCATTGTTCAGTCGATTTGTTCTCTGATTCCTCGTAACGATCGTGATCTCGACAATTACAATGGAACATAATTATAGTAAGCGCATTGATGATTCACTTAGTATTAATGAAGAAACTATTTAAATAAGATCTGCGATAGTTTTCTTATTTCCCAATCTATTGGAACTAAGTATACTAAACATTGAGATCTAACTTTCGCTGTAGTCCTCTAATTAATACTGTAAAATTGGCAAATTTTGCGATTTTATGTCAATTGACATAAGAATCAAAAACATAACATTTCGGAGCAATGTTGGATTTAAGGACTGCCACTAAAGTTACATCTCGAAGATGATAAATCATGTGGGTTATTCTTCGAGATTCGAGATCTAACTTTTGTAACAATACTACTGTCATATAAAATAAAAATATTAAAATTAACAAACAATAGGATAATATCAAACAATCCGATATTTATGTAATGTGCTAACAGGTAGCCGGGTGAATCAGTGTCAGCTGTGACTAGTATAATACAGCTTTATAAGTCTTCTTTCCTCCGTTAATATAAGTAGTATCTAGTAAGTAGTATCCTCCGTTGGTATAAGTAATAAAGTATAAGTGATAAAAAAACCGGTTTATGTAATTTTTTGGTATATGAAAAATCACCCCTCGAAAATAAATCTAGAAATTCAACTTACAAAGCAGCCGTCACCGCGGCGGTCGATCAAAGGGTCCGAAGGGTCTGCAACCCCCGCAGCACCTCACTAAATCCGTTTATTTCGCACTATCTCAACCACAAGTCGCTTCCACTACATTTTTATAGAAAACTTTATTTGAAAAGCGACAAGGCTCGTCCGTGGTGACTCGCGGACTGCGTACTCGCGATGTCGGAGCCACGCGTCTCCCGTGCGCATGCGTCGCGCGCCGCGGCCAGACAAACACTGGCCCTACGATGTAGCATTACCTCTGTGCCATTACTACCCGGCTACTGTTCCTGAGGGCTTACAATGAAACGGAATTCATGTCCGAACCTTTATTCCCGTTCCTGTCACACGCGTCTCTAGTTTAGATGTGATAGGTGTAACGAAACTGTCTTTAAAAGTCTAAATATTGAAGTCGAATTAGAGTCTCTAAATTCATGAAATGCGTACTTACTCTCTAAATAGAATTTTGTATGGACGAATGTATGAAATATCTAAATTCTTCAATGTCGAGTGCACGAGAATTGGACTCCTGTTCGGAAATACCGCTGCGGGAAGTTGAGTCCACAATGAAATTCGTAAGGGAGATAAACCAAACCATCCACTGGATTTTCAATCGTTTTATTACAAATCTACAATTACATTGATTGATAGTAATTTTGATGTTAATTAATAGTAACAAATTAACTTATTTATTAACAATATTTAGACCTTGACAACAAGAACACAATAGAATTTCACAAACTTATTATTACAACAAGAAATCACACTCAATGATCACAATAATATTGTACTTGTAATCAAAATTCATTTATTATATAACATACGAATAAAAAGCTCAAAGGGTGCACAGGAGTGCTACCGCCAAGTCGAGCCAAAAAGCGGCACAGCCGTACCATTAAATCTACATAACTAACAGTTCAGTTACTTTGCTTACCCTTAAAATTCAATCATTTAATTTTAATACAATTCAAGTCTATTCATCAGTTCGAAGTACTCTTATAACCTAAAACAAACCCGTAAAATATGAGAAAAATACATTTTACTTTATATACAATTTGAAGGATAAGCAAATCTATCAACTAAGCTTAACTTACGCATTCATACAAATTATAACTCTTTCATAAGATCCCCTTCCATAACTTATCATACGTCCTATTTATTGTACCCGCAAAATTTTGCATACTTACATTACGAGATTCAATTTTATGGCGCCGGTTCAAGATGGCCGACGCCACAAAATAAGGGATTACAATATATTTAATATATTCGTCTGTAGATATCAAATTTAAGTGCTGGAGTAATTTTAAATTTATTGAATTTTGCTTTTTGATATATTTTTTTAAATTTTTACCACCTAAACTAGGTTCCTATTGGACATTTCTCTCTCACAAGGTCACAGTCACACGCAAACATGCATCATCTTTGTTAAAAAGCCACAACGCAAATATAACCTTATTTTAGTTATGTCTAGGTCAGTCTGGTTGAATCCATCGAATGGTGAGTTCATGGGGAGAGGATGCGAATACGAATGCTATTCTATAATCGTACGACACACGATGGCGAATTACTATGGTAATAAGGTGCAATTACATTGGTCCGTTAGTTTTTCCAACTTAGGTACAGCTGGCGGCACGAAAGAATAGCGATGACCGTTATGTTGCGCACTTGTATAAAAGAAGACTTTCTATTAAAATTGGTTTCTGCGCACTCAAGGTCATAACTACTGTTTCGTGCCGTAGACTATAAGTACCTCAGCACGGGTGGAGACAGGCACGGTCCTGTTTCGGGCTGGAGACGGATTTATCCTGGTGGATATGTAAACAGTAGTTATTTTTTACAATCTAACGGCTTTTTTTTTAATTCGTTTTAGCCGCATTGTTAAGTTAGAAACAATAAACTTCACAGAACACAGAACAATATTACTCCTAGCGGAAAAGAATTCAGTTATGAGAACCTATGAGAAGTTGAAGTAGTACATACCGCTGCAGGTTCCTAGTTCCAGGTTTAAAGAAGCGAAATAATTTAACATTGTCTACGGCCGGTGAAGCGCCACATTTAAAGCATTTGCTTATTCTCTTTGTCAGCCTATTCTAACACTATAATAAGAGTCACTTTCTCTGAAGAGTCATTATCTCAAACTCACACTATAACTAAAATTGAGGAACAGAAGTTCAGAACAGAACTCAGAGTCACTGTCTCACGAGGAAAAGAGTCACTAAGTACCTCACGAAGAGTCACTATCTCACATTTGCATACCACCAATAGCACATACGGAGGAACTAAATCTGAACTCAGAACAAAATAAAGCGAGTTGTCCAAAATTTTTCAAAGTTTCAAATACAAACAACGATGGCCATTTTGAATTTGAATATTTGGCATCGTGACATTGATGGATGACAGTTTGTTTTTAATTAGTGATGCCAGAACTATAAACCATAAAACTACTATCGTTTGCTTGATTTGCGTTTGTTTGATTGGTACCTATTAACTCTTTTTTGTCAATGATATTTTAAGATTTTAACTATCAAACAATTTTTATAACAAATCTTAATAACTCAGCGGAATTTTACTGAAAAATTTAAATATGATCAAATCTAAAATCTACTACAATAGTAGCGATACACTTCTTAGGTATCCCTATCAAGCCCCCGTAGGTATAAATCGTCGGCCTATACAAGTTACACCCCGCTGTCACAGAAGCCCTGGGTGTTGTAACAGCTGAATCCGCCATCTAAGCGTCCCGCGCGTTATGTAATGTCGTGCGAGTTTAGAATAGCCCTCATATCCGCTTGGCGCGCGTCGGGCATTCCGGGTGGTCCTGCCGAGTAGCGACTTAACTTATCCTAGCTTATAACTGACACTCTTATTAGACTTATATCCAGGTAAAGGAATATGTAAACTATATTTACCTACACTTCTCGATGGGACTACATGGAGCTGTTAACACCACATTTGAATTTCTGAAAGCATCTATTTGGTATTCCACACTCCATGCATTACAGTGGATTAATCGTATTAATTTCAACTCTTTCTACTGGAGCAATGGTATTTAGTGGAGAAATTTCTGTCATTGGAAGTTCAAATCGGCGGTATTAACGCTATATGTTATGTCCCATCGAGAAATAGTCTACTTATTCCGATCCTTACTAATAACTTAAAATAATAGTCTTATTGTTTAAAGCGTTATTCTATGATTGGGATTTAAAATCAAGAAATGTACAATGTAGTTTTCGGAAATCAGACCGCAAGATTACTTATTCATAGTGAGACAATAGTTTAATTGCTATACATAACTGGCTTATAGTACGTAGCCTTTTCCAAATGGAATTTTCACAATCGTATAGATGGGCCTCAGTTCAGTACGCTGACGGATTTTTCACACGCGATAACGCTCCATTCTACATATAAGGATATTTATTCGACGTTGCTCCACCCTGATCCATTTCACTTACATCCTCACAGTTGCACTTACATTGGCAACTAAGCCGTGGCGGGCTGCTGCGCGGCGGCCAGGCACTCGTAGCCGTACTTCAGGATGTAGTGGAAGCGCGCGTCCGACACCAGCTCCGCCAGCATCGGCGCCGTCAGGATGTCCTCCGCCGCCGGCAGCACCAGCTCGAGGTCACCGCCTGCCGACAGTAACAACGGTTGTACACTCTGATGTTTTTTTTAATATAGGAAGGCAAACGAGCAGGCGGGTCACCTGATGGTAAGTGATCACCGTCGCCCATGGACATCAGCTACACCAGAAGGAGTGCGGATGCGTTGCCGACCTTTTAGGAAGGTATAGGCTTGTTTCTTGAAGATTTGAATGTCGTACCGGTTCGGAAATACCGCTGCGGGAAGTTGATTCCACAATGACGAGATAGATAGATAGATAGATACTCTTTATTGCACAACACATAATAGAACTTAATGCTAATAGTAATTTCTAAATACAATATCGGCGGCCTTATCGCTAATAGCGATCTCTTCCAGACAACCTTTGGGTAGAGGAATAATGCAGTGAATTAACAAGGGGTAAGGGACGAGGTGCGTGGCAGAAAGTGTTTAGTGTTTGGATTACTTACTCGATTATTTCAGTTTATTGTTTTATTGAATAAAGACGAAATACTTTCTCTGAGGGGATTTGACGCTTGCATTTTGGATATTTTTTGTTTAGGGGAAATTCGTAGAATATTTGAAACATTCACCTGGCAACACACTTTCGACTCTAACGAAAACAAACTCATAACCCAATAATAACTCCTGTCTCCATCACGCGCCCTTTACGTCTCTTATTTGGATAAGTTAGGTATGCCCTGCGGAACACGGGTAGCCACGCGGATAACTAAATTAAATACATCATCACACCCGGGTCCCAATATAGAAGTAGAAGAACCAAGTTGGTTCCTGAGCCATCACGTTAAGGCGACCTCTAAGTCCCTCCATAGTCCCAATTACCCAATCCATTAACAATCAATAGCAAAATGTTACATTGCATCATAGAAAATAGTCTACATTCAAATAAAATAGCACAGAATAACATATTAATCAATCAATATAGCTTACTCTAATACTTCAGTAAGCCGATAACGATAAGTCGGTTAATTTTTAGCCGCCACAGATAACCACGAAAGGAAATGTACGCGAGGCGACCAAGGGCAATTAAAACTAACATGTACATCATCCTCAATTAAAACATTACAAGTTAAGTGTTTAATGTTAATTAAGAAATTTTTGAACTGACACTTATAATTTTTACACTTAATATCACTTTTAAGTTCGTTTGGATAAGGTTTAAATTGGATTGTTTTAAAATTCATCATCGGATGTTAGTAATAATTTATCACTGACAAGATAAATTATATTGATCGATCAATAGGATTTAGCTACGTTTTTGTCGGAAACGTTAATACTCTTCCGATATGCTAGCTTACACGACGCCGGCTTAACCCAAAGGAGATATGCAAGCCGCCAGTTAATGTTATCTGCAATTAATCCAGCAATGAAGAATCGGGGATTTTGTTGGCTAAATCCCTACTGTCCGAGATAATCACACAAATAAATACAATTTAAGTTATAAAAAAAGAGTATTTGACTAAAACGTACCATATAATTCGATTCCTTAACCGCATAGATTGTAAAAGAGGTGGTCTTTTACAAACTATTCTGAATAATATTTTTCCCTTGATATCAATGAATCTTTATTTGAAAAAAACAACTTTTCACGCTTTGTTTAATTTGTATTGGAAGTTGAAAAAAAATTCGACAAATATTTCGAAGTAAAACAATCGGCTGGTAGAAGATATCGTTGCATGTTGAATGCTACAGGACAAACTGTAGTTACACGGTTAATTATTCGTTTTAATCCCGAAGTCCTCATGATGGGTTTTTCATTTTAAATTAACCCCCGGTAAAAACCCCGTAGATGTTCCGTACAAAAAAATACATTTACCAGAAAATAATTTATAGAACAACTGATTTTTTATGATCTAACATGTTAAATAGGTTTTATTCGTGTTACCTATTATGAAACGGAACGGTCTTCGGAATTAAACTCGGGGGGGGAGGGGATAAAAGGTTGGCAGCGCACTTGTAACTCCACTGGTGTTGCAAGTGTCCATGGGCGGCGGCAATTGCTTACCATCAGGTGATCCGCCTGCTCGCCTGCTACCTATTACATAAAAAAAATTGAGGTGTATAACGAGACCTCCAAGTGATTCTGCTAACGCCGCGGGTGCGGATAAGAGAGTAGGTGGGTAGGAATCAGACCACGAGTCGTTAGTGTAAGAGGCGTGATACTGACCGCACACGTGCACCAGGTCGATGAGGCGGAAGAACATCTTGGAGTGCAGCTCGTCCGGCGGCGCGTCCACGCGGCACGCCGCCCACGCCTCCCGCTCGCGCGCGATGCACGTGCACCACACCTGCGCACAACCACATACACATATGCACTACGCGCCAGGCACCAGATACCACGGCCTCACCAACCGTCACAATACGAAATATGCACTTGAAACAGATATGGATATTTTATTTTTATTTTTATGTGATAGCTGACAGACGAGATAGATAGATACTCTTTATTGCACAACACATTACAGAACTTAATGCTAATAGTAATTTACAAATACAATATCTGCGGCGTTATCGCTAATGGCGATCTCTTCCAACAACCTTTGGGTAGAGGAATAATGCAGCGAGCAGACTGATCGACTGATGGTAAGCTGTTTTTTTATTTATTATCGCCTTCAGTCAGGGTATCTATTTAGCTCATATAGTGGCTCCACCACGTAAACATTTAAAATTAACATAAAGATAAATTGCGGATTATAGAAATGTGTGATAAAAATGTCAGCTATCTCAATATTGCTCGGAAGTTTGGTATAGACAGATTAACTGTACGCGACATGAAGTAAATCAAAGACAAAATCTTGAAAACTGTTAAATTAAATATTAGGCACATACTACAATCCTCGATAAACCGCAAGGGGTCCGTTCCGGTTTTACTTCTCTAGATTAACGAGGTCCAACTTTAGTGGATAGTTTGCTAAAATAGTGACGTAAAGGGTTTACCTTGAGCCTCAGGTCGTCGCGGCGCTCCATGTCGGTGATGTAGTCGGTGAGGTCCAGCGCCTTCTTGAAGTCGTACTCCGTCAGCGACGCGCTCTCCGACTCGATGTACATCTGGACACAAACGCGACCACTTTGTACTAACACGTACGATATGTTTTTTTACATTATAGCAGTCACACGAGCAGACGGCTCACCTGATGGTAAGTGATCACCGCCTTCTACGGACACCTGCAACACCTGAGGCATCACAAATGCGTTGCCGGCTCTTAAGGAAGAAATAAGCCCTTTTCTTGAAGTTTGCTAGGATATCGTCTTACGTTTTGGTGTACTACACAGTACACCTGTGCAGTAATACCGTATGGCAGCCATAGAATTGGGGCGCTGCGCTCTGCTAAAAGTCTTGATTCCAAACTTATGCTAGCGAGTATTTTTTATTTTACGACCGACAAGCATTTGACCTCAATTACACCTGCTTGCCCGTGAAAAGCCTCTTGGCTTAAGCGTGAATAGGTGTTGGAGCTAATTAGCTCTAAGGTGGTCGGCGTGTAAGAGAGGAGTAAAAGCGGCGGCTAAAACACATCGGAGGATAAAGAGTTCCATTTCCTTTACTGTTACTACTTACCTGTACTAAATCCTCGGGCTGCAACACCCGCATGTCCTCCCCGTCCAGCCCGTGGTGCAGGCGGATGTCCCGCGGCAGCGCGGCGTGCTGCTCGCCCAGCGCCAGGCAAGTCTCGACCTTGCGCTGCACGTCACAGGGGCGGGACTCCGGCTCCTCCGACACTATCAGGCATAGCTTACCGAGAGATGCCATGGTCTGGAATGAATGGTGCTTGTTGGCAAATGATCTCTTTATGGGGTTACATCATCAGATGATGATGTAACCCCATAAAGAGTGCTATTTATAAAGATACCAAGTCTATAGATAACGATAAGGTTCATAAACAAATCTGAAAAAACTACACATTTATTGGCACGATTCCGCATTTGCAAAGTTCAATTCCGAAAAGAGGTGAGGGCGGTGTAATAAATTTAAATTTAATAACTCTATGACAGGGGTTCCCAGCGGCTACGACGAGGGTGTCAGCGTTTATGACGGGGTGTCTCAGCTTTTGTGACGGGGGTTTCCAGCGGCCATGACGCGGAATTCGTGGTCCACACAGTGGCTTGGCGGGCCGCAGGCGGGTGACCCCTGCACTATAGTAGAATAGTCGGACACATGGACTCACTATTATTCTACGGTTCGTCCATAGAATAATGGTGAGTCCTTCTCATTATTACCCGGGGCTGCTAGCATGGCCGCAGCGTCGCGCGGGTCTCGCGCAGTCAACGCGTGCAGCGCCCGCAGAGGCCCATCATATTTACTATGGAGGGGCCTCGTCATCCACAGTTTCTTGGCGGGCCGCATGCGGGTGACTATATCACAGACGGACCCTGGTACTCACCATCATCCTATTAACCGAGTCCCTCTCCTCCTCAGCTAAGGCCGCTAGCGCAGGCGCAGCATGTCTCGGGTCCCTGGCGGCCAGCGCATGCAAGGCCCGCAGCGGCTCCCTGCCCGGCGCGGCGCGCAGCCACGCCAGCGCGCGGGCAGCGGAGCAGGGCGGACACCAGAACGCCCCCGCTATTGTATATTCGGATACATGGATTCACCGTTATCCTAGCAACAGAGACCCTCTCCTTTTCCGCAAGCGCTGCGAGTGCCCGCAGCGGCTCGTCATATTGACTACGGACGGGGGCTCGTGGTCCACACAAAGTCGCATGCGAGTGACTGTACATTATAGTATAAGCGAAGCACTCACCATCATCCTATTAACCGAGTCCCTCTCCTCCTCAGCTAGAGCTGCTAGCGCAGGCGCGGCATGTCTCGGGTCCCTGGCGGCCAGCGCGTGCAAGGCCCGCAGCGGTTCCCTGCCGGGCGCGGCGCGCAGCCAGGCCGCCAGGCGCGCGGCCACGCCGGCGCGCGGGCAGCGGAGCAAAGCGGATACCAGGGGGCCGCCGCGGTCCACTATCTGGGCGAACGCTAGCTCCGCTACGCCCTGTCCACAAAACATTCATACTAATATTATAAATGCGAAAGTAACTCTGTCTGTCTGTCTGTTACTCTTTCACGCCAAAACTACTCAACGGATTTAAATGAAATTTGGTATACAGATAATCTAGACCCTGAGAAAAGACATAGGCTACTTTTTATTGCGAAAAGAGAGTTGTAAGTTAAAAGGGGGGTAAAAAGTTACTTTTCCACGCGGACGAAGTCGCGGGCGGCCGCTAGTATATATAATCGGACGGTAAAGTTTTTAATGATAAAGAATAACAACGAATGAAGAGAAAAACACGTACAGTAACAGGGATGTAAATGTTCACACACATACAAAACAAAAAAGCGAAACGCTTACGCATTGTAATCGACTCCCGGCACATCTATTGGTGATGGCCTATTTTAGTAATGTTTTGATATCTCAACTTCAAAAACAACCAATCACCATGTACTGATGATGAGAGATGAGATGGCGTACTGTAGAACTGAATCCATCTACCTCAGTTCTACCGTACGCCATCTAACGGATTTTTCAAATATTATAACCCCCATTGACTTGAGCCTACAAACCTCAGTCGGGTACTTGTCGATGTAGTCGTAGAGCTTGTCCATCTCCTCGCTGCGCACGCACATCTCCACCAGCAGCTCGAAGTCTTTGAACTTCTCCGCCAGCACCGCGGCGCGCTCCACCAGCCCTTCCTCCACTGCCGAACAGAATAAAACATCATACATAACATAAACTGACCCTGAACTGACTAATATACACCCCGTCTTTGGATTATCTGTTCCGTTGTCCCGAAACAAAGCGTTGGGACACATGATTGTCCGGTTTTTTGAAAAATCGCCACCCATTTCAAATCTCTTCGCACGAGCTGCCGACGAGCCACCAAAGTCCCGTCCCGTATTGAGCAAAATAGCCAGTTTACAACATCTCACACGTTAACCTGAATTCGTTAAGAAATAATACTCGTAACTTGATTCATGCGTGCCCCTTTAAGACGTACTGTACTTACTCTGAAACCACCCTAAGTACTGTTTGTACATCGGAGTGGCCCGGCCTTTATAAGTTTGTGTTGGCGACCAGACTCCTCAACTATCAAGTGCACAGGTACCGAACGGGCGTATGATGTCTCACCGACTCCTCTCGTAGATGTGTATGGGTACGCCTTGTATGTTTAAGTGGCCTAGTTTCTGTTAGTAGTTGATCTATCATCAGTTTGGTTTGCGACCAGACTCCTTAACTATCAAGTGCACACGTACCGAACGGGCGTATGATGTCTCACCGACGCCTCTCGTAGATGTGTATGGGTACGCCTAGTATGTTTAAGTGGCCTGGTTTTTGTTAGTAGTTGATCTATCATCAGTTTAGTTTGCGACTGTCTGGTCGCTAGTCGTAGTTAAGGAGTTCTCGCAACCCCCCCGTCCTAACTATCAAGTGCACACGTACCGAACGGGCGTATGATGTCTCTCCTGCGCCTCTCGAACACATGCCTGGTATGCGGCGCGTGCTGCAGCGGCTCGGCGTCCGCCAGCAGGCGGTCGGCCAGCGCGCCCGCCGCCTCGTACACGCGCCACTTTATGTTGGCGTCCGGGCAGTTGTGCGCCGATTGCCTGCGACAAATTCAAGCCATCGTTTTAATTAAAGAGCGACTTACTACTCACAGCGCCAATAAACAACAAACTAGATTGTGTTATGACAGTTTGTCAGTCATTATCATCATCAGCCTGATGCAGTCGATCGATTTTCAGTAAATGTGTGGAATGATCTTGAAGGAAAGAATTGCGTGGCTGAAGTGGCAATGGGCAGGGTACATTGCGAGGAGAACAGACGGCCGTTGGGGTGGAAAGGTCCTTGAGTGAATTGAGACGAGCACGTGAAAGTCGCGGGAGTCCACTGGATGCGGTTGGCACAGGATCGAACTTTGGGGGAGGCATATGTTCAGCAGTGGACGTCTATTGGCTGAATGATGTGTGGAATGATGAAATCAGGAATCGGGTATGATATCAAAGGGGCTCCAATGCGAGTGCTTTACCGTTGGGAAGGCGAGCTATACTCACGTGAGCGCCAGGCGGATGAGGTCCACCAGCGGCGGCACGAGCTGCCGGGGCGCGAGGCCGGGCGGCGGCGGCGCCAGCGCGCCCGCCAGCTCCGCCGCCCACGCCGCGCGGCACGCGTGCGCCGCCGCGACCACCGTCTGCAACACACAACACTCCATTAGCACTCGCATAACACGCCGCTGGTATGGGGTCACTCTAAAGGTGCGTCACCATCCAGCGAATGTATCACGAATGCGCAACTCGCGAGCCGTTTAGACCACTGCTATAGCGCAACCGTCTGCTTCTACGTAAGCACTGCTTTATTCACGCCGGTTTTCTATGAGACTGTGGTAAGCACGCGGTCGCCGGCGGGCGCGTGGCGGGCGAGCGCGCGCAGCACGCGCCCGGTGTGTCGGGGCGGTACTCACGTGCAGCACGCGCAGCACGTGCCCGCGGTGCGCGGCGGCGGCGGCGGGGTCGCCGGCGGGCGCGTGGCGGGCGAGCGCGCGCAGCACGCGCCCGGTGTGTCGGGGCGGTACTCACGTGCAGCACGCGCAGCACGTGCCCGCGGTGCGCGGCGGCGGCGGCGGGGTCGCCGGCGGGCGCGTGGCGGGCGAGCGCGCGCAGCACGCGCCAGGCGCGCGACACGCGGCGGTAGCACGCGTCGGCCGGGGACAGCGCGCCCGCCGCCACGCCCGCCTCCACCTCCGGCTCCTCCTCGCCCGCCCCGTCGCTGTCGCCGCACACCACCTGGTGAACACACAGAAACATCTCATACAATTCATTTGAAATTTCTGACAAGAAGAACTTCGGCCGTGTTGTCAGCTGTCGAATCGAATCGAGGTGCAGGCGCCGCAGCGCCGCCGCCATGGCCAGCTGCTCGCCACGACTCTAACGAACACGTGTCGCTTCCACACTCTGCGCCTGGTGTGTGCATGACCCCCGCACCTGGTAGATGGCGGCCTCGATGAGCTGGGTCGGGCCCGTGCTGCAGGCGCCGCAGCGCCGCCGCCATGGCCAGCTGCTCGGCCACGACTCTAACGAACACGTGTCGCTTCCATCACTCTGCGCCTGGTGTGTCGCATGACCCCCGCACCTGGTAGATGGCGGCCTCGATGAGCTGCTGGTCGGGCCCGTGCTGCAGGCGCCGCAGCGCCGCCGCCATGGCCAGCTGCTCGGCCACGACTCTAACGAACACGTGTCGCTTCCATCACTCTGCGCCTGGTGTGTCGCATGACCCCCGCACTGGTAGATGGCGGCCTCGATGAGCTGCTGGTCGGGCCCGTGCTGCAGGCGCCGCAGCGCCGCCGCCATGGCCAGCTGCTCGGCCACGACTCGTAACGAACACGTGTCGCTTTCCATCACTCTGGCGCCTGGTGTGTCGCAGGACCCCGCACCCTGGTAGATGGCGGCCTCGATGAGCTGCTGGTCTGGGCCCTGTGCTGCAGGCGCCCGCAGCGCCGCCGCCATGGCCAGCTGCTCGGCCACGACTCTAACGAACACGTGTCGCGTTCCATCACTCTGCGCCTGGTGTGTCGCATGACCCCCGCACCCCTGGTAGATGGCGGCCTCGATGAGCTGCTGGTCCGGGCCGTTGCTGCAGGCGCCGCAGCGCCGCCGCCATGGCCAGCTGCTCGGCACGACTCTAACGAACACGTGTCGCTTCCTCCTCTGCGCTGGTGGTCGCCATGACCCCCGCACCTGTAGATGGCGGCCTCGATGAGCTGCTGGTCGGGCCCGTGCTGCAGGCGCCGCAGGCGCCGCCGCCATGGCCAGCTGCTCGGCCACGACTCTAACGAACCGTGTCGCTTCCACTCACTCTGCGCCTGTGTGTCGCATGACCCCCGCACCTGGTAGATGGCGGCCTCGATGAGCTGCTGGTCGGGCCCGTGCTGCAGGCGCCGCAGCGCCGCCGCCATGGCCAGCTGCTCGGCCACGACTCTAACGAACACGTGTCGCTTCCATCACTCTGCGCCTGGTGTGTCGCATGACCCCCGCACCTGGTAGATGGCGGCCTCGATGAGCTGCTGGTCGGGCCCGTGCTGCAGGCGCCGCAGCGCCGCCGCCATGGCCAGCTGCTCGGCCAGACTTAACGAACACGTGTCGCTTCCATCACTCTGCGCCTGGTGTGTCGCATGACCCCCGCACCTGGTAGATGGCGGCCTCGATGAGCTGCTGGTCGGGCCCGTGCTGCAGGCGCCGCAGCGCCGCCGCCATGGCCAGCTGCTCGGCCAGCGCGCACAGCGCCCACGCCGTGCTGACCACGCCGCCGCTCGACTCTAACCAACACAGATTGGTGTCAACTAATTATCATCATCTTTTGACTCCAATCAATACAATAAATTAATATTTTTCAAAATTATTGAAATGATGACACATAGCTGAAAGGATGCAAGCAACGATCGGATACATCCTCACGATCACCTGTTTGTGGATAATGTTAAAAGTTCTGATGTGACTCGCTGCAGCCGATGCACAGCCCTGCGCGCGCAGGAAGTCGCGGAACAGCGCGAGCGCGCGCTGCTTGTCGCGCACTGCTGCTGGTGCTGCAGCGCCGCCGAGCTGGCCCAGCGACACGCGCGTGCGCAGCCCGACCAGCCGCCCGCGCCACCTGACACATACCATACACATACACCACACCAATGATATTTTTGTCTTTTTAATTGAAATGTTTATTCTTCTTTATTTTCATTGTACTTATAGTCAGCTCAATATAAGCACTTAGGTATGTATGGACAACTATTATGGGGAAGTTGACTTTACTATGAATCTTTATCATTCCTAACAGTGCTAACTTCTCTCTTTCATTGATTGTTTTCGTGTTGCTCTTCCGTAATTTTCGCACTTGTATTGCCTAGTAATTCTATCAGTGAAGACCTGTTATAGCTTTAAATACATTGTATAATTATTGTGCTCAGACGCCAGCTGTTGGTTTCCAAATAAAAACAAAATAATAAATAAATAAACACCAACACACAGACACTTCAATCACAACTGTTTATAAACGAGGTTGTACGCAGTACAGTGGTCAAGTCGGGGCGCGCGCGCAGTCAGCAGATCACGCTGACCCAAATTACAGCTGTTCGTACTTTACCACGTAGAGTTAGTTCACGACTCGGACACCAAACCGCCGCGTGTACTCATACCATTACCATTTTACCATTAACCATTTACTTTACCAATATAACTATTTAACCATTTTCTACCAATATTTACTTTGTTGGATTACACGACAAATTTGGTCCTTCGAGCCGGATTGACCAGCGACCTATGGATATCCACTTCTCAACCAACTACAGTCCACTAGACTAGATCTATAGATAGACAACGACAAACTATAAGTATACCGAAAAAACTAAAAAAAAACGAGGGGGAGGAAGTCCATGACGGGAGGTTCGCGGTGCGTAAGTGGTCTAAGGTCCGCCATTTGAGAATTTATTTCAGGATACTTATCTCGAGGACGAGGTGCAAGTATAATGGCATACTTGAGGTTACCGTTGGAGCCATAAAGTCCTTGAGTGGAGACCGCGACTCGGTAAACGTAGTGTTGGACGCCCTGCTACAAGATGGGATGACGACATTCGAAGGCTGGCTGGAGTGAGCTGGATGAGAGTGGCCGAAAATCGGGAGCGGTGGCGTGCATTGGGGGAGACCTATGTCCAGCAGTGGAGCGTGGGTTGCTGCTGAGTAGTGAGGTATCAGATTATGAAGCGGTGGGCTCAGTGGTTGAGAAGGCGCCTGTTTTGATACACGGGGATCTTGGTTCAAAAACCCGAGCGCTGTTCGAAAAATTGGAAAAATACTTTTGCTCAACTCGGGAATTGAACCCGGGACCCCGTGATCACGGTACTTAAACCACTAGACCAACAGGGCGCTCGATGTATAATAATAAATTCTTACAACATCTCATACATTGACCTGACTCCTCACTAAGTAGCTTAAGCACTTAGGTATGTCTCAGATATCAGGCAGCAGAGGAAACACATATACATATTTTACACCCAGACATTGAACAAACACAAGTGTTCATCACACGAATATTTGTCCAGGGTGGGGATCTAACCCACGACCTTTAGCGTATGAGGCAGGTCACTACCAAATGCGCCATCCGGGCAGTCAATGTATGTAATCAAAAAGTTCTAACCCTGGTAACATTTTAGGAAATATTCAAAGCAACAGGCCCAAATACTTTATTTTTTACACAGAACCCCAAAATGATATGACAAATAACATGGGCGAAAG